>OY977943.1:17257183-17809683 GCA_963854355.1 Epinotia brunnichana | reverse complement strand
TCGCAGAAATGTATATTTTTTATAATGTCTGCGGTGTACAAGATAAAGAGAATAGGTCCCAAAATAGAGCCCTGTGGAATCCCTCTCATAACAGGCAACTGAGTAGATAGCATTTCCAAGCCGTCTTGATTACAGATCTTCACATATTGCGAACGACCGGTAAGATAACTGTTGAACCACTTTAGCGTTAAACTGTCGAAACCATAGTAAGCTAATTTGGAAAGGAGTAGGGTAGAGTCAATGGTGTCAAAGGCACGTGAGAAGTCAAGTAGAACCAGCAAGGTTCCCTTTCCAGAATCTTGCGCAGCTAAAATGTCATCCACTACGTCCATCAGAGCTGTGGAAGTGCTGTGACCCTTCCTGAAACCTGATTGCTTTGAAGGAAGTACATTATTTGTTTCTAGGTACTCTGTCATCTGGTCTGCAACTATACGCTCAAGGATTTTTGACAAAAAAGGCAAGATACTTATGGGACGGAGATCTTTAAAACCACTGGGGTGTTGGATTTTCGGAATAGGTTTGATCACAGCCTTTTTCCACTGCTCTGGAAAAATCCCAGTTTCAATAGATTTATTGACTATTTTAGTAATTACATTTAAGCTTCTAGGTAATGTGAGTAGAATCATGTTCAAGCTTAGACCGTCATTAACTTGCGCATTGGTTGAAATTGACTTTATAATTCCAGACACTGTTAATTCATTTACAGGTTTAAGTTTGAAAATACTCTCACAATACTTATCTATTAAAATCGTAATTCGTCAGAAGGGATATTTCAATTTCATTGTTAATGGGTAGATTTAAAAAATGTTCATTGATTTTGTCGGGGTTACATAAATGGACAGGCAGGTCTATGTCATTTTTCTTAAGATTTATAACGTTTTTTTTAATGTTTTGCCATAATTTTCGAGAATCTTGTATGTAATTTATTTGTTGATTAAAATAAGCACACTTTTCACTGTACATTGCGTCATTAACAATGACTTTAAGGCCCTTGTAATATTTTTTATGCGTGTCAATACCTGTCTGTTTACATCTTGCGTGCGCGTCGTCGCGTAGTTTCATCATTTTCTTTACAGTAGGCGTTATCCATGGGTAGGAGTGATCTTTGATATTGGACTTTTTTGTTGGAGCATGCACATCAAATAATAATAATAAACAGGAGGTAAACAAATTGACCATATCGTTAACAGTTCCAACCACAATTTCCTCCCACGGGGTGCAGTTAATATGTTCGTTGAAAAGGTCTTGATCGATGTCTTTTAAAGGTCTGTAAACGAAGCATTTCGGTTTCTGCTTGTGTTTTTTAATATTTAGCTCGCAAGTTATAAATGAATGGCTACTTAGATTAGGTAGATAATTAACATCTAGTTTGGATATTCGTGTATTAGAACATATGACATCAATTAGGGTTTCACTGTGGTCTGTGTAGTGAGTGGGCTTGTCAACATGCTGGGTTAAATTCATACACTCTAAGAAATCTAATAACTTTTTCGTGTTTGACTGATTGGTATTTAGTAAATTTATATTAAAAAGTCCCCAAGAAGTAAGATATGGTCATAGTTTCCGAGCGAACAAACGGTTTCAGTAAGCAAATCAAAAAAGCTGTCGACGTTAAACCACGGAGGACGGTAAGCTGTACCAACGGCCATCCTTTCGCCGTTCATATTTAGACTTAGGCACATTTGCTCAAGCTGCTGGTCGGGTGGCCTTGTGATAGATAAGACGGGCATTTATGCCACGTTTTATGTAAAAACCAACTCCGCCACCGCGGGCGCGGACGCCTGCGGGGCGGGGTACGTGACGCAAACGATACCCGGGCGGGGCGGGCGCGCGTGCCTCTTCTCCTTGTCGTAGCCACGTTTCATTAATTGCCATTATGTCAACGTTATATCTCGACATTGCTACCACCACAAACTCGTCATGTCGCGTTCCTAGAGATCCCGCGTTCAATAGCCCAACCGATAACTTTCTGTTTTGAATAAATTGTATTATATAGGAAAATGTATTTAAATAGTACATTACTGCAAAGGCCGTGAAGTAAGGGATTGATGGACGAGTTTGGGCTAGACGGCCGAGTCGTAGACGAGGCCGGATACAACGAGTCCAGCAATCCCTGTTCCGGCCGAGGCTTGTATAGTGCTTTTCTCAAACGATGTGAGGAAATAATAAATAGTTATTTGTTATACAAGGGTGCAGTTATAATTTAACCGCGAGTGTGGAATTGAAACACGAGCTAGCGAATGTGAGTGGTTTAAAAATAGAATCCTTTTCACCTCACTAAAGTGAGAAAGATTCTAGATAAAAAAATCTAAAAAAGAAAAAAAAAACATTAAAAAGAATAATATTAAAAAAAACATTACAAGAGTAAAACAAAAAGGAAAAAAATATTAAAAAAAACAACAAAAAAAACAACTAAAAAAACAAAAAAAACGCCCAAAAAAATGACAAAAAACAAAAAAATGGAAAAAAACAAAAAAATTGACAAAAAAAAAGAAAAACAAACAAAAAACATTAAAAAAAAATTAAAAAAAAAAAAATTAAAAAAAAACCACAAAAACATTAAAAAATACAAAAAATACAAAAAAATTAAAAAAAAAAGAAAAACAAACAAAAAACATTGAAAAAAACAAAAAAGAAAAAAAAACAAAAAAATGAAAAAAAAAACAACTTAAAAAAAAAAAACAACTAAAAAAACAAAAAAACGCCAAAAAAATGACAAAAAACAAAAAAAAAAGGAAAAAAAGTAAAAAAATTGACAAAAAAAAGAAAAACAATCAAAAAACATTAAAACAAACAAAAAAAAAGGAAAAAAAAACAAAAAAAAAGGAAAAAACAAAAAAAACACAAAAACATTAAAAAAAACAAAAAAAAACAAAAAAAAAAACTTAAAAAAAAACAAAAAAAACGAAAAAAAAAATTAAAAACAAACAATACATTAAAAAAGTAAAACAAAAAGGAAAACTTGAAAAAAATAAAAAAAAACGACAAAAAAAACAAAAAACATTAAAAAAAGTAAAACAAAAAGGAAAAATAGATAAAAAAAAACTTAAAAGTAACATAAAAGACCCAACAAAAATTTTAACATTAAAAAATAGACAAACATCAAGAAAAGAAAAGATTTTTTTTTAAATCATTAAAAACGATAAACAACACTAAAAAATATACGAAAAATAACAAAAAAAATGTAAAAAACAAACAATTTTTTTTTTACAAAAAACTAAAACAATTAAAAAAAGTATTGGTGGTTGGCAGTATGTATTTTTTCCTTTGTCTGTTTAATATCAGTAAGCAAATTTAAAAAGTTTGAGTAGCGGCCAATAATGTTTTTAGTTAGGGTTTTCATACATTACTTTTTGGCCTAGGCCAAGAAGTAATGTAGGAGCCATAAACAAGGAACTTCATGTCTTCATTTCGTGACATTAACGCATACATTTCCGAGCATGTTTGAGAAAATTATTTTACAATGCGTTAAGTATTTGCATAATATGGTCACATGCCGCTCATTATAGCATACAGAAAATTTGAATATTGTGTTAGATGTATTTGTGTAAAGTGTTAAAGAATAGGTTAGACTAAATGTTGTGTAAGTATTGTAGAGTGTATTAGCATAGAAGATATATAGTGCTAGCTTAAATATATTTTTTACAAGTATGTTTTTGCACGAGAGCACGACTTGATCAGCGACCGTCAATATGGATTCCGCCACGGTCGCTCGACTGATGTGATGACCTTCTAGTGTATCTCACTCACCGATGGGCTTCGGCCATTGAGAGCCAAGGTGAGGCACTAGCTGTCAGCCTGGATATAGCGAAGGCGTTCGATCGGGTCTGGCACCGAGGTTTTCTATCGAAGTTGCCATCTTACGGACTTCCCGAGGGTTTGTGCGAATGGAATGCCAGCTTTCTGTCCGGCAGATGCATACGCGCCGTTGTAGACGGCAGTTGCTCCAAAAGCATGGACATAAACGCTGGTGTTCCACAAGGCTCTGTAGGTACTACCTCCAACGCTGTTACTGCTCCATATCGATGATATGCTGTCCATTGATAGAATTCATTGTTATGCGGACGAAAGTACTGGGGATACGTATTACACGGGCCGCACAAATATTCCTCGTTCTGTCAGGCCTAACCCACTGTCATTGTGCGCGAAATGAGGCTTATCTATGGTAACCTCCTGTGGATGTCTAGCTATGGCTGTACATCGGATCGCACACATTGACGTTTCATATATAAGTTTCGGTGTACGTAGTAACAACGTAATTTCATTGATTCAATTCATGATACGAATTTAAATTTGGGGCGTTTTCACCAAAATATGCGACCTTTACTTTTTCTCTCAGAATTTAGATTTGTTTGGTTGTTCCTGTTCAGAATCATGAGCACTCTGATAAAGAAAAAAAGTGTCCCCAGTTTTTTATTCCACTATGTGACGTTTTTTTCATACATATTCTGTATGGACCGTCACATACAGAGTGAGTCACAAAGTGGAATCCTAAAAAAATATGGACACTTTTTTTCTTTATCGGGGTTAAGAGTGCTCATGATTCAGAACCGGAAAAACCAAAAAAATCTAAATTCCGACAAAAAAGTAAGTCGCACATTTTTGTGAATACGCCCTTTACATGACGAGAGAAGAAATCCCATTGCAAAATATGAACTGTTTAGTAAAAACTTAATCTGTATTCATGTATGGTTACTTAATCCTGACTTCCCGGATATTGTAATTTTTATTATCATATCATATTATTATTACCAAAATGAATGATTATTTCGATAACAAACAAACATCACACAAACTAAAATAATGATACTCGTAATTTTGGATGTTCAGTTATGTGATCCGTCCCGTGGTTACGCCCATGGGCGTAATAAGGCTATTGTAGCTCTGTATGCCTGCACATTATGAAGCCCTTTACGTGCAAGTGTGTTGAAAGGGGAGTGAAAGTCCTCACCACAGGAATGCCGAGCGTGTCGGCCAGCATCTGCATAAGCAGCGCGTTCTGCGACATGCCGCCGTCGGCCAGCAGGCGCCGCAGCGGGGTGCAGTCGGCCCCGACCGCCACCGCCACCGCGCGCGTCTGCTGGCACACCGCTTCCAAAGCAGCCCGCACCACGTGCTCGCGCCGCGTGAACTTATTCAGCCCGCACATTATTCTGAAAGACAACATAATGGTTTTGGCGCATAACGTCCCACTCGCAAAACGTCCCTCCACCAAAATTACGTCCCATTCGCAACGACGGATGCTCTATCTTGTCACTTGTCGCGTGATAAGGCCATCCATGCTACGGGGCCTGCTTGCTAGGACATAATGTTCGGATCATCCCGATAACCGAGAATATGAAGCGGGAGGTGAAATAAACTTGCTTCCCTTAAGCTAGCGAGCTGTGACTGCGATGGGTACGTGGTTTCGTGAACTGGTTGCGAACGGCTCGCAACGGCCCGATGAATGGCCCTCTCGCAGTAACGTAGATACCTGTTCTCGGCTGCCCAGCAAAATTTCATTTTTTTACCTTAGCATTCTGTGATAAAAAGGACTACCTGGAACTAAGATTGACTAATGCTTGGCCTAAAAAACTTTTTACCGAAGTGTGGATATTACGTCGGTTAATATACAGTTTTCAGGATTGTTATTTAAAGGGAACTCATAAACATATGTTTTAAAAAAAAACATTAAAAAAAATTGTGTTATCAAATTATTCTCGATCAACAGGGGACCCTACTCACCTAAACCTCGTTACAGTATCCGATCTTTGTTATTGGTACCTAATGTAATACACATTTATAGGTACTTTATAATCCCTTCCTACAATCTACAATATTGAACATAGAAATCTACTATTTACCCTCTCGCGTCTTTCCTCCAATGCGGTGAATATACCCCGTTAAATACCGGCACGAAACAGCAACTGCCCTCGTCGCTGTCGCTCACTTCGGCGGCCTGTGACTCGCTATCCGCCACGTCCTCAAGTATCCCCAAACCGTGCTGCAGCCACTGCAATGTGTCTCCTGGATAACATTTAGGCATTATACCATATTGCCGTTAAAACATTATTTTAATAATAGAGCCGCTAAAGCAAGTTAGATGCCTTAGGGCAGCTTGAGAACTTCCAATAGAAATGTCCAGGGAGTTGGCCACTTGATGAGGCCTAATCGCAATGAGATCTATTTTTCCCTCTGTTTGGAGTTATGGTGGCAATAATGCCTGTAGTTTCCGCAGAAACTAGGTCAACTTCTGTCAATACCAATTGAGCTGAGACTCATCTGACTGAAGTGCAATCGGGGTTAAATTAAGATGAGCAGGGGCGTTTTTACCCATAGTGCAATGGGTGCGGTGCACCCGGGCGCACGGGTCCTAGGGGGCGCCTAGAGCCATTTCACGGAAGATGAGGGGAGTGCCATAATCATTGGACAGACGGTAGACCTAAATAAGCTCTCATTGCCTTGTAATACAGCAGTGCTACTTCTGCTGCTGACTGTACGGTCAACCAATTTGATTCCTAGGCCACCATAGAACCTTGCCGTTGTAAATGCTATGTCAATACGGGTTACTAGGATTATTGCGTCGCTATGTAGCTGTTTAAGTGACAGGGTTCTACGGTGGCCTAGGAATCAAATTGGTTGACCGTACATTCAGATTCGTCACATTTGAACCTTTATGATTATGATATTGAAATAAAGCCCAATACATGAGAACCGTTTCATTTCTCGAATGTACACCTCAATTTTTTTTAATATTTTTGAAGCCATACGACACGTGGCCAATACTTGAAAAATTGCCCTTTCGTGAAACGCGCCTACCCCAAAGCCATGATATATAAGTTATTTACCTGCTATTGCAACGGACCCCTCTAAAGCGTAAACTGGAGGTTCGTCGGGACCGAGTTTGTACGCAACCGTCGTCAGGAGACCATTTTGTGAATGCACTATCGAATCACCTGTGAAGCAGTAATAATAAGTTGTAGTGATACCTCATACTTTAAAATCAGTTTAGTAACTTAAACCAAACGCAACGGTGTAGCACACGTAAATACAAATATATTTCTAAAATCATAGCATTCATAGCCCTTCCTTTTGGCTTTGCAATAAATAAAATAAATAATAAATATTACGGGACAATAATAAGACAAAAATAGGGCAAAACACACAAATGTTTACAAATTGATATCATGTTTATGGATTAGGTACTTTGCCTTTGCCACTATGAGATTGGGTTAATCCATTTGATATTATAACTTAACATCAATAGTATAAAGCACGAGATTGATTATCTAACTGATTAAAAGTCATGGGTAAACTAATAATAATTTAGCCGTACCTACCTGTATTGTACAATAGAAAGCAACCAGTCCCAAATGTACACTTTACTTGACCAAATCTCAGGCACCCCTGACCCAGTAATGCTGCTTGTTGGTCACCCAAGCACTGGAAAGAAATAACAAGATCATCAAAAATTATCTTATTAACTTTTCTGTACGACGCGTTCCACCTACGCACTTGGTACTTCCTTTGCGATTATTTAATCCCCTGCTATACTTTTTCTCCATTTGATAGCATCTTTAAACATTTTTCGAGAAAATTCATTATTATTACTTTTTTATTTCTTCATTTTCCCATACGGATTGGAGCTAAACTCCACTTTTCATGCATCCCTTTGTTTGTATCGTCCCCAAGGGACGCGCCGAGGGACATCATTATGGGTTATTTTATTTCTACACCCCTATTATGTAAAAAAATAGAGTTATATCTGAAAACCGCCTGTAACTTAGTACAGTCAAGTGGAAAAATATGGCGCACACAACTTACTCATAATAATATCCAATGGCTCTTATGTCTCATATTTATGAGAGGATTAAATCACTACATATTTTTGAACTTGACTGTATGCTAGTAAAGTATTAGGTAATAGAGAACGATAATGTGATGGATGTGCAATAAAGATTGGAAAGTTTAAATGAGTAGGGCTCATTCCACCTAAATTTCATAATACCTTATTCACGATTACCCCTAATTTTCAAATTACCATGGGCTCATAATACCTAAATCTCAAATTGTCTCATTCTTAAAATGAACGAAATTCATTATGACTTTGACCCAAAACGTCATATTCTCTAAATACCTAAAGATTGAAATGCTCAAATTCCTTCAAATACCGAATGACTTCTGTCATTTCTATGACAAAATATTAAAATAACTAAATTGTTTTGAAGTTTAGGCATTATGAGACTAAGCTATTTTGAAATTCGGCCATATTAAAAATATGGTGTTATGAGAAAAAAAGTTAGTTAGGTATTCTGTGATTTAGGTATTTTGACACTAAGTTCTTTTGAGATCTAGGAGTATTGGTAAAAGGGTAAAATGGAAAATAGGTGGAATAAGCCCTACTCGTTTAAATAGGTATATGTAATAATAAAATAATACTTAATCCTCTTATGTCTATAATATGTTCAACTCTGCTTGTGACTCCTGTAGAGTCGCAAGCGTATGAAGCACAGATGTATGAATATAAGGAGATCGGACATGCCGGCCGAGTACGCCTGTCGCAAGTGCATTAACCCACATAAAGCCCAAGTAATTGACAAGACAAAGCACGCACACATCTAAAACACACACACTTGTATACCTACGCTCTTATTGGACAATACACGCGCATCATATCAGGCATTTTGGGAAGAAACGTAATATTCTCTGCTCGCAGCACGCGTGCACAGTAGGGCAGGGTATGCCCATTGAGCTAACAACTGCGACGCGGCCGCCGGCGGCTTGTCCACTCTCTAGTATTCTATGCTCTGAGGTATTGAGCATATGGATGCTACGGTGGCTGTATACGGACACGCCGTATGCTTGCTTGCCACTTTCGTGTTATTAAAAAAATCTCAATGTAGGTATTTATAATTTTTACTAACCCCAGCAATTGGCACACCAAGAAGAGATCCCATAGATATATAACCATAAATTTCGGCGGAACTTTTAATCTTTGGCAGTATTTGTTTTGGTATGTCAAAAAATCTCAGCAATCCTTTATCCCACTGTAAGCTTCGTAGCGACATGAGCTGTGTCCGGGATGCGTTGGTGACGTCCGTAGCGTGGACGCCACCGCGAGGTCCGCCAGTGAGGTTCTGAAATGCATAGGTAATAAATAAATAATAATAATTATAAATAAATATTACGGGACAATCTTACACAAATCAACCACGTTGCACGGTAAAACACACATCTAAGGGTGGGCATCAAACCGTCTGAAATCGTAAGTGGTCTAAGGGTGGGTTGCACCAAACCGTCTTAAATCGTAAGTGGTCTAAGGGTGGGTTGCACCAAACCGTCAGTCATCGTAAGTGATCTAAGGGTGGGTTGTACCAAACCGTCAGTCATCGTAAGTGGTCTAAGGGTGGGTTGTACCAAACCGTTTGTAATCGTAAGTGGTCTAAGGGTGGGTTGCACCAAACCGTCTGAAATCGTAAGTGGTCTAAGGGTGGGTTGCATCAAACCGTCTGTCATCGTAAGTGGTCTAAGGGTGGGTTGCACCAAACCGTCTGTCATCGTAAGTGGTTTAAGGGTGGGTTGTGCCAAACCGTCTGTCATCGTAAGTTGTCTAAGGGTGGGTTGCAACAAATCGTCTGTCATCGTAAGTGGTCTAAGGGTGGGTTGTGCCAAACCGTCTGTCATCGTAAGTTGTCTAAGGGTGGGTTGCACCAAATCGTCTGTCATCGTAAGTGGTCTAAGGGTGGGTTGCACCAAACCGTCTGTCATCGTAAGTGGTCTAAGGGTGGGTTGCACCAAACCGTCTGTCATCGTAAATGGTCTAAAGGTGGGTTGCACCAAACCGTCAATCGTAAGTGGTGTTCAAGTTTCTATGGAATGACAGCTGCCGGCGCCATATTTAACTTTGATCGGTCTGTAATCGTAAGTTGGTGCAGCTCGCCCTAAGTGTAACAGACATACCACTTACTCCTGCCTTCAACTGTTCCTAGTTATAATAGAATGGCATGTAGGTTTTGGACTTTTGGTTAGAATAATAAACATAGCATATTTTATCTCATCATCATATCAGCCGAAAGATGTCCAGTGCTGGACATAGGCCTCCCCGAAAGAGCGCCAAAGGAGCATCCAGCGGACTCCCGCGACCTTTACCAGGTTATCAGTCCACCTTGTGGGGGGCCTACCCACGGCGCGCCTTCCGGTACGTGGTCGCCACTCGAGAAGCTTATATCTTATCTCGATGACAGAAAAAAGGCAGAAGTGAAAAGGAGATAAAAACAAGAATTGCAATAGCCAAGAGAGCATTTACTGAAAATAGGCATGTCTATAATAGAAAAATTAATACCAACATAAGGAAAAACTTAATAAAAGGTACACCTACACCCTACATCTGGAGTACAGCTCTTTATGGATGTGAAAACTGGAACATCACAACACAAGGCCGACTTCGACTGGAAGTCTTTGAATGTGGTGTTGGCGCAGGATGCTTAAGATCAGCTGGACAGAAAGGCGTACCAATGAAGCAGTGTTGGAAAAGGCAAAAGAAAGAAGACAGATAATATCCGCTATAGAAAAACGCAGAGCTAAATGCATCGGCCACATACTGAGACATGAAGGGTTGAACGTTATTATCCTGGAAGGCAAAATAGATGGAACTAGAGGCAGAGGAAGGCCCAGAATAAGTACCATACATGACACAGATGAAGGAATGGTGATGTAGCCACACATACCAAGAAGTAGAGATGAGAGCCCAAGATAGACTCGAATGGAGAATGCTGCAACGACAGAGGACCAGGCCCTCTTAATATTGATGATGATGATGACAGAAAAGAAAGAAAATTAACAGAAAAATATTAACTAATTAATTATGTACTTAAAGTTAATTGGATATAGGCATCATCAGTTGTTTCAACTGCCTCCCTGATAAATAAATATTTATGTATATTATTCATAAATTTACCCATATGAGCCAGGAGTCCACTGTGCCTGCCATGCACTCTCCAGCTGCCACAGCATCTTTGATAGCCGTCACATTCTGTAGAAGCCATTTCAGCTTGACTGACGAAAAGTAGGTGGATAACGGAAGCCCACTAGTTTGCGACACTGCATTGATTGCCTGTGCACCTTTGTTTTTGAGAAGATCATCAACTATTTTAGATGTCCTCACATCTAGCCAAACTGGAATCACGTAAATATTTATTATATTGTGATCATGGAGATAGAATGAATAAACTGAAATTATTAAACATGATAATGTAGGAATATGTGAGTACTATTGGCAACACAGTTAACTGTCAATTTTTGAACTTGCAAAAAAGATGAATTTATGGTATTAAGCAGTAATTTACCAGGGTTGCGAATTCGCAGCCACAAACTTATTCATAAAAACAACCTCCAGCAAAGGATGGGAACACCAATTGTGAGTGGTGCAACTTTATTTAGATATTAGAGTTATTATAACAATATTTGTAAGTTATTAATTATGTAATAAATTACCAATAGCACTATAGAGTGGTTGTCCTGTAGCAGAGTTCCATACAATAGTAGTTTCTCTCTGATTTGTTATTCCAATACCCACAATGTCTTCAGGATTTATATCTAATTTTCTCAAATTATCTGAAGTTACCTGTAATAGAAATGATAACCACAACATAATAATTAACAAACTTTCATTAGACAATGACCTCACCCGATAAGAATTAATCTGATTCCCTTAATAATTTTTATTTGATATTAAACCCACAATTATCAATTTAAAATATCTAATATGGATGTTCAGAGGACTACAGGTGCCTGCTTTAAGTTCAGAAAAATAAAACTTATACTAAGCTCTAAAGTTTTGGACTGGTTACTCCATGGGGTTAAAAACCATCCTTACATAATCAATTTAAATTTGTGTGGATTTGTATTTATTTGAATTCTGTGCAAGTAAATACTACTAACACATCCAATACATCATCCACTTCAGTAAAATAAACATAACTTAACTGTTTAAAGTGTTGTTGCATGCAAAAGTACAACTTTGAAGATAATCTCTTGAAAGGATTTAATAAGGCTTATGTAAATTATCACTTAACCATTTAATCTGAAATATAAAAAAATAGTAATATAAACATTAATCATCCATGTGTCGATAAAACAGTTACCTCAATACATTCCACAACAGCATTTAAAATTTCTAGTGCATCTTGTTCAACCCATCCTTCTTGTGGGCTGAAGCGTTTCAGAGATGTTTGATGATATGTTAAAACTTCTGAAGTATTAGCTGCAAAAACCTACGAATAATTTGACCTTTAAATCACACAAAGGCAACATACATAATAGAAAGCACTCATAACAAGAGCATTATTTTGTTTAGACAACTCACGTTGATTTTTGAGAAACAGAACAAACGTTTTATTTACAAAAAGATCAAAAAAATTGAAAATTAATTAATGTCTCTCTCATTTCGGAAGAAAATATTGAACAATATCGATAAAACAAGTAGATGATTACCAAAAACTTTACGTTTGAAGTTCCTTCATCTATGGCACCTATCAATGGCCCAAATTTACCAAATATACGCATAATACCTGCGTTTGGAGGATTGAATATTCTGTATAACCAAATTAAGCAATTACATAGTGAATTATAATTTTTTGACTCTAAACAGTATTCAAAAATTAGAATTAGATAAATCAAATCAGCTGATTGTTTTGAGAAACGTTCGTACCTTCATCCTACGTAATCTTTTTTTTCTTCTTTAGTTATTATAAATCAAATCAAATCAAACCTAAAATAGAACCAACAATATTTTAATAAATTTATTGTTATTAATTATATTTGTTATTATAGGGTACAGATGTCATTATTCAAATCAAATTTAAATTCCAATCCAAATAGTAACCTTAAGTTGAGTTAATAAATATAGAATCTGAACGCTTCCTCAATTGTCTACTTGACAACACAAAATCATTAAGGTCCGCATTGTATTGGCAAAACAGATCAAACATTTAAAGTTTGTAAAAACAGTTCCCTCATACTATATTCTAATGTGTACAAACATAAGTTTATTTTTATACTTTTACCAGCAAAGCAATCTTTTTAATTCAAGTTACCATTAAAAAGCCACATACGGCAATAAATAGCAAAACAGGTTCAGCACGTCAATGTCGTCAATACTCTATTGAAACGTCAAAATCAGAAAAAAACATGCGAGGCGAGTTTTGCGTCTTTTTAGATTTTAGCAAAGAGAATATTTAGCACAACAAAACAAACTGAAGTTTGATTCAAAGAGTATACAATCACTACGTTTTGGTTTGATTAACGATTCCTTTTCACTAAACGCTGAAGAACAAATCGCTCTTGTGAAAGTAAGCATGGTACCTGAAATGCAATTGGTAATTACTGAGAATAAGCAAATTATTAATACAGTAAGAAAAGCAACAAATCCTCAGTTTTCACATTTAGTGAAATCACTTCAAGAATTTCAACAGTTAGTAAATGCGACTATAACTAATATTATAGAAGACCGTGGTGGAAGTAACCAAGAAGAGAATGAAGGTAATATTCAACAACACTTTCAAATTTATAATTATAACATTTATCAGTTGGACTAAAGGAAAGGAGGCAGAAAAAAGACAGAAAATTTTTGGCCGAAAGTGCAAAATATATTGGAATTATAAAAGACTTGGAATAATTTCAATCAATACGCTAAAATAAGCATGTTTTCTAGAAAAAACTTTTTTGTAAAATCAAAATTGGCCGAGATTTTTTTTTTTTAATTTAGCTTTGCTTAGTTTGGGACTAGGTTGATTTGTGTAAGATTGTCCGCAAATATTTATTTATTTATTTATTTTTGACCCGAAAGTTGGGAAGATTCTAGGTATAAGGTATAAAGTATACAATTTTAGTCACAGAACCGAATCTGCCCACCCCGACTCCACGTGGTCTTGTCTGCCCTACCCCTAGAGTGTTTTTTATAAACCGGAGGCGCGAAGGGAGAGCAGCCCTCGCCCGCCTTAACAAATTACTCTTGGACAATAAATAAAAAAACTTTTTTTTCTTAAGTTTCAAGGTTCATATCTTTTTATGATTTGAATTATATTTTGTAATTTATACTTCATTACAATCATTTGATGGTTTACTATCCATTTAACAACACGTTATCAATTTTAAGACCACGCAACAAGCCTATACTTTGTCTTTCAGTAAGCTTAACCTGATTTTAGGTTTACCCTCTTAGTTTGATACAATGACGATCGGTTAGCCTAGTGTTTTGTGTGGCTGCACGCTCACCAGAGCGTTGTCGGCTTTTTGGGCGAAATCAAAGGGGCCGCGGCGCCCTGCTACTGGCAATGTACTTATTTATTTATTTATCGTATGGTGGTTACACACTGGTACATACATACTATACTACTACATAGTACAAAACAAAGTCTGTATGTCCCTATGTATGCTTAGATCTTTAAAACTACGCAACGAATTTTGATGTGGTTTTTTTTTAATAGATAGAGTGATTCAAGAGGAAGGTTTATATGTGTAATACATGCATGTAGTATATATTGTGGGTCGCTAGTAGTATATTATATATGAAGAATAAAACACGTACTGAGCGTTCACCATTTAATCCAAGACAGATTACGAGCTAACCGCATACAAAATACCAGTTATTGTTTGCTTACCCTACATATACAACACCTCCACCTTTATTACCTAAATACATTTTTATTTATAAAGACAAACCGTAATTAACCTACTACTACGGCCTATCGATTCACAAACCTCTTTCTCAATATAAACTAGCACCCAGTACAATTTGACCCCTACATTCATAACCGCTGGACGTAATCAAAGGCCAGACTGTTACTGGTCAGTTCGTAAACATCTTTAATATTCTAAATTGATAACATTTTTATCTAATATTATAATAAGTTATAACCGGTATTATATACTTAGTACATTATTATACAGTAGGTATATAACCCGTTTTGACAATTTTGATTGTTATACCGCTAATCATCTGAGACCATACGTAAGCCTATATATTTAGGTACACAATAATATTAGAAGTATTCATCAAAACCTAATCTCACTGGCGGCTTAACTACTCTCCTAGGTCGGTCGACTTGTGATATCTTAGGTGTCGGTACGCTTACGTCACCTATTTCCTCTACCGCACCACTAACATGACCACTCCTCTCCGGCACCTCGGGCCGGACCGGCTCCGCCACCGGCCCCGGCGCCATCAGGCCCCCACCACCATCCGGCCGAGGTCCCTCCTCCGGCAACACAAACGAGCTACTAGGCCGACGTCGTGCGGTCGCTGGCGGTGTACGTACATCTATTGTCCCGTCGGACACCCTGCGTCTCAACTGGTCTATGTGCCTGTGTATTCCGGTTCCAATATTAGAGTCTATTGTATAATCGGTACTACCTAACTTCCTAGTGACCTGGCCCGCGAGCCATTTGTCCTTGGCGCGATAGTCGCGGTACCACACCGCGTCCCCCGGGCACAGCTGGCGCCGCGTGCCGCGCGCCCGCGCCGCCGTCTGCGTCTGGTGCTCGCTCACTCGCGCGCTGCGCTCTGGTTTCAATTGATCTAGGCGCATACGCAAATTGCGACCTTGCAAAATTTTCGCTGGGCTTTCACCAGTCGTGTAATGTTCCGTATTCCTGTAAGTTAGCAGAAACCTGTTCAAAGCTACATCGATGTCTAATTTTTGATTTTGCGCTTTTTTCATGGCCCGTTTACAAATTCTTACGGAAATTTCCGCGGCTCCGTTGGACGCCGGGTGGTAAGGAGATGAAAAAATGTGCTCTATTCCATTATGTTTAAGAAACAAATCAAACC
This sequence comes from Epinotia brunnichana, assembly GCA_963854355.1. NCBI lineage: Eukaryota > Metazoa > Arthropoda > Insecta > Lepidoptera > Tortricidae > Epinotia > Epinotia brunnichana. The sequence continues at coordinate 17,793,875 of OY977943.1, read as the reverse complement.
GGGAACTAGTAAACGGAGGACCGTTGTCGCTAACTAGCTGTTTCGGGAGTCCAAACCGTGCCCACATCTCGCGCAGTACCGCTATTACCGCCTCCGCGGTAGTAGTCCTCATTTTTACAGCTTCTATCCACTTTGAACATGCATCTACGGTTATCAAATACGTAAGACCCGAAATTGACAAGAAGTCAATATGAAGTCTAGCCCAAGGACGGTCTGGCCATGGCCACGCGCATGGCACGTGCGCCACCGGCGCGTCGGCCACACTGGCGCACACCCCGCAAGCGCGGCATCTCGCTTCTACTGCCTCATCAACTCCCGGCCACCATACGTAGCTTCTAGCTAATGCTTTTGTTTTTACTATTCCCATATGTGCTTCATGTAATTCGTTTATCACTCGTTCCCTGCACGAAGCCGGAATAACCACACGATGTCCCCAAAGAATACACCCAAGTTCGCAGTATAATTCTTTACGCCTATTGAAATACGGTTTAAGTTCATTAATTTCAATATCAGATGGCCACCCATCGGCCAAGTACCCTATGACCCGACTCAATATAGGATCGTTACCGGTCTCGCGTTTGAGCACCTTATAATCTAACAGTAATGCCTCTGTCGCAAAATGTAAGTAGGTCTGCTCGGGCAGCTTCTCCTCTCCGGCTGCCGCGTCCGTATGTGTTTTAATTAAGCGAGAAAGAATATCAGCCGTATTCTTATCAGTGCGGATGTACTCGATTGCAAAGTCGTACGCTGACAATTTAATCGCCCACCTTTGTAGCCTGCTAGCCGCTGTCACGGGTATTCCGATATTAGGTCCGAAAATGCTCACCAGAGGCTTGTGATCAGTACGCAAAATAAATTCCCTTCCATATAAGTATTGATGAAATTTATCTATAGCGAACATTATCGCGAGTGCCTCTTTGTGAATTTGACTATAATGTTTTTCATGTTCAGTAAGTGCGCGCGAGGCATACGCGACGACACGTTCGCCCCCGTCGGGCAATCGCTGAGCCAAAAGAGCGCCCAGTCCTCGCGCAGACGCATCACACGTCACCACAGTGGGACGCGCCATGTCGTAGTGCGTTAGCACTTCTGTACTAACTAGCAACTTTTTAACGTACATGAAAGCGTCATTATGTCTCGTACCCCATATAAATTGTCTACCCTTTTTGAGTAAGTCATAAAGTGGAACAAGATGGTCCGATAAATTTTTAACGAATTTCCCATAAAAGTTAACCATGCCCAAAAATGATTTCAGTTCCGTAGTATTCGTTGGGTGTGGCATGTCAACTATCGGCTTAATTTTGTCAGGGTTAACTCTCACACCAGTTTCGTCTATAATGAACCCCAAATACTGCACCTGTTTTGATAAGAATTCACATTTTTCCTTTTTGAGCTTAAGCCCACAGCTTTGCAAGACAGAAAAAACTTTTTCAATAGTGTTGACATGACTAGCTAAATCTTTACTTTTAATTAAAATATCGTCATAGAAAACCACAACATCTGGTATTTCCCCTAATAAATTTACCATAAACTTCATAAATATTGCCGGGCTAGAGCTTAGTCCAAAAACTAAACGGTTGTATTTGAAAAGCCCCCGATGAGTATTAATGACCGTGTAAGCAGGGATTGTAACCCGGTTAATTTTGCCGTAGCGGTTAGAGCCAGATTTTGAGAGCCTAACCCATAATAAAGGTTACGCTCGCAAGAACACCGCTCTCCCCGGAGCGTATGTCGGAGCGCAAACAGGGAACGAAGTACCATTTACCGGTTAGAGAGCGCTCTCTCCGTGTACGGGTGAACGACCGCTCGCTGGCTCGCTAGAGTCGCAAGCTTATACAGGATTAGTTGGCTATATATATAGACGCTTGAGTATTATTACTATTTATTTATACTTTATTGCCCAATATAAAAAAAGTAAATGGCGGACTTAATGCCATAAGGCATTCTCTACCATTCAACCATTGGGCTAATATAAACATTTGGTGCAGGCATTTAAATTATTAGTATTAGATTCGATTTTACTAAGTAAGTACCCAAATTTACCTAAGTATTTATACTGTTCATATATTGACATTGTACTGTAGTAAGTAATAGTGGCGGAGCGCCCGTCCAAGCCTTAGAGCATTAAACCAACCGGAGACGACACGCGCACACTTTTCTATCTAAAAAAGTCTGCCGTTTTCGGCGCGGGGGACGAGGCAACGCACACAAATCATGTTAACACCAATGCATTTTTCCGATAGCGTCACTACACACGCACACGACAAAATTATCAAACACCAGCATAAACTATACTCACACAAGTACAAACACATACACAGACAACCTGTCCGTGAAAGAGATGACGTCAGCTCGAAATAAAAATCGATAGTGCGAGGAACATGTCGATAATAAATAATAAACTTATCGAGATTTCATGTAGGTCCGGAAACGAATGCTCAAAAAAGGTATAGAGGGAAGTGCATGGAACACAATTTTTGACTTCGTAACTTTGTTTGGACTAGTTAGGAGGTAAACATATCAAAAGTCCTTGCCCGTAACCCTTGAGCCTTGAGGGGAGGGGGGGTTTCAAAGTCCCATTATTCGGTTTTTCACCTATATCTCGGAAACTATGCGTCCTAGCGACATAACTATTCTAAACAAAATGAAAGCTGATTAAATTTTCCACAAGTTTTATTGTATCAAGTTTTTCGATATCTTGTACAGTTTTCGAGATATAAGATATTTTACCATCGAGTACTATCGAGCTGATCTGATGATGGAGATGGAAGGCGGCCATAGGATATCATATTGAAATGCCATGATCGGTACTTATTAAAAGAGATTTTTTTTATGCACGTAACATACGATCTTTGGACAGGCGGTAAAAGGATAACAGGATTTTTTTTCCACATGAATAACTGGTCTGAATTTTGGTTCAGGCAGGACAGGTTTACACTGTACTGTATCTTTTGGAGATAACATAAAACAAGAAACAAAGAATAAAAAGCAACTTTTATAAAATAAATTTCAAAATGCTGGGAGCAAATAGTGCTAGTCTCGTTTAGGAGTCCACGACACATGATTTACACAAGCTCGGATACAGACATCCTGAATCATTACATCTTTTGGGAATCTGAAAAATAAATTATAAGAATAACATACTTATAATGTTTATCGACATTTGTTTTTGTGCTGTCCCTTCACTAACTTTCCTAGTACAGTGTTGCTAGAGTAACAAATTAAAAATGCCTATTTACGGAACAAGTGACGATCGTAAATTCCGTATAATTAATAAAATACAGCCTAAACATATTATATTTAGAACATTAAATAGAAATATATGGTGAAAATAAAAGAATAAATGAATTTGCAAACAGTAATCCATCATTAATTAATTAAACATCTACAATTATAAATTTCACTTTATTTATGGTTAGTACCATTTTTATTGGATAAACTGTGTTAATAATAACGAATTTAAAGTAGAACTTATAATTAAACATTTATACAGTCAACTTTAAAAAATACCCAAAAGTAGAGCTAGTACCATTAAGTGGGAACACTGTTAGATTGACAATATTTTTTAGTTTTTTGCAAATTTAATGCACTATTTGATAATATTTAAACGTAATAATACTTACAGATGAAAAGTAACGTTATCTTTTTGTACATTAGATATTTCTGATCTCTTATTACACGAGAACACGTTGCAATTCGGCATTTTTAGCTCAGGTCATTCCGCTCTCAATGTGATTCATTGAATGGCGCGGAGCGCGCGGCAACTAGTTTTATATAACCGCTATGACCGGCGGTCTCGTACCTTTGGCAGAGGGGAACGCCTGGCAATGGCTACTCCGGTTGGTCTTATAATTATCTTTGGGTTGGTTTAATGCTCTAAGGTCCAAGCCGATTCCCACCGGCCTTCATAAAATTTATTTTTAGGCAAGCCTATAGTTAAAAACTCTTAACTCATTCATAACTTATTTTGTTCCGGGTTGCCCATCGGAAATTTTCACGCGCCGCCACTGGTAGGTAAGGACTTACATAAAACATCAAGTATGATTCGCGAAACATTGTATAAGTACTTAAGCCCCTGCTAGACGGTCGCCAACACGCCACTCCGACCGAGCGACCTTGGTCGGCACCGACCGCTGTAGTATGAAATTTAGCTCCAAACAACTGTCTACACGGTTGGTGCGGAACAAGGTCGCCCGGTCGGAGGGGCGTGTTGGTGACCGTCTATCAGGGGCTTAAGAAATTTAGCTCCAAACAACTGTCTACACGGTCGGTGCGGACCAAGGTCGCCCGGTCGAAGGGGCGTGTTGGCGACCGTCTATCAGGGGGCTTAAGAAATTTAGCTCCAAACAACTGTCTACACGGTCGGTGCGGACCAAGGTCGCCCGGTCGGAGGGGCATGTTGGCGACCGTCTATCAGGGGCTTAAGAAATTTAGCTCCAAACAACTGTCTACACGGTCGGTGCGGACCAAGGTCGCCCGGTCGGAGGGGCATGTTGGCGACCATCTATCAGGGGCTTAAGAAATTTAGCTCCAAACAACTGTCTACACGGTCGGTGCGGACCAAGGTCGCCCGGTCGGAGGGGCATGTTGGCGACTATCTATCAGGGGCTTAAGAAATTTAGCTCCAAACAACTGTCTACACGGTCGGTGCGGACCAAGGTCGCCCGGTCGTAGGGGCGTGTTGGCGACCGTCTATCAGGGGCTTAAGAAATTTAGCTCCAAACAACTGTCTACACGGTCGGTGCGGACCAAGGTCACCCGGTCGGAGGGGCGTGTTGGCGACCGTCTAGCAGGGGCTTTACACCAATTTGTTCGACAAAATGGTAAAATGCCCTATCGCAAACCTAACGTGCATAGGTAGTAGGTAGGTAGGTACTTATCCAAAGAATTAGTGAGCCATTAGCTACCTGTGACGTAAGTAGGGACCAAAAAAATATAATGAGATATATTTTTTCACACCTCTCATTCAGAAAAGTAAGTTTTGGTCCCCGACGAGAGGGAGCAAAATGCTACTTTTCTGTTCAAGCTACTTTTTTAATTTATTCATTGGCTTGTAGCATTTACGCAATGTGCCAATAGAATCTTGATAAAATAATCGATTGTAATTTCATCGTAATCGACAAACGTATATATATATCATCATCATCATATCAGCCGAAAGACGTCCACTGCTGGACATAGGCCTCCCCCAAAGAGTGCCAAAATGACCGGTCCTGCGCCACCCGCATCCAGCGGACTCCCTACCCACGCCGCGCCTTCCGGTACGTGGTCGCCACTCGAGAACCTTTCCGCCCAACGGCCATCGATTCTACGTGCAATGTACGTATATATATATATAAAGGATATTCTTTTTGTTTTGTTCTTTTTTGGTTCTTTTTTTTTGTTTTTTTCTTGTTTTTGATTTTTTGTTTTTTTTTTTTTGTTTTTGTTGTTTTTTGTTTTTCTTTTAGTTTTGTTCGTTTTTTTTTTGTTTTTTGTTTTTGTTTTTTCTTGTTGCTTGATTTTGTTTAAATTTTTTGCCTTTTTTTTGTATTTTTGTTTTTTTTTTTTCGTTTTTTGTATTTTAGTTTCGTTTGTTTTTTGTTTCGCTTTTTAGTTTCGTTTTTTTTTGTTATTTTTTGTTTTTGTTGTTTTTGTTTTGGTTTTTTGCTGTTTTTTTTACTTTTCTGTATTTTTGTTCGTTTTTGTTTTTCTGTTTTTTTTTGTATGCGTTGTATTTTTTTTTTTATTTTTTTTTTTATTTTTTTTTGTTTCGTTTTTTTTTTGTTATTTTTTTGATTTTATGTTGTTTTTTTTTTTTTGTTTTTTTGTTTCTTTTTTTTTGGTTTTGTTCCTTTTGGTTTGTTTTTTTTAGTTTTTTTGTTTTTGTTATTTTTTCTTTTATTTTGTTCATTTTTTTGTTATTTTTTGTTGTTTTTTTTTTGTATTTTTTGCAAATGTTTCCTCATAGTTGTTGTGAAAAGTTACGTGTTACTCAGGAGCAAAATTATTTTCGTCTTGGGCGTTAACACTTGAATCCCTCACTACGCTCAGGATTCAATACACCGCCCTCGCCGTAAATATACTATTTAGCTCACTTGTGTACAAATAACTATAATATAGTCACTTACTCTATTACTAATCAAAATCATATACCTACATAACGCACATTACATGTAGGTAATGTATGGAAAAATATTCAAATATCGAATACCGATGGTTGCGAACAGTCTCAACTAGGTTATACTTAGATACATACATTACATACAACATACAAAAGGGGCATTTCGTTTGTTTTTGTCTATAGGCACCTACCTAAACCTTTGAAGTCACTTTGTAAAAAAGTATAAGTTAGTTACCTGCCTACCTTTATTTTGGTTCAACAACCTTCAACTAGGCATTTTGATGTGTGCTAATTTCTATCATAATCATAAAATTGGTAGATGTAGTTCCTCTTTGTTCTGCCCATTTTGAGTACGTGTTTACGCTGTACACTGTACAATAGTAATTTGTGTCACAAGGGAGCAAAATAGTATATTTACTGCGAGGGCGGTGTATTGAATCCTGAGCGTGTTGAGGGATTCAAGTGTTAACGCCCAAGACGAAAATAATTTTGCTCCTGAGTGACACATGTAACTTTTCACACCGACTATGAGGAAATACTTTGCAAAAAAAACAAAAACAAAACAAAAAAGCAAAAAAATAACAAACAAAACAAAAACAAAAGAAAAGCAAAACAAAAACAAAACAAAAAAAACAAAAACAGCAAAAAACTAACAAACAAAACAAAAACAAAAGAAAAGCAAAACAAAAAAGAACAAAAAAACAACAAACACGAAAATAATAACGAAACAAGGAACGAAAAAAAAAACAAAAAAACGAACAACAAAAAAAAATTAACCAAAAAAATAGAACAAAAATAAAACAATAAAAACACCAAAAAACAAAAAAAAACAACAGTAAATACAAAAAAACTAACAAAAAACAAACTAAACTAAATAACGAACAAAACAAAAAAAAAACAAAAAAACATCAAAAAACAAAAAAAAAACGAAATAAAAAACAAAAAGATAACAAAAACAGCAAAAACAGAACAATACAACAAAAACGAAAAAATACAAAAAAAAACTAACAAAAAATCCATCGAAACAAAAAAACTTAAAATGAACCATAACAAACTAAAAAAACCAAAAAAAACGAAAAAAACAAAAAAAAACTTCCTAAAAAAAGCGAACAAAAACAACAAACGAAACAAAAAAAACAACAAAAATACAAAAAAAAAAACAAAATGCAAAAAAAAATGTACAAAAAAACAAACTAAAAAACGAACAAACAAACGAAATAAAAAAACAAAAAAAAAACTAAAAATGAACCATAACTAAAAAAAAACAAAAAAAAACGAACAAAAATAAAAAAAAAACAAAAAACACCAAAAAAAACAAAAATCCTAAAAACAGCGAACAAACGAAACAAAAAAAACAACAAAAATACAAAAAATAACAAAAAAACAAGAAAAACTAAACAAAAAAACAATCGAAACAAAAAAAAAACAAACAAAACTAAAAAAAGAACAAAACAAAACAAGAAAAAACAAACAAAAAGAACAAAAAATTACTTATTAAGTCGATTATTTTATTAAGATTCTATTGGCACATCGCGTACGAGTAAATGCTACAAGCCAGTGAATAAATTAAAAAAGTAGCTTGAACAGAAAAGTAGCATTTTGCTTCGGGGACCAAAACTTACTTTTCTGAATGAGAGGTGTGAAAATTTTATTTCAATATTTTTATCGTCGAAAGTAGGAGCGGCGAGCAGAAAACTAGGGCGTCAGCATCGGCGGAACACGAACGAATTCATCGAATAAACAGAGTAGGTAGCTACACTGTAGGTACCTACGCAGCGCCCCGCAACGAAGCGGCGGTCATTGATCCCGTTTCGCAGCACGGAGTGAACGGTTAGAGAGCGCTCCGAAATAAGGCTCCCAAATCAAATAGTTCGAACGGAACCTAATCAATTAACCGGTTCTGTAACCGGTAAATTTGTAACCGGTTACAATCCCTGCGTGTAAGCCCGAGAATCTTCATCGAGCACTAACTGGTTATATGCTAGAGATAAATCTAACTTAGTGAAATATTTATTATTACTCATACCACTAAATAAGTCATCTAATTTTGGAACCGGATATCTGTCAACTTGTAAGACTCTGTTCAGTGTTACCTTGTAGTCCGCGCATATACGTATACCGCCATCCGCTTTGCTCGCTATTACTAGAGGAGTGGCCCAGTCGGAGCGGTCGACGGGCTCGATGACGCCGGCGCGCAGCATGGCGTCGAGCTCGGCGTCGACGCGCGCGCGCATCGCATAAGGCAAGGGTCGCGCGCGGCAGTAAATAGGCTCGGCGCCCTCGCGCACACTTAGCTTCACCGGTGAGCCGGTGAACCGACCCAGTGTGCCATCAAACAGTGATTCATGTCTGGAAATAAGGTCGTTAATAATTACATTTTTGTCTAATTCTTTGTTACACAATACGTTGGATGAATTAATTTTAGGAACTTTAATATCTAGCTCACTCAACCATTGTCGACCCAATAAGTTAGTAGTCGCTCTGTCTAATACATATAAATCTAATTTCTTCATGATATTATTGTGACTGACATTTACTTCTAAATATCCTAAAGGCTGTACCACTGAGCCGTCGTAAAACTTAAGATTTAAACGACAAGGCTTTAACACTAGATCATTAAAACACTGCCGATATGTAACGCCACTCACACAAGATAAAGCTGACCCAGTGTCCACCTCCATAACTAAGGGCCTATTATGTACAAAAAGAGACATACACACCGGTCTATAGTTCGTCAAAGACATCTGATACATCGGTTCTTCCTCATTGCAATCATTATCACCCTCATCGTCAGCTCCATCCGACTGTCCCGAAGTGGTGTTTTCCCCGGCGCCGACGGGCTCCTGCATCCAGTAGGCGCTGGCGTGCCTGCGGCCGCGTCGCCCGCGCCCGCCGCGCCCGCGTCGTCCGCCGCTGCTCCCGCTCGACCCGCGCGATGCGCGCCCGGCCTCATCCGCCGTTCCATACCCTCGTCTTGGATTCTGGCCCTCGCCATGATTTTCCGGACACATTCTACGTAAATGACCAACCCTTTTGCAAAAACTACAGTCGTAGTAACGATACTTGCAGTTTTCCGTCTTATGCTGGTTATCGCCGCATGCCATGCATTTCGTCATGATATGTACCTTGTTCACTTCCATGGAGGTACTCGGGTTGCGATTTACTGCACTGGCGTCCCTCTCGGCTGCCTCCAGAGTGCATGATAGTGTAACCGCCCTATTGTAGGTTAACTTGTCGTCTTCGGCGAATAACTTTTGTCGTATCATTTCACTTTTTATGCCACACACTAACTGGTCACGTAAATTATCTTCCAGCGTAGTTTCGAAGTCACAATACCTGGACATTTTTTTTAATTCAGCTACGTAGTCCGCTATCAACTCGCCCTCCATTTGCCGTCTTTGTCGAAATCTATAGCGCTCGGCTAAAACAGACGGTTTAGGTTGCAGATGTTTTTTTAGTAGGTCAACTGCACCGTCGTAGGTTAACTGCGATGGTTTTTTAGGACTTGACAATGTCGATAACAACTCATAAGCCTCTTCTCCCATGACGGAAATCAACGTGGCTAACTTAACCGTCGCTTCCACTTTGTTCGCGACGAAGTACATTTCGAGCCGCTCACAATACGCCGTCCAATTGCCGTTTTTTATATCAAAATCACGTAATTGTCCCACCGACATGATTTAATTGCACTATACCGATATCTATAGATATTTTTTTAATCCTCGTCGCCACTGAAGAATAAAACACGTACTGAGCGTTCACCATTTAATCCAAGACAGATTACGAGCTAACCGCATACAAAATACCAGTTATTGTTTGCTTACCCTACATATACAACAATATACATCAGGTAAATAGGCATGCATGTACGTAGTAGGACTAGTAGGTACGGACAACCAGTCGCTCCTCGACAATACCAGCCCTGCCACTGGCGGATCTAGATTTCAGCCGGCTTAGCCCCCCTATCCCCTCTTGTTCACGGCTGTTACCTATTCTAGCTCTGCTTGGGTGAAAACAGAGAAAATACGGAGAAAACGAATTTTCCCAGACATGAGACCTAGCTAGATCGATGTTTCGCCCCCATACCTATATACCTATATCCCTATACTTATTCCAAATGTTACTAAAATCGTTAGAGCCGTTTTCGAGAACGTGAATGCGGTTGGGGTATAGCAAAGGGGGCGCGGGACTTTTGATGTTGGTGGTGTCATTATGACACCTATTTTTTATGATGCTATCGTAGAGAAGACGCTAAAATAAACATGTTTTGTATGGGCAACTTTTCTTTAAACTTGATAATTACCGAGATAAATGACGGATTGTAGAATGTAAAATTTTCAATGATGGCATTTTATATTATGTATGATATTAGGCAGCGAAAGTCCGAATCTAGGGCCAAGATATTTTTTTATTTTTTTATTTAGGTAAACAAACAGCCACTACAAGTGAGTCTTAAATTATTAGCCTTAAAAATAAATATTTGACCTCAGTGGCTCCAAAAATAACTCAAAACCGAATCGGAGCACCCCACCATCCACGTGGTCTTGTCTGCCCTACCCCTAGAGTGTTTATAAAAGAGAACGGAGGCGCGGAGGGACAGCAGCCCTTGTCCGCCGAAGGCGACCAGTAAGCCGAAGCTGCGGAGCCAAGCGAAGTGACCGTGCTTCGTCAAGCAAGGGCGGAAAGGCTGCTGTTCCCGCAGCGTCGGAGCTACGCGAAGTCACAACATTCATCGAAAATCATACAAGTCCCAGCTACCTTAAAAACATAATCAAGAAAAAAAAAATTTTTATCCCCCCCCTACTCCCCCCTTCAAAATACTTACCTATGGTTGCGCCTCCTTTGCTATTCGGAGCCACGCGAAGTCGCAACATTCATCGAAAATTTTACAAGTCCCAGATACCTTAAAAACATCAATGAGCTTACTATGGGGCTAGTTCGATTATTATTAAGGTATCCAACAGTATATCAAGTAGAATTTACATTTAATTAAGTTTTATATTTATCTAGTATTTATATCTTTAGCACTTATAATTTATTATCATAAATTAATCCAATCAAGTTTTAACCCCTTTCCAGGCCAACAATTAAAAAATTACAATCTAAATGTCAGTCTTATTCATTGACATTAAGATACATGTTTGACAGTCTGTATATGGTCTATATAACGCATCTGCCTGGAAAAGGGTTAAAGCTTACTACTCTATTATTTAAGTTTACTAAAAGCCATTTGTATTCATGATTTTATTTTATTTTCAGAATTGAGTGATGATAGTGAAGACGATGATGCTGTCCCTGTTACTCCTAAGAAAAGAAGAAATTAGTTTATAGGTACATTCTTATTATTTTATTTTTATTTTTGGAGTTAATAGAGTCAAGGGCAATGAAAATGGGTGTAATGTGTATGTTTTGTATATGGTCTCTATACAAAATGTGCTAATTTTCCTTCTTCTTGAGTGTAAATGGGTAGGAAATAAAACATCAAAATATTTTTAAATACTCTTGGTATTATTTCTCATGCCATTAACATTGGTAACATCTCATAAGCAACTTATATATTTACATCCCTAAATATTTACAAAGCTTCTTGTTACATACATTGTACTCTCTTCTTCAAGTAAGTGTACTATCCATATTGTACTTTTGGTTTGTAGTACATGTTCATTTGAGGTAAATTCTTAAATAGTTACATGATAATCTATTTTGTATTGACATTTGGACGAAATTATGTAGCTTTAGGATGGGTTGCACTAACTTACGATTACAGACCATCAACATTAAATATGGCGCTGGCAGCTGTCATTGCATATAAACTTGTCCAACTTTCCATACATTCCGATTTTAATAAATAGCCCTTACAATTACAGATGGTTTGGTGCAACCCACCCCTAGTGTAATGCAATATTTTTTTTAATACAGTGGGTACGGCTCCTAGGGGGCGCCACTCGCCGGGCGCTAGGAGGGGGGAGAGATCATGCCGGTAGTTGACAGTAAATTGATTTAGGTCTAGAGGCACAGTTAGGACTGTAAGAGGGCTTTTATTCCAATTGACTTGGCAACAAAACCAGAAAGTGATTTTTTTTACATGCCAGTATCCGTATTACAGTTTTCAACCTTTTGATCTAGTAAGCCGTTTTTGAAATACATGCAACATATGAATTTTTCTCCATTGTAGTAAACAGAACAAGTATCAAATATCAATCAACACAACCATTATTTACTTAGTAGTTATAATAAATACTTGAAGCAGTCTGTAAGATTATTTATAGCTAATTTTACCTAATTTAGAAAACAACCATGCAATAGGGAACATTACGCAAAGCTCTGTGTAGGGGGCGACGCTAACACAACCCGTAAACAAACCGCCATGACGTACAATGTCATATTTATTAACCTAACACACAATAACAAATAATTGATGAAAACGCGTTAAACTACAATAGTTTTATTATCATTTGTGTGTAAAATATCTGTACTGTGATATTAAAACGGCATCCTATAGGCATTTAAAGGTGGATGAGGGCTTTTTTTTTGCTTTACGACGTATTGCCGCTTCCCATAGTTTTCGTATCATCGTTTCCTTCGGAAATGAATGATGCCCTTCATTCGCATCCAATTACGCAGCACTGATGCATTTTATTTATTGAAACATTCTCTTCCCTATTTGATCCAGAGCTTTGAAGGACTTGTCAAAGTTGTCAAAAAAACTGTTTACTAATTGTGATAGTGCTGCACTCTGGCGGCAGAACATTGCAGTAATGTTCCCTATTCACTTAATTTTCTTAACAAAAATATAATTTACGGAATGTTTTTTATCACAAAGTACCTACTTAACTAGTTGTACTAACGTAAAATAGCAATGATCAATGTTTCACAGCGATTTGGAATGATTGGTATATAATATAAACATATTTATTATTTTGCGATGCTTCATCAAGGAACTTTTGCTATCTTCATATTTTTTTTCGGTAATTATTTTACAGTGGCTGCTCTAGCCAAAATGTGGGCGTCGGCGACATCACTTTGTGACCTTTTTTTTCGGGCCACAAAGAGTTATTTTCAAGTAGAGACAATCAATTTATACGTATTACGTACCTTACTTTACAGTTCGTTATTAAATGTACTTTATAAGCGGTTTACTTACAAAACCTGGGAACTATACCAACAATGAATTGTATTTTAATATTCAACACAACTACTCGAGTTACGTACACAGTTGGCGTTATCTCGATTTAATCAGTAGAATGAATGATTACCGTCAAGTTGACCGTATGGAGTAGGTACTTCGCACTGCGTCTTCGAGTGCTAAGAAAATTGTGTCACTGCTAAGCGTGATAGTAGTATTAGGTCAAGTGCCTCGTACGCTCATTATAAATAAAAAAGATAATGATCGCACGGAAAATAATATTATTCAATTATCCTATTGTCTGTTTTTCAGTGATACATTGTGCATTGAGACATTTTTGATGTACCTAATATGACGTCTCGCAGGCACTTAATGTAGCAGACAGATAGTGAGGAAACTTGCTTATTTATTATCGACCTATTAATTAGGACTAGGAAACGATGGTTGTTGATAATAGGTGATGGTCGGTGGTTTGTCGTCGGGTGGCTCGGAGTCGGATCCGCATACGTCACACTCATTGACTCCACACTCGCACACAGAAGCAGGGCGAATGGAATACCGCAATTTCTGAAAGTGAAAATGATAATGTAGATCAACCCTGATGGCTTTCGTATATAAATTATCGTATTTTATAAATGTGTCTGAAACTTTTTCACCTCCTCATATGGCTTTCGTATATAAATTATCGTATTTTATAAATGTGTCTGAAACTTTTTCACCTCCTCATCCTGGTGTACCTAATCCCAGTTGCAATTTTAAAAAGCCCCGGTTCCGCTTGCTATCTAGTCTCAAATATAAGCGTAGAATGTTTTACCTATTAGGTTATAAATGTACTGACGTATTATTATTATTATTATTATTTCTGGTAGTGGCTTTCGGGCTGTCAAAGCCCTTATATCACTGCGACCATCGCTGATCTATTGTGATCGCCACTTACTACAATTCTTGGTCAAGTCCTGCAAACTCGAAGAATTGCAGGATTTTGTTGAACTCAAGAAATTTGATCTCCTCCGGGCACATGATGTGTTTGCCCAGGAAGGAGTTACGACTGCGCATGAGGCAAGGGCAATCGGTTAGGATGTGTGTAGGTGTCTCCTCTGCTTCAAAGCAGAATCTACTGACGTAAGACCGGTCACGATTGATTTCTTACCCCTAATGGCTCCTCACTTTTCTATATCGTTACCCCCGTGATCTAATAGGGAAACGGCCGCTAATCTATTCATCCATCATCCATTTGAGATATACCTAAACTCTGTTACCTTGTACAACATTGAACTTCAATAAACCTGCGGTTCATTGAACCCTAAACTTTAGGGGATGTTTGATGTTCGTGGGACCGATGGTAAACTTGTTACATGAACGACGTGTAAAAACTCTCCAGAGGCCCTAGCACACTAGGTTTTATCGCCACGTTTTACTGCGAAAATGTACTGAACCGTCACGTAAAACTTGACATAAAACCTATCGTGCTAGGGCCTCAGGACGAGGTATTATTTTGAAGAGGAAATACTTGATACCTACTTAGGCAGTGAACCTCCTGTATGCAAGTAAAGTCAGCTGCAATTATGTCTACGCTATTGAACTAACCTATCCAGAAATATCAATACATGTTAAACAGTAATGACAATAGATTAGGTTACAAAAAGCCTACATGGAGATTTTAATATTAGGTCCTTACCTATGAAATTGGCGGTGTGTATGGAGAATTTTATGAAAACTGTTATTTTCATACATTGAATTTTGCGGATTATTCAGCAATGTCAAATTCAAAGCAAACTAAATTTTGGTAGGAATATAGAAAACTTTTAAGCTACTTTACACATATCTTCATTCCTTAAAAATAGTTCGCATCATAAAACTATACGTAATTGAAACACTTTAACCGGAAGCACATGAAAAGGGCGGTTTTCAAGCTTTAATTTGAAACACTAAATAAAAAATTCAAACCTATTGTATTGTACCTAGTGTATATGTATTTAAAACCTTTGTTACATAGTCTAATAATGAAATTAAAAAATAATTTGGAAGTTGCAATAGAAATGAATAAATTACGTACAAAATAATATCTGTGAAAAAACCGCCAATTTTATAGGTAAGGACCTAATATATAGCGTTATTTTAAAAGTCAATATTCATACCTCGCCCATTGTTTTTCCCGGCGCTCTTACGACTACAATAACGGCATAAACAGGTATGCACAGCAAGGAAAGAGACGCGATGGTCCAACCGAGACCCTGGGCCCATGAAGGGTACTGGTACTGGCGATAGCTGGGCGGTGTGTAGTCCACCAAGCTCGCCACCCACAGCGCTAGCAGCAGCGCCGGCGCCGCCACTAGCCAACATACTCGGAAGTACAGCGATGGATAACGACCTGAAATATACAAATTGAGGTTTAATCCATAATTCATTTGTAGAAATTTATACTAGACCACCAAGATCTAATTTTAGGGCCGTCTGACTATCGCATGTGGTTGATAAATAAAACGTTCCCTCACCTGTCATCTGTTTGATGTTCTGAGATAGTTTACCACCGCCATAGAACCAGGCTATAGCAACCACTTCGAAGAAGGCGAGATATGTGATACTGAGAGAAGCGGCGTAATAGTCCATTAGTTGGAAAACATATATGCCACTGTGTATGATGTGTGGAAGTCCACATAGAAATGATACTACGCAGACACATAACACTAACAGCTCATGGTAGACCAGCTTCTTGCGTATCATATCCGGAAAACCATCTTGAATTGAAGTGACTACAACTTCCACTATGGCAAACTGCAAAAAGAAAACATTGAATAAGAGTGATATTATTTCAGATAGGCAGCTTATTTAATGTAGGCCTAGTAATACCTGGCTGTTTAATCCGAGACATAGAAACATGAAGAAAAACAAGACTGCCCACAGTTGCGATGCAGGCATCTTTGCTATAGCTTGTGGATATACAACGAACAGCAACCCAGGACCTGAAAATTATTTCAATTAGAATCCAGTCATTATTCACATAAGATCTTAGTAGATTAACCTTATAGATCATTAGTTATATAATAATTAATAATATATGTATAAAGTATATTTTAGAGGTGCAAAAAATATACCAAGATTTACTTACTGTCAGCAATGACATCCTTCACAGATGTATTCTGTTCGAAAGCTATGTTACCAATAGTAGCAAAGGTAAATATTCCCACGATAAGACTAGTGACTGCGTTGACGAGCGATACAGCCAACGTGTCGTGTAGGAAATTGTTGTCGAATCGGTTATATGAGGCAAACATTATCATCGATCCAAAAGCAATGCCGATCGAGTTGAAGATCTGTGACGCTGCATTGACCCATGGCCTCGATTGCTTCAGCAATTCCCAGTCCGGCTTGAAGAAGAATCTTAACCCTTTGTCAGCGCCTTCAAGGGTCAGCGATCGTCCAAGAAAGACTATAATCAGCAGAAATGGAAGTGTGGTGGTGATGTACCGCACCTTAGCCGAAGATTTGATACTTTTCCAAAGGGCGAAGTACACTAAGACCCAAGCACAGACTAAGCAAGCTGCCAACTCCCACCGCATGCCACCGGGAAATTCAATACCGTCACTCATGTTTAATACCTTGTTCCTGAAAATATAGAGTACGATAAGTATGAGTATTACAGTAGCGTCTTATGGTTAAAGAAACTTATTTCATCTAAAATTGTGACTAATTTAGTACCTATGTAAACATTTAATTTGTCATAAAATGTTGATAGTCAAAATGGGAAAAGCTAAAAAGATAACAATGTGGAAGTAAGGAAAATTATCACGCCCGGATGCGCTTCAACAGAAATAACAAACTTACTCGAAGAATTGTTCGGTGGGTGTTTGAGATCCGTTTGGCTTGGTATGATTATGAGCAGGCACCCAGCACTGAGCCGTGTTCCATCGGTTGGAACAACTAGCCCACGGGACTTCTGTCTTGAACGACGTGAAGAAGTAATAAATAGCCCACGCTATTATAACTGCGTAATATGTCGACATTAAAAAGGAGATCACCACGCTCGCAATCCCAGCACCTGGAAATCGGTAGAGAATATTACTTATACCTAACCTACATATACATTTATTTGCCGTTGCATGAGCAATATACTGAAATAAGCTTAAGTTTATTGTTGTACCTATTTAATTTATGAGTCTTTTTGCATCTTAGCTCACGTGGTACCTGAGCGTAACTGTCCTCATATCATTTACCTCAACGAATCTTTGAGCCACAATAAACATTGTATATAGAAAAGCGTATGGGTAATTTAATTATTTTAATTAAACACACTGATCATTAAAAAAAAAACCTTATAAATACAGAAGACTTTATACATTGTAGTAAGGAAGAGTATTGTAGATAGTTATGCTGTATCGTTTATTTCGCGCTTTGAATGAATATATCTTCGGCGTGAATCATTACGCAAACACATGGGCGCGACCACATGTGTCTTATTCTGATATTATTGCATTATCGAAATCGAAAGCATGTCTGTGAAAAAGACTTTTCATACTAATACGAGGCAATAATTTTCGACTCTTATTTCTATTAAAGTACGTATAAGTAGGCACCACTGTTTTTATATAAATTAGAAAAAAAATGCGTTATCCGTCTTACAATTTCTGGCAAACTATAAAAAAAAACTGCAAAGTATGCCTCGTGTTTTCTTATAGGTATGCTGTTTAATATTTCCCTGAGATTTCCTCGATAAACCAAGAAATGGAATCAAATTTGCGCGTTAAAATCGTAATCTAAAAATAACTAAGTATATGTAATACAATCAAGTAGTTTACCCGTAAAAAGTGGACATATTTGCGAAAGTGCTCCAATAGGTCCATGCGCAGTGTACTGTCCAATTGCTAGCTCCATAAATAGCATGGGCACGCCGCAGACTAGGAGTATTATGAAGTATGGTATGAGGAATGCACCTGGAACAAATTATACTTTTTAATCCTGTACAAAAATAGAGGGGCACCATTTGCTCAGGGAAATTGTGCTCCTGTATTTGTGGGATACTGGGGATCAGTCATTCAGAAACTGAAATTTTAGGAGCTATCTTCTGATCTGTGCGCGGATACTTTGTTGTTGGCCGAATTGCATTAAATTAAAGTATACTAGTATTTCAAAAAGCAACTCTACCCTCCGAGGTACAAGATTCCAATTACAATAACAGTTTTTAAAAAGTCGGCCAAATGAGTAAATCTCAACCATGGATATGTGTACAAAGCGCGAGAGTCTTTAATTTAAAGATTCATGAAATTTGGTAGGTCCGAATGTCCATTGGAAGCCCTGTTTCCATCCCCCAAAACTCCTCACGTCCTTGTTGAATGTCCTTTATAATCAGCGTTTTATTCGAAACTTACGAAAATATATTCTACGGCAACATAGGCCTAATATTCTGCACAAAGCTGTAGTTTCTCCGTAATTGGCTACTGGACAGTTTGTTTTCCCGCCGTGCCATTCGAACCAGTTTTCTGACTGGATCAAATGTTTGTATGGGACTAGCTACAATAGGGAACATTACTGCAATGTTGTGCCGCCAGAGGCAGCACTACCACTAATAGTAAACCAGTATAAGAATATAGGGATTCACACACACATGCACAATTGATTGTCAAATGAGTGACAAGGATGCTTGCATAGACAATACCGCAAGTGGGAACGAGATACAATGTCAACGCTGCTAGTGTCGCCACCTACCTACGAAGAGTTTTGCGTAATGTTCCCTATTAGAAGAGCACGTAAAATAAATAAAAGGGTCAAAGGCGGACCCTCGCTGGCGACAGCCGAAACGGCTCATAAAAATCGCCATACTCGTAGTATTATGACGTCACAGCATTTTCTTCATAGGTAGGTACTAACAGTTGTATGGCAAATCACGTAAATTGCTGTTTTGGTCGTGAAATACTAATTAGTTAATACACAAATGTTGGGATCTCCTAGTAAGTATACATATACCTGTGACAGGAGATCCCGCTCTTCCATAACTACAGTCCCCCGCGGCTATGGAGTCAATCCTGACACATTGCGCAACTATGAAGTTTCTGAATAATGACAATGTCAACCATAGGAAAAAATTACATATTCAACCCTAGAGGCATGTCTCAGGATTGACTTCATAGCCGCGGGGGACTAAATATAAGCAGTTAACCAAAATTACAATGTTCTTAATATAATATCAAACAAATTTAGGCGTGCTTAGGCTTAAATTTAACGAGTCAATACTATTTGACTTTACATTATTTATATTATTTTATAAGTTTAAGTACATAGTTGTCACTACAATATTTTTTTATTAAAGTGTAAGGATTCAAACATATCTCATTAATATATTTTTAGGATTTTAATTATATTTTGTAATTTACACTTTATTGTAATAATTAGATGGTTTACTATCAATATAGCAACACTACTTGAGGAAGGTACCCAAATCAGACTACTTATACCTCGGTTTTACAAATAACAAGACCTGTTAGCCCTTATGTCGGTAAGTAATGTCAAAAAATTACTGAGTTAATATAATTTTATCTGAAATTAGGTCTAAAAGCGGCTTGCTAAATCAATCACGCCGAGCGACAAAATGGTACTTACAATAAAATCTTGTTTTTTTTTTACTCCTCCCTTACTCTTAAATTGGGGATGTATTGTTTTTTCTCGTTAAACCAATGGTGTGGTATATGTATTTGTATATCTATCGTTGGATAGCTTGTTCAAAAATATTATGAAATGAAAATGTGTTTTTTTTAAACCATTTTTCTATCAACTCGGCTATCACAAGAGGGCGCGCGAGCTCTCGTTGTTTTCGCACTATACGATGCTTTGCTTTCTAAGTTTTATAATAAGAGAGAGACGGATAGTGCGAGAAAAACGAGAGAGTTCGCGCGCCCTCTTGTGATAGCCGTGCAGGGATCCTTTTGCGTGATATTGGGCTTTAAATCCCTAATTTTTGTAAGAGTCAAGTGTTGCCCCTGCTGCCGGATTAATGATTACTGTGTGTGTGAAAAGACCGCGCGCGAGCTTTGTCGAGGCTAGATAGACTACCCGTCTCTATCTAAGCGTTCTTAATATTAGAAAGAGACCGATAGTCTTCTCTATCTCGCCGCGACAAAGCTCGCGCGCGATCTTGTGTTAACCGTGCATACCGTACATAAAATGAATTTAAAAGGAATACTGTCACGACTAAGTAGGCATGACTAGTTAATGTAATGAGTAATATTTTTAGTGGATCAACTTAAAAAATGTTAGAAACTGGGGACTTTCGTACGAATTCGGGCGCCGCAACTGCAACCTGACGCGCGCGTGTCGATTGTAATGTAACAAAGACATGCAGACGGGCATCTACGGAACCCTACACTGCGCGTGGCCCGACACGGACTTGGCCGGGTTTTACATCATCATTGGTACGGAATACGGGCGTATATCCAAACTGAGATACTTGCATACAACGAGAAAACCGTTGCGCCGCACCTCTGTCGGCTCTGTTCAGAGATCAAACCTGACCTGGTTCTGTGCAAACCGCCTTATAATCAAGGAGCTCAAAATATGAATTGAGAGTATTGGAACTCGTGAAATTAACGTAAAGCAAAAATAATTAATTATTAACTTCATTCCTCAATATTCATTCGCACCTATGGGTAGGTATATTTAATGGTGTTTGGTTTGTATTAGGGATATATTAAAGTTATCCTTGTGTAAAGCCAATCATTGCCTAAAACCGCAATGACATCGATTAATTGCTTTGCAATAGGTACCAAATACCAATCCCAGTATAATTGTTCACGTTGAAAATCTAGTTGATTTCGTCAAAACGTTGAGACGTTGATTTCTTCAACTGGTTCTTTATATTGACGTTGATAGCTGATTTGATTAACGTAGAGCACTAAGCGTTTGGAGCAAGCGTAGAGCACTATACCTATTACACAGATTTAGGTTCCCGTCTTTCCTGTGGACATTGTCAAAGTTAAGGGCTACAAAGCCTAATTTTTGGTTGGACTCTTAAATTTTCATACAAAAAGCGATAACGTTTTTCACCCCATAAACATGGTTCGATTTTATTATTTTTGGATGTGTTGTAGATATAATGAAAAACTAGGTTTGTACGTTTCGATTTTTAAGAAAAAATGTTGACGTTAAAAGTTATTATTAGCTTCTAAAAATCTATATTTTTGACTAAAAAACTTTGTCTATCCTTTTTTTTTTTTTTTTATTAATCTAAGTAAGCTGATTTACTAAAAAAGGAAAACGTACAGACAACTGTTTCATTTCATAAAGGTTTAGGGGGATAAAAACGTTATCACCCGAAACAATATTTCAACAAGGAAATGTAGGCAATTGCCTCCAGGCCCCGTAGCATGGATCACGCGATAAGTGACAAGATAAGAGCGTTGTCTCGTTCTATCGAACGGTGTCAGCCAGGGACGGATGCTCGATCATGTCACTTATCGCGTGATAGGCCATCCATGCTACGGGGCCAGGACTTGCAACTCTCTCTATCGCACGATACGGGTCGGGAGGCAGAGCGGTGTGAAACATTTTTTAAAATACCCACTCGCGCCGCGTATCGGCACTTCACAATCCTCTTAATCCGCATAAACGGCGTCTCCTCTTATATATATATATATATATATATAATGCGATAAAAACGTGATTTATATGCACGTAAGCTCTTAACTATTGACCACGGGAAAGACGAATTTTGTTTTAAATCAATTTGATCAAGTTCAATCTATTAACGCCCGGTCACTATATTTGTCGATCCACTGGCGGAGATAATATTTAAGACATGATTATATTGCTCTTAGATTTAAAATGTACCTACCTGTTATTGCTTATTCAAATAATTTTATTTATATACATATACATACATGTATCTATTTGGTTTTTGACCATCATAATAAAATAATGACTTCATGTAAATGGACATACTAATTTAATTTACAATCTTATTATGAAACAAATGAATCTCAATCTGAATCATCGAACCGTTGTCCACTGACCCGTTTTCCGAAGCTACAATTTAGGTATTATTTTAAAAGTCTAAACTAGCAACACTGGTCAAATGGTAAGTCGTTATTGGTCACGAGCCCAGTATTGCCATATTAGATTTGTAAATGTGTAACTTGTAGCTACGGGAAACGGGCTACAGAAAGCAGCCATAAAGTTTAAGGCGCCGTAGGTTCATGGTCTTCTCTCCCTCTCACTGAGCATAAGCATGAGCGAGATGGAAGTGCGTGTTCGGAAGCGCGGATATCATGTTTTTTTATTTTAATTTTTTATGCGTAAAAAAGTAATCACTAAGTTCCCTCAAACATGCCATTGCCGATTTTTAGAACCAATTGTTATATGTTTAGCTTTTGTGCATAATTGCGCCTTAAAAGTATAGTACATAAGTTTAAGTACTTGGGCCACTGGGTAATGGAAAGTATGTCAGATAAAGATGGCATAGAGAGGGAACGTAGGGCATTGTGTGTTCGTTGTAACATGCTGGCCCGCAGATTTGCACGCTGTAGTAATTAAGACAATTTTTAAAGCATTTTGTCAAACATTCTACACGTGCCACGCTGCGCGTGCGTGGTACGCTGCGTAAAACTAGACCACAGATTGCTGTGGTCTAGTTTTACGCAGCGGGCATACAATGCTCTGCGTGTGCAGTACAACAACGCGTTTAGAGTGCTGTTTGGACTGCCGCGTTATTGCAGTGCATCGACAATGTTTACTGGGGCGCACACCGATGGCTTCGCTGCCATAATAAGAAAGCGGTGCGCGTCGCTTCTGAATCGTCTTTGCCACAGCTCAAACAGCATTCTAAACGTGCTGGCTCAGCGCTGGGACTCGCCGCTGCTCGCGCGCTGGGTCCAGCTGCACGCGCCTGTAGTCGCCGCACCACGCCGCCTTTAATTTAATTTAATGTTATTTCGTTATTCATTTCAAAGCCTTATAAATCTCATTGTTACTAACATATTATATGGATTACTATTTTCCGAAATAAAAACTTTGAATTGAATTGAATAATTTGTTACGAACGTTTTAAGTGGATTTTAGCCCTAATTTTTCTATCGAGCGAAAATTGCTTAATCAATTATGTTTCGAATCACTGATCTCGCTGCAGAAAAGCCTCAAGATTCCTATTCGTATTTTGTTGAAACTATATTATTATAAACAGACGCATTATATTGTTTCAAAAACTCTGTTCGCTTAACTTCGCTGAACCTACGGCGCCTTAATTTTGCGTTAAATTCCAGTAGGGAGGCACTTGAAACTATCGTACGAAGTCTTTTATTCGTTGAAGACTGATCTATTAGTTGAATCAACTAGTTCATTGACCACTACCGAGATATAGGTAAAGTATATGTTTCTGGTTTCCATTTTAAAATTTATTTTATTTGCAAGCTTAACTGTACTTGCAGCGGTAAACATCATTACAATGAACGGCACGTTCCTAACATTGTTACAACCTCGCTTTGCACTAACAGACGTGTAACAACGAATTGACCTACAGGAACTAGCGTAATTAACCCGCTAATTCGCCCACCGAGATGATGTCGTCTTCTTTTACCTTTTGATTTCTGCGTTCTGCGTTATTTGAAGTTAGTTAGGTACTTACTAGACAATTCTATATGCTGGTATTCTACATATCCACACCGTTCTTTTCCTTTGGTACATTTTTTTTGTTAAGGTCGCTTTATTTGTTATTTGGTATCGGTTATGATTACACGATTCTATACGTTTGTATATTTAGTGGACAGGTATTCGAATGGTAGTATAAAACCCAGGCTGTTCAAAATTAGGAAACACTCAAGCCGTATTTAGTAAGCAGCGTATTTAACAATAATAAAGATAACGACTAATAATCACTTGATATCTTGAGTTTGCGATGTGTGAAGTATCAGTTTACCGAAGGCATCAGCTGTAATTCACACCACATTGTCGTGTAGTTTGGTTTGTGTGATGTTACTTCGGTGTCAACTAGCCACAGTTAGCACGCTGGGACACAAACAAATCTCAGTCACGATCTCACGATTTGTTGTACACATAACATAAATCCTACTTCTCTTATCGCGATTTATCTCTAATTCGATAGTGCCAAACTTACGTAGATTGATTACAATTATGACGTGTTTATTTTTACCCGGAATGATAAAGATAGTATATTCCTGAGACACATCAACGGTAACGTGACTCAGTTGGGTCTTAGAAGCGTTAACGAAATTTTGTTTTTATCATACTTGCTCGTAAATAGTGACATTCCATGCCTGTATACAGAAGGACAATGGCTTAAATTGTTCCCGCGGGAATAATGGTTTTTACAACTCCCGAGGGAGTAATGCGCTTGTGTGTGATCTTATTGGTTTAAGCAAATCTAGTTGGCCGCGCGCTACAAGAATTCTGCTCTATGATTGGTTGAAATATTGAAGCTGCGCGCTCCACTCGCACTGATCTGATCTGGAAGTGAAGTTGTGAATTTCGTTAATTTTTGATTGGTGCGCTTGTATGAAACATAGATTTTTGTGTCTTTTGTAGTTATTTATTTCCTCGCAAAGGTGATGAAAAACATTGTGCCACGGGCGTAAGAATATTGCAAACTCGATTTATCAAAAGACCTCCGCTCTTCGGCGTCGGGCTTCTGATATACTCTTGTTCGCATTATTCCACTTACGCCCCTCGTTAAACAATGCATTATTAGGTGGACGAACACTCAAGAGAACTTAGAATGTGGAAATTCACGGAAAATATTGGTGATTGTTGTCATAACTACTCTTTCTAGCACCCTAATAGCTGTATGTACGCATATACACGTGAGGTACTTAAGGTGCCAGTGAAGAGTATAATAGCTTGCATTAGTTTCGATTTCATCACGGTCGCCTTAATATATGATTCCATGACATCGTGTAAGGATAATTTTTACCTAAGTGATAATAAAATGGTCGCGAAATGTTCTGTTGAGAACACGGTGCAATGCCACGGAGATCACGATGTTTTTGTCATCCTAATGAGTGATTTAGCGTCGTCCGGCGACAGCGTAACTTGTTAACATTAGCGTTGAATGAGTGTTAAATGGCCTGTGCAAAAATTGCTCTGAACGCTTAAGTGTGTACTTGGATAACTCCGTTCTCTAAGAAACATGGAAGACGATGTATATTTTTATCTTTAAAGCGCATGAAAATCATTGATACTTATATTTAGTGCTCAATACATATATGCGGCAACTAATTATCTCTGTTCGCTGTCCCAAATGAGTAATACTTGGCAGTTGTTAATCTTACCTCCCCCGCTTTTGTAGCAGAGGTATGGAAAGCGCCAGACGTTGCCCAAGCCAACGGAGTAGCCCACACACGCCAGCACGAACTGTATCTTGTTCGGCCAGAAGGGCCGGCGTGGCTTGAGGTGGTCAGTTTCCGCATCCTCCTCTTCTTCGTCGCAATCGCTTTCGTGAGAGCCCGTGTCTTCATCCGGTGGCCTACAATTTAAAAACAAGTACCTATTCATTATTTATGTTTCTCATATTATGTCTCCGAACATCAGCTTTATTTTCAGACTTGGATATAATATTACAATACAATACAAATACTCTTTTTCTACTCGTCGACTTTAATCTTTGAATTAAGATTTCGTACACGAAACTAAGATCACATACTTTTTGATCCTGGAGCTCCACGAGCTCATCACGGAGCTCGTGGTTTCATAAGATAACCGCTAGCAGTCATCTTATGAATCCAGGAGCTGTATAAGATAACTGTGAATATATCAACGCGCAAAGATACTAAGCTGCTGCGCTTCATTTCAGCAGGGCGATTTTCAATAGATACCAAGTTTGTTTAATCAATTATTATTTCCGTTGACTAGTAGAAAAAGTATTATGCGTTCAAGAACCGCACATTATGGCCACCATAAAAATAGACTGTTTTGTTAGAACAAATTTCTTATCTGTGAAAATGTTATTATTGCTAAATAATAACATCGATTTCGATAATATTATTTCATTCAAATTTCGAACATCTCTGAAATTCGCCTTCGGCTCGTTTCATAAACCCACACTCGTGTTTTATGCCCTTCATTATGTACAGTCACATAAACTACTAGTGTATACAATAGTTATATAATTATCTTTTTAAGTCTCGTACCTTAATTAGGCCACTCAGCAAGCTTCGTGGCCTGAACGTTGTACTCGACTTAATAAGCATACATTATATATGTATATTGATTGCATAAACAACTATTATTGCACACCTCACACAAACAAAGGAGTTACAAAGAGAGACAATATAAAAACATGTAAGTAGAGGTAGACAACAGGCGACGACATCGACGACGACGACGACGACGACGACGACGATTGACGATGACGTCGAAATATTACAGCTGTGGCTCATTGTATAGTTGTGACGTGTAGTGTACACATGAAAAAGGCCTCAATTCGGTTTATCTCTTTCTGATTCAGACATCCTTAACGTACCTATTTTAAAATATGCATCACTTGACTAAATTGTTCATGTTTGATTGGAAAGAAGATGACTATGCATTATTATGGTACACAGGAACCATAGCGGCTACAGGAACTAATAAATTACATAATTACAGACGTGCCGTTTTGGGGCCCTTTAGCATCGTTTCTAGCTGATGACTCAATGAGTGTGCAAAACAGGTAGATAGCATATTGAGAATAAAAGCTTGTCTCACTCAACTCAACACTGATATTTTTGATTGAACGAAATGAACTTATTAATCTTATCATAAACATAAATATACATATATAAAAATATTAGGGTGTATGCTATTCAAAACTCCTTTCACCTCACCTCACCTCACCGCTCATCACTGGTATATCTTAGCGCCGAAGTCCGTAACTTCGTAATAAAAGCAATTTAAATGTTTTTACAAAGTTAACATTAAACATTATTGTATTCACAACTTCACATTAACTCGGGTTATTCCTATTTTATTAATTAAGTTGTTTGCTAGTTAATTGCTCCCTGAGTCTTTAAATCTTGAGATAACTGACATTTGAAAGTTTTATTGATGTTGTCATTTGTACTTTCTTAATAAGCAAATATTTGTTTAATACGATAATGATGATATCTCTACATATACCTTTACCTAAGTAGACAACGATGAGATGTTGAGTTTTAAATTAAAGTGACATGTTTACGCAACTAAATAAATACCTAACGGCACCACCTTCTTGACAAGTTACAGATAACAAACGACGTTAAGGTCATGCATCTCAAATTAAAGCTTGTAAATACATATCCTAATTAGTGCATCTCATCAAATTACGTGCGATTTCTTTGACGTCAGCAAATCGATTTTTTTATAATTTTTGGGTATTTGGATACTTATGACTAATTATTTTAAATGTATAGTGTGTAATAAATAATGTAAAACATTGATTATTTTATTACATTATTATGGTTTATAAATGATGCAGTCTTAGCTTTATATACCTAGGTAATTTATTATATTTTGCGCTATAGGTACTAGTTACTAATACCACGCGGAAGAGTAATGATAGTGGGTTCTACGGTTACTGTTTAACCTTGTCAGTTGTTTGGTTTTTAAAGATGGATAACTCATAGTGCGGTAGATTAAAATGACGTCACATAGAGCTCAGGGGATTTAGTACTTAATACTTACACGGACATTACCCTGTTGAAATAAATACCCCAATATAGCCGATTTTTGTTATGTTTTTGCGTAAATTTATTACCATGTGTAATACCTATAAATCTTTAGACACGTTAACTTTGATTTGGTAAGGCTATTTCACAAGAAATAACCTTTCCGGCTTCGAACTACTAAGTATTGTAAACGTATTTTAATCATTATCAGGTTGTGATAAGCATGGCCGTATGATCATCGTTCAGTGTTGATTCCAAGATAAAATGCGGGATATCGAAGTTGCAACCTTATCATGTCCAGTGAGTGAAGGTCAAGTCGGCAGATACACCACACCCCAAATGTAAGCTAATGGAATCTCATAGGATACTTTGGAGATGAAGAAAATTCCTCTTAAGCCTCGATAAGTTAGATAAAGGTACAGTCAATGACATAAACGAGCTAATCATGTCTGCCAGGCCAGCAGGTAGGTACCTACCTTACCTACACCTTAAATGTAGGTATAGCAATTACTTATAGTAGTTAATGCAACGATACATAATAAGAGTGCGGTTATATTTTCATAGTAAGATCACACGAGGACACGAGTATTCTAAGTTAAGGTGGTTCGATTGCCATACAAAGTGTTATTTGACATTCGCGGGCTAACGGCCTCCGTAGCCCAGTGGGTAGTGACTCTGCCTACGAAGCTGGAGGTCCCGGGTTCGAATCCCGGTCAGGGCATTTATTTGTGTATTTATCACGAATATTTGTTCCTGAGTTATGGATGTTATGTATGTATATAAGTATCTATATGTATGTATCTATTATATATATCATCGCCTAGTACCCACAACACAAGCCTTACTGAGCTTACCGTGGGCCTAGGTTGATTTGTGTAAGATTGTCCCGTAATATTTATTTATTCATTTATTTGTTTATTTTAAGAAACTTATGTAACAAACTTTCATCAATTGGCTTCCCATTTGCGCCAAATTGCTCCGTTCCTAGATTAAACTTGTATAAAATAGATTAATTTGAGAAAAATAGTTTTCCCAAAATATCACGTCCCAAACCAATTTCTCAAATTAATCTAGTTTATACAAGTTTAATCTAGGAACGGAGCAATTTGGCGCAAATGGGAAGCCAATTTATGAAAGTTTGTTACATAAGTTTCTTAAAATATCACGCCGTTAGCCTGCGAATGTCAAATAACGTTTTGTATGGCAATCGAACCACCTTAACAGTTGCAAATATGACTGTATCTACACACATACTATAATAGTAATTTACGATAGGTATGAGTTCGAAAAGTAAGTACAGAACGAGTGGCGATGGCGGTGATAAAGCGACACGAGTTGAAGACTTCTTAAGGATGACTATAAAATCTTACAATAACTTTATTCAATGGCGTATAATAGCGGTCAAGACTAGCATATTTCCAACCAAGCAATGAATGCAATTTTTATATAATAAAACTTATTAAGAACGTTATTTGCTTCCGCTTTCAATATTAAGGGTGCTTAACGGGTATAGTTACATTAACCTTCCCTCCCAAACTTTACTTTTACTTTAACCGATGCCTAAGGGACAAAATTATATGAGCTCTATCACGCCATCGACCAGATTTGTTCTCAATAGATAAACAAATAAATAATTCTACAACGTAGTCCAGTCATTGTATTTTCACTAAGAAGTATGAAACAAAAATGGAAAATGGGACATAATTTTTTATAGCTGATTTTTTCAGCAAAAGGGCTAATGTAATCGTTAAAAAAACTATGTTGACACTCTTGACACAAATTCTTCATTAAAATCCTACAACAAAACAGACATCAAAAAAATTATAACTTAGGTAGCTTCTGAAAACTCGAAATAAATATTACTTAATGAATATTTTAATATTTATTTTGGTTAATTTATATTTGCTGGAGATAAATACATAGAAAGACAATGAGTGCTACATTTACATCTATAATATTATTTCCGGGGGGAAAGTTTGTAGGATTCTGGAATAAACCATCTTAGGATAACGTTTTAAAATGACATAAACAAAAAACACGCTATTTCTAAATAAATGTTTTACAAAACCGTATTTTTACACGTGTAAACCAAGTATTTTTGAAAAAATTCACTTATCAAAGATGTGACACGACGTCAAACGAATGATATAAATTCTGACAATGCAATGAGTAAGTGACTTGTAAGTGTAACGTGATAATTTTATTTTTCCTACTAGATTGCTACATCGCCCATTCTCACATTAACGGATGGGTGCTTCCAGCAGCAGCCAGGAATAAGCTAATTAGCACGCAATTACTTAAGTTTCAGCAAGACAGTGAACTTGAAATGTATCGTCACTGATATTTGCCGTTCTAGCTCTAAATTGAGTTTATAAGTGGTTATTTATGGGATAAAATTAACCCTGAATGGTTAACATTAAAATAACTTAACTTTTCCGAAAGTTAATAAAATAAATTTCGAAGATAAGGAAAATGTAAAATCCACTACATCAAGTGGTAGAATATAGACTTATATTTACAAAAAAAGGGATTGCTACGGGCTGGAGAAGAAAACTAAGATGCAAAGAAGCTGAAACTTTATCCTAGGTAGGTCTTGGCATCACCTACGATAAATTATCATTCTGGAAAAATACTCGTTGTACCTAGGTTGTTATTTGCAGATAGAGAAAGATAGTTTACTTATATGATATAAAACATACTTGTACATACTAATTTTAGTTTCATCTGGAAGTGCGATAAAGTGATTTATTGATGTCTGCTGCAATTCAGAACTGATAAGCGGAACTCAAGAATCGGAATAATGCAGTTTATTAAGGTTACTTATTGGGTAATATAATAATAATAATAACATGTAGACACGGGCAGGGACAGCACCCGCTCGGTGTACTCCTTGCATTTCATTAAATTGTCAAAAGGGACTCTACGTGTTGGCTCAGTTGGTACTTTGTAGGTACCTAGCCCCACGCACGCCTCCCAAAGGTCCGGGACATCATTGTCCCGTGAGTGGGAAAGATAACATACATGTATGCGCAAGCCAAATATATAATGTTTCTGGGATACATTTAGGGTCAATGCGAATGTGTGTCAGCTCGGCGTGCGTGGAAGAGGGCACGTAAAACACATAAAAAACAAAATTAAGGGTCTCGAATCGCCGTTACAAGATTCAATATTTATTTATTAAAAGTGACCCTGACTACATAACACGAGGTAAGTAGGTAAACTCTAGTCGGGTATAAGATACATTGCTTTATGACAATGATGTAGAGACAGACAAAATTATAGACCACTTTGAACCGTGTCATAGTTCCAGTTTGTAATACACTACTCGATCAAATGAGAAACGTTTCGCGACCCTTTCCTTTCAAACGTTTGTCAAAATGCTTTTCAGAACGATTTTTTCGGTTTTTCTCTTCAGGGCACAAAACCGCGTGCATACACTCGATGTATTTTAATTTTCATAATAATTCCCTTCTACGACGTATACCTACTTACGATTAATCAACTACAGCAATCCTCGACATTAAGCAATCATCAAAATATATTCGGAGATTATACGTTCAAAAATTATCACGGGTGTGCTTTAGAAACAAATATGTACAGTCGCCATCACATACATAGGTACACTATAGGTGTTCAAAAATATCGGCACATGCACCCTAATGCCTTGAAAATAGAGGTGTGTTCCGATGTTTGTGACGTGCTTGTTTGCTCCGATGTATGTGATGGCGACTGTAGTACCTATCTAGTACGGCAAAATATAAGTACTTACGTGATTTGTGCTAGTGTAAAAACTAAGGTAATTCTACAAGCTTTTATTTAACTTGCACTGTTCGTGTGTAAGTAAGTATGTATGTAAGGTGTCCGTCAAAATTTGCAATACATTTTTCAGTCACTTGCCGTTATCCGAAAGGTATAGTTTGGATGACAATGAAATATTATGGTACCATCGAGCTGATCTGGTGATAGAGACAGAAGGTGGCCATGGGAATTCAGTACTTAACTGACGTAACCCCCGTTGAGTTTGGGCTCGTTAGAATCGTCTCAATGAGTAGTTGATGACAGTGTACAGAAAAGTACAGTCGGCAGTAAAAACTGCTACCAAAAACGAAATTTTTGACAGAAACTTATTATATCCTAAGAAACGCATTGTAGGTACGAGTAGTTGAAATTATTTGAGGTGTTCGTTTGTAACAAAGTAATCCACTAAGCAACAAAGTTCTTGTGGGGAAGTGTTTCACGCGATAATGTGGAAACGCCGGACAAAAGCAGCAATTTTTTTTCAGGTAGGTATGTACTAGCTTTAAGTTTTTGATAGGAACCAACTCCTCCGTCGGCCATCTTTTTTTTACGACGGTCATTTTGAATTATAGGTATATTATTAATCCTTTGGGAACTCGACCCTATAAAATATCAAGTAGAATTCCTTGACCCCAAATACGTATATTTAGAGACCAAGTTTGTGATTTTAAGTGATTCAGACCTCGAGATATTAATAATAAACCTATAATTCAAAATGACCACCATAAAAAAATATAACGACGGAGGAGTTGGTTCCTATCAAAAACTTAAAGCTATGTACCTGAAAAAAATTTGGTGCTTTTGTCCGGCGTATCCACATTTACGACAATTTGCTCCGGCAGTCTGCCCCACTATACCTACATGTTTTCGCGCCTATAACTGTTACCTACCTTTAAACCGGTGGGTATGAATTCGGTGTGTGATAATGATAATACTGATATTTAGATTGTGTGCAAGAGAAGGATTCTTTTTTCCTCGAGAGGCGGTGAAATGGGGAGTGGAAGTTTCTTTGACAGTGCGATTAATGACTTCAAAGAGGAATGGATGAAAATTTTAGAAGTGCCTGATTATTTTTTTGGTGATAGGAATAACCTTCCTTAGCACCAGAAAAAAGTTGCAGACTTTGGGTTTAGGACGGTGAATGAGACATTTTCCTTGGATCGTCTCATATTTATTACAAAAAATATCTTAAAAATCCGTGGTAAACTGACACTGGCAATGATATTGACAGTTGCAGCAGCTATATTTGCCATTGTCAGGCTCAGATATTCAAATTTTTTTTTGTAATATGAGACGAATCTAGGTAAGTTTCTCATTCGCCGTCCTAAACCCAAAACGTAAGTGAGAAAACTGTTTATATTTTTCAAAAATAATTGACGCACCTGAAAAATCTGCAATTTTTTTTCTGGTGTTAAGGAAGGTTATTCCTAACACCAAAAAAAAAAAAATCAGGCACTTCTAAAATTTTCTTTCATTCATTAGGTACCTTTGTTTCACATACACCTACAGTGTGTGACTTCCCTAAGAACATATATTTTAAGGGCTTAAAGTATCAGTCCTACTGAACGTTAATTGGTATCTCTAGTTTAAAAAAATGCTGTTTTTTATTTTCATACAACTTCATTCGGCATATCGGTACCGCAAGCTAACAGCTGACAGTAACATTTGAAATTAGCTCTGCCTCTCTGAAACGTCAAATAAATGTTAGCAGTACAATGCTCGATTTAAAAAAAAAAACTCTCTTCTTTTAGAAAAGACAATTGTTATATTCTTAAATAAAACGGTTCAGCGCACTTAAAGCTATCGTTATATAAGATTTATGTTCTAATGGATGTCACACGCTGTATACATACATAGAGAAATAGATAAATGCCTAGTTTGCCTAGTGCTGATAGAACCGAAGTCTCATAAACTCATAATACTCGTAACTTATAAGTAATCCTCAACAAAATTGTTAAATTTAAAACGAAGTATTTTTACAGGATCTTCTGGGTCTTCGTGTCATGGAATATTACAATCACGCCGCCGGTATCCCAGGTAGGTAGGTATTTTCATCATAAATTTCTTATTATATGGTCAACAGTAGGCTCCATTTTAATAGGCTGACATTATTTTTAGTCGTTTCAAAAAAAGAATAGGATTTACATATGTTGGTCAATACGTATTTTTTATAGTATGTTTTTTAGGGTTCCGTACTCAATGAGTAAAACGGGACCCTATTACTAAGACTTCGCTGTCCGTCCGTCCGTCTGTCTGTCACCAGGCTGTATCTCAAGAACCGTGATAGCTAGAGAGTTGAAATTTTCACAGATTATGTATTTCTGGTGCCACTATAACAACAAATACTAAAAACAAAATAAAATAAATATTTTTATTCATAATGGTACGGAACCCTTCGTGCGCGGGTCCGACTCGCACTTGGCCGGTTTTTTTTTAAACTCCCTAATCCCTTATTTTTTTATTATGATGTAATGTTGGGACTTGGGATATATGAGAAATGGGGCGGATTTTTTTAAAGTACCCTACGTAAGAGTATATTTCATTTCATCTGTCCGCTATCCATAAGGTTGTCTGGTAGAGAAACGCTCTTTAGCGATAAGACCGCCTGTTCTTTACATATGTTTATATTAGCTGTTTTTCTGTACCTTTAATACCTTTATTGATACATGCATTAAAGAGTATTTGTATTGCATTGTAATATAGGCACGCGTTTTTTGGGGACTGTCTAGGATGCTAACTCATACTTAACAAATTTAATAAGAGTGATCGTGAACAACCGCAGATGACCTATTAAATTTCTCGGTGATAAGTCATAAGTCATTTATTTATAATATTATAAATATTACATGACATGTCATGCATGTCCTGTCAAGTGTTAGTGATATTCTCAATAAAGAACTTATTCATTAAATGGTAAATTCTGGGTTTTTGAGCAAACGACGTGTTTGGGTATTTTTTTATAGTAGTACCTAACTCGCGCAATTAATATCGTGAAGAATTACAGTCTAAGTGCTAAGTTGGAATTTGATTATATTGATGGAGTATTACTTAATCTGGTCAAAATAATTATGGACCCTTCATATCCGTGTAAAGTCATGACACCGTTGTTAGTTGTTAGGCAGCCTGGCGTAAAGAGTATACAAATTTAAAATTAATGCCATCTTTGTTGACAGTGATAAAAATAAATATTCATTCAACATTACAGGAATAGGTACTACATTTTCTTAATCCATTCGTTTAGGATACAATACAACATCTTATTTTAGGTACTTACTTTTGGAATTCCTGTAGAACTTCAATGTTTACAAACTTTTGTTTACCGTCTAAATGTTTTTGTTCAATTCTGAGCCATGTGTTTCTTCACGTACGATTAGCTTTTTAGGGTTCCGTAGCCAAAATGGCAACAACAGAAAACCGTTATAGTTTCGTCATGTCCGTCTGTCTGTCCGTCGAAAAATATTAGGTGTATTTGAATACAATTTGGAGGATAGGTGTATTTTGTTAACCGCTACATAATTCTGTAATGAAATGAGTAAAAATATTTTTTTAAGGGGTGCACTCCATACATGTAACACAGCAAGTCAAAAAAAAAATATCATTGTAAGTCCACGTCTGGCACATCAATCGACAGGCCTTTCAAAATAAGGTTTCACAGCAATTTTTTTATTAAGTAAATAGAGTCGGAGATAATCGCACCGAAAGTCACAAAAATTGTGGCAGACCCTCTAATATTCAAACAGTACATTTAAAAAAATTAAAAAAAAACCTGGTTAACGTGCTCATTAAGTTCTTTCGGTTCGTCGAAATCGGCTCAAAGGTTATTGAGATATTGCTGAAAACTACCTTCCCTATAGAAAAGCATGTAAGTGCCGTAATATTTCTGTGACGATACGATCTTTTTAATAGGCACGGAACCCTTCGTTGTGCGTGATTCGACACGGACTTTTTTTTTAATCATTGGAAAGCTACATAGAATATTCAATTTTCAGTTACGCTGTGCCAGCGGCTCCGCCAACTCGTTAATCACAATCAGTTATAAACGTTCATTCCCCTAGTCACTTGGGCTGAAAACTATATTTTTGCCCAACTAGGGCAAAGCAAGTGTTTTTGTATTTGAGTAACAAACATCAATTTCACATTTATATTATTAGTATGATTCAAGTCGGATGACAATGCCTAATATTCGCACTACTTAGAACTATTGCTACTAGATACCATTAACAGATCTGCCTGATGCAGGCAGTTCTGTTAACGGATTCAAAAGGTGGCCACAGAAACTCCTAAATAACACACGATACATTCATGTTAGAGCTGGCCCCGTAGCATGGATGGCGTTATCACGCGACAAGTGACAGGATAAGCGCGTCGTCTCGTTCTATCGAACGGTGTCAGCCAGGGACGGATGCTCTATCCTGTCACTTATCGCGTGATAAGGCCATCCATGCTACGGGGCCTGATCGAAATTGTCTCTAGTACCTACCTAGTGGACGACAAGAAAGAAAAAATTGTTCAATAAAATCGTGCCACAAAATAGTATTTTTCACAATCGTGTTATAATAGAGAGCTTTTTTGGCCTAAGTAAGGTACGAGATTAAAAATCTTGATTATATCACTATTGTGAACAATACTTTTTGTACGAGTTCATTAAAATTTATTTTTCAACACATTTGCTCGTAACGTGCCTCTTATTGTGCCGCTTTTGGGCTCATAATCCTGGGTATTAAACACGCGTGTTTAATAACATTACGACACTCGTGTAGTTATGTTTATATGCCGATTAAGACACGTTAGCACCTTGCAGCAAGGTGTATGTATGGACTCGGCGCATTCTTAAATTGACCGTGTTATACAGGTTTGTTTTTAATTCTCGGCAAATGGATTCTTACTCGACTAAACAAATTAAATCCTTCTTGTGGATTAATTGATTATTTCTTGTTGGATATGATATAGAAACGTTTCATTTAGTAAAACTATTTACTTTTGATAACATTTTACATGAATTTATATTGAATAAGAAAATATTTATTTTATTTTGTATTGGCTGTTTAGAGATTTCATCTAAGCCTCGCTGCGGGCGCATTGCGCGAACGTCACGAAAAAAAATTGTTGCGCGCCATTATAGGTAATTTCACAAATATTTGTAAACATTGATGATGCGTGTTTGGTTATTGTTAAAAATGTTGACTCGTAGTGAATAGAAAAGTGATAAATAGATTTGACGCCACTGTACATTCTTGGAGATGTACAAATATGTGAGTAAAACCCTGTTGTCATCAATAACTAAAGGAAACAACTTAGGAGCCTGTAACATGTTCATTTTATGAAAAGGATTTTTTTCCTCGCAAATGTGTTGAAAAACGTCGTATGACACGCGTGAGCTTTGATAATTACATCCTCGGCTCTATTATCACGCTCACCTGCGGTTCGCGTGACAATTCCGCCTCTGATGTAATGATCAACATACCTCACTTGTATCATAATTTCATAATGTACTATTCTACGAGTCAACTGAACTAATTAAACAAACTCGATACTGTTGAAACGAAGTGCAGCCTATCGCTCGTACGCTCGTTGATATCTTAAAAGAACGAGCGTACGACATCAACGAGTAAACTCAATAATCAAAGCGATTCAATTGGTCCAATTCATTACAGTTCGGTTAAGCAGCCGCGTGATTGGACGAATTTATTTTAGTTCTATTTTCAAATTTTTTTCGGTTGTCTGGAGCGTATCGAAACAGTTATTTCGATTGTTTTGACAGTAACATGGACTACAACTATGAAAAGAGTGACGTTGCAGTATTCTCTATGAAATCTTAATACACAGATTTTAATCGACGAGTACAAAAAGTATTATTTTACCGAAGATTATTTATAGGCACCAAATAATAGTACATTACTGCAAAGGCCGTGAAGTAAGGGATTGATGGACGAGTTTGGGCTAGACGGCCGAGTCGTAGACGAGGCCGGATACAACGAGTCCAGCAATCCCTGTTCCGGCCGAGGCTTGTATAGTGCTTTTCTCAAACGATGTGAGGAAATAATAAATAGTTATTTGTTATACAAGGGTGCAGTTATAACTTAACCGCGAGTGTGGAATTGAAACACGAGCAAGCGAATGTGAGTGGTTTAAAAATAGAATCCTTTTCACCTCACTAAAGTGAGAAAGATTCTAGATAAAAAAATCTAAAAAAGAAGAAAAAAACATAAAAAAAGAATAATATTAAAAAAACATTACAAAAGAGTAAAACAAAAAGGAAAAAAATATAAAAAAAACAACTAAAAAAACAACTAAAAAAAACAAAAAAAACGCCCAAAAAAAATGACAAAAAACAAAAAAAAAGGAAAAAACAAAAAATTGACAAAAAGAAAGAAAAACAAACAAAAAACAAAAAAAATAAAAAAAAAGGAAAAAAACAAAAAAAATAAAAAAAAACTAAAAAAAAGGAAAAAAACTAAAAAAAAACAAAAAAAAAACAACGATAAAAAGAAAAACAAACAAAAAACATTAAAAAAAACA
Organism: Epinotia brunnichana; assembly: GCA_963854355.1. Lineage (NCBI taxonomy): Eukaryota > Metazoa > Arthropoda > Insecta > Lepidoptera > Tortricidae > Epinotia > Epinotia brunnichana. Next base: position 17,755,711 of record OY977943.1, on the reverse strand, counting down.
AAAAAAAAGGAAAAACAAAGAAAAAGAAAAAAAAAATTTCCTTTGTCTGTTTAATATCAGTAAGCAAATTTAAAAAGTTAGAGTAGCGGCCAATAATGTTCTTAGTTAGGGTTTTCATACATTACTTCTTGGCCTAGGCCAAGAAGTAATGTAGGCAGCCATAAACACGGAACTTCATGTCTTCATTTCGTGACATTAACGCATACATTTCCGAGCATGTTTGAGAAAAATAAATTTGTCGAGTGCTCACAAATTTATTTTATTTGGTGCCTATAAATATATATCTGTTTAGTGCAACTGTAATACACATTCAGTGCCGCTGCCGGGAACACGACTATCGTGTGCCTACGTCGTAGGCGCTTTCCGCTACATACGAGGAACACCGCGGGATAGACTACGAGCGTAGGCTGCGTAGCGATTCGCGGCAGTGAGTGTGTTAAAATGTCTACCATTCGAAAGCCGGACTTAATTAAAATAAATTCTGTAAAGCATTATACCTAATTTGTTGCTGAAGAATTGGAATAAGGCAGGCAGAGGGAGATGTCGCGTTTGTCTACACCGAATGAATGATTTTTTATATCTATTCATCTTTTCATTATTTTCGCTGCGATGTAAAATTATATCATGTTAATTGGTAATGAATTGACAAACACTTGTACACAAATAAATATTCTTCACCTTTTATATCACTCATCACATCACTTTATGAATTAGAGTTAGTTATTAGAGTTCTGATAAAACCATTCTTTATTAATTTATTATAGACCTATAGCTAGTGTCATTTTTCGTTTTGGTTTTTAATACGTGTACAACAATATAACAACAACCTTGATATGTTACAACAACATTAAGTACACACAAACTAAGGTTGTTTATTAGATACCTACGGATGTAATGCAACATATCTTTTATTATACAAAGTAGATTATACTTATATATTAACTCACGTAAAACGGTCATAATATGATAATAAATCACAATAAGTGGGTACAGGATATACCTAAACTTAGGAATGGAATGAATTTGTTTAATAACACTGAACCAAGTAGGCATGTAGAGCCACTTGGAGTGTTGTTATTCATCCTATACGTAAATACACACGTGTATAATGATCGTAACTAACAGAATAACTACAACCATAAAGGATCTATCTGTCAACTTGTTGACATACTCACGTAGGAGGACGTACTAGATGAAACAGTTCCGTAGGTGAAGTTGGTACTCGTCTGATAACCATTTTACGGCCATCTGTGCATCCCATCCCGATTGATGCAAGAGATCTGACTGATGGGGCTCCGTATTGGTTTGTTCCACTCTCAGAGCCTTCGGGATATGGGATAACCTGCTCGTACGGTCGCAGGCATCGGGCTGATGCCGCGCCTGATGCTGTAGATACATCTCGGATCCTGTGTGTATCGCTGAAGCTCTTCACCTTGCGCATTTGTCCAGAGGGCGTCACGATCGGTGTGGGTGCGTTAACGTGGAGAAGTTTTGAACTTTCCTCGTCGGGGTCATCATATTGGTCCACGTTGATTGCCACGCTGGGCGCGGCTTCCGTTGAAGATTCGGCCTTACTCATACTATCGTTTCACAGGGCCATAACGCTATGACTGATGTCGCGTACGTCGCTAACGACGCGCGGCGGCTAAATAATGAACGGACGCAAGCGAACGAGGTCGCTCTAAGCGTGGCGGACACCCGACTGTATCCGTCCGTCAATCGTAGCAATTGGTGAATAACTGCGATTCTGGGTAGTGGGGAGAAGACAGGAAGGGGGGAGGGTAGGGGGCCGCGCCTGCGCTCGGCGCCGTGTGCTGGCGGTGACAGTTACGTCAGAGCTGCGCCTGCGTTCATGTCACGGCTAAATTACTTTTCAAGATTAAATATTATACTCGTAAACCCCGTCGGGCTCTATTAATCTTAGTACAGTGGCGGAATGAAAAGGTTGATCAGTTTTCAAATCAAATCATTTACGCGTTGCAAGCACATGTTACCTTTTAAAACTGTGTATCAGACGAGTGTTGTATTGAAATTTATGTTCAAATGTTTGACAACAAAGTTCAAATTAACTTCAGACGAATTTTCCTTGACTATTAATAGTTGAACTAAAACCTTTTTATTAGTTTGATCTTGCCATTACGTTGTGTCAAGTTTGATAAATGTAATGATTAAATCCTCTTCGCTTAAAATTATTAAAACTATAAATGTCAATGTCATCATTGCTATTTCTTGTACGTTTTTTTTCTTTTTTTAACTCGTTTTCCAAAATTCAAAGAGGTCAATCATCATAGTGGACGTATCTGTAGGCCATGTAGTGGAAATGACATTAATTATGACGGAATGTGTCTGAGTCTGACACTCGGTCGATAAAGCAGATACTGATAACTTATACTGAGCAAGCAAAAACAGATCTTCAGGTGATCAACCTTTTCATTCCGTGACTGTACATACAGAGTAATTCATTATTTACAAAAATATAGATATTATAGCTAGCAAGATAGCTATCTTTAATTTTATAATCCGGTTTTATGTAGATACGCCCCGGTCGCATGAGATATATTTCTATGGAAACAATGAAGAGTATAAAATACATATTCACAGTTGCTAACTGACTGAAATTAGTTAATAAGTTCTTACAATGGGGAATGGATGAAAATTTTAGAAACGCCTGATTTTTTTTTTGGTGATAGGAATAACCTTCCTTAGCACCAGAAAAAAATTGCAGACTTTTCAGATGCGTCAATTATTTTTGAAAAATATAAACAGTTTCCTCACTTACGTTTTGTGGTTAGGACGGCGAATGAGACAATTTCCTTGATCCGTCTCATATTACATGAAAATATCATAAAAATCCGTGGTAAACTGACACTGGCAATGATATTGACAGCTGCAGCAGCTATATTGGTCATTGCCAGGGTCAGATATTTAAAATATTTTTTGTAATATGAGACGGATCAAGGAAAGTGTCTCATTCGCCGTCCTAACCACAAAACGTAAATGAGGAAACTGTTTAATTTTTCAAAAATAATTGACGCAGCTGACAAGTCTGCAACTTTTTTCTGGTGCTAAGGAAGGTTATTCCTATCACCAAAAAAATAATCAGGCATTTCTAAAATTTTCATCCATTCCCCATTGTGTTTCTCTTCTTAAGTAAATAATATTTCCAAGTTCTTATCAGTTATGAAAATATGTAGAGGTTTTATGCGTTGGCGGGTTGGCCATACCTCATAGTACATATATTCCAAACGATCTCTACGGTTTTTGTAATTGTTACATATTTAAAAAAAAATCTGGACGGGATCATTTATATATTCCAACGGTACTTTACTAACCGAAATCGATATTTTGAAGTTCACAATTTGGCAAATGTAATTCTAACAAACCGTTGTTATTTCGAAGACTTATTCGAGCGGACGACAGCATAGATAGATAATTCACAATGCGGTCCTGCGAGCCTGCGATTACGCATTGTTATCATTTATCATAATACGTACTTCGCATTGATGCGTCCGGTCAGTGCGCTTAGCGCACGCATGATTAGAACTATAGTTGTTTCGAATGACCGGTGTCCACCGAAAATCGTCGGGATAAGTAGGTACGACTAAGATGTCGACATTCCGGGACCTTTATGTCACTAACGACGCGCGACAACGTCTATACCATACCAGTTTATGCGTCTATGCAAAAGGGTTCTATATGAAATAATGAGATTTTATATAAAATTTGAACAAAAATACATGTTCGAAATACATAGCGGCGTACTAGATTAACTAGATACTTATAACCGACACTCCGACAGCTTTATTTATTATTTTATTTGTGGGCCTTAATATGCCGCTTAGACCAGCAAGTGATCTATTGTGGCAGACCTTTCTTTAGAGTTCACCGTTAAGGCCCGTTGCCGCACAGGAAACCTCCTCTGGGTGCTCGATGTGCCGCCCTAGGCAGGTACTTCTTTTGTGCATGAGTGCTCCGCAGGAGCAGATAATGTGCTTTGCCGTCTCCTCCGTCTCCTCCCAGAATCTGCAAGTTGCGTCCTGTTTCATACCCATTTGCAACAGGTTTTTGTTCAATTTGCAATGTCCTGTCAGGATTCTTGTCACTGCGCAGGTTTTGTGCCGTTTGAGTTGTAATAGCTCTTTAGACAGCTTACTATTGAACCCTTTGATCAGAGCTTTAGCCTGTTTTTGTCCTTTGGTGAACTTCCACAGTTGATTGCCTCTGATTTTTCTACGTTGTTTACCAGAGAATATGCTTTCCGTTTTGTGATACCACAGAACGGTTTTGGGCCGACCAGGGCTGTGTCTGCGCCCTGCCTTGCAATTTCATCTGCTTTTTCATTTCCTACAATGTCGAAATGTCCTGGTACCCATCTAAGTATGACTTTGTTGGAATTAGCCAGGGTGGTGGTGATGGTGTTTTCGTCCACACCCTTTGATGCCAATCCCTTAACGATAGTCTCTGTGGATGTGTTGTCGAAAGCCCCCTCTACGTCAAGGAATGCACATAGAACCGTTTGCCTATCCTCTAGGGTTTTTTGCACTTTGTCGACCAGATCTAGTAGGTAGTGCAGTTTCCGTAGATTTCCCCTTTTGGTAAGCATGTTATTGGTTCTGACTTAGTGGTCTGACTACCAGGTATTTCGCTCTAATGTGCTGATCAATTACTTTTTCCATCGTTTTAAGTAGGAAAGATGATATACTAATTTGTCTGAAGGATTTGGGCTGTGAGTAGTCCTTTTTCCCTGCTTTTGCGTACCTTGAGTCCTTGAATCTGGTCCATCGTTCTGGTAAGCAAAGCTAGCTCGGAATATTCTTACCAGGTGCGGGAGGACTAGATTTTGTCCTTGCTGTAGTAATGCAGGAAAAATACCGTCCTCTCCCGCCGATTTAGATGGTTTGAATTTCTTAAGTGCCCATATAAATAACTTAGTTAACATTAACCAACAGCTTACTTCATAGGTAAATAAAATTGATGCCATATAAAGAATTTGAAAAAAAAATTGCCTGTGACAACTCGCTGGCTAGAGTCTATTAGTCTTACAGTGAAGGATGTATACATCGACGTTCCCAGAGCTTCAAAAATATCTGTAGGTGTAATAGAGTTTAAGCGCACCATAAGCAATGCTAGATAATCAGTGTAAACGCACCATCTGACTTTTATATGTACTCTGTGGGCAACACTGGCCCGGCCTCTTGCAATAACTTACGTCAAGCATACAGATCTCTTTCCTCATAACCCTGTTTATATATTGCATATAATATTTAAGAAAGTATTAATAAAACCTCTGAAGACTTCAATACATTGTTTAATTCCAATAACACTACATGGCGCAGTCGGTAGGATCAGTAAGTCAGATGGTGCGTTTACACTGATTATCTAGCATTGCTTATGGTGCGCTTAAACTCTATTACATCATCCCCTTTTAAAACGAAAATTATATCATACTGAAGTAATTGCACCAAGACATTTATTCTTATATTGCTAAGCAAACAACAACATAAATTACAACTAGTGTTTACTTATTTTAACACTGTTTACATTTTTATTATTTACAATTATATCAAGCAGAATGAAGTAATTAATAGTTATACCTTCAACAAGAGAAATCAAGAAGACGGAGAGACCTTCGATGCATTCTACACAGCCATTAGGAAGATAGCAGAGAATTGCAACTACAAAGAAAAAGACAGGATGCTACGAGATCGGATCGTCATAGGGGTCAAGGACCAGCGGACACAGCAGAAACTTCTGGAAATAAAGGAACTTACTCTGGAGAAAGCCGTTGACGTTTGCCGCTCTGCTGAACTATCAAAAGAAAACATGAAGGGCATCTGGGCACAACTAAAATGAAACAAACTGCCAGAAAAATGTACTATTGGCCCAAAATTGATGAACACCTCGATACACATGTGAGACGATGTCTGCCTAAATAATAAAAATGTAAACAGTGTTAAAATAAGTAAACACTAGTTGTAATTTATGTTGTTATTTGCTTAGCAATCTCCACTTATAATAAATCTCTAAATTAAAAAAAGAATCAGCCAGTTTGAAACTAAGCTTTGCGCGGTTCGAATGTTCTCAGCATCCCATGAACGGAAAAATATGAAACATTTTATATAGGTACATTATTATTCTAGCTGCAACTTAGGATAGTTTTTATCCGACTGCGACAGTTAATTAATTTTCCGAAATATACGACTTCATTTAATTTTTCATTTATTTTTATTGAAATCAAACGCTGCTCCAACTGTCAGCTATAAGAACCGTCAAATTTTCGTCAAAATGGCGGAATTGCTTTGCCTTTCACTTATTAATAATTTAAATCCCGTCTACGATAGACCTTTACGAGACAAATGCTAAAATATAAACCATAAAAAAATATTCGATTCTGATATGAGAACTTATATGCGCAAATGTCGTTTTATGTCGTAATTTCAATAAATGAAATCAACAAATTTGAACAATATAATTAACACGAATTTGTTTTTTTTGAATGACAATGGCACGCGCTCGGCGCATTCAGCCAAAGTACCGATACTCAATGTTCATATATTTGCATCCCTGTTACTCGAGTATGGTTAGTGCGATAGAGATAGAGATACCCGAATATTTTCGAATTCCGAAGTTCGTGGTTATAGCTCAGGAATCGAAAATATGGTAAATAATCATAATGTATTTTCTCGAAAAAGAATTTAAAATAAATATAGTCAAATGGAGAAAAAAACAAAGCAAGAGGTTATATAGGTAATGATTAAGTTATAAGAGTCCAAAGTTTTAAGAGGGGGTATGTTCTGTCCCTTTTCCGCAAAACGCACCTTCATATGAAACGATTGTTTTTTACTATGACGCTCGAGTATATTGACGTCACAGTCCCTCATCGTTTTCTCACTCTAACAAGCGACACTTCATAATTTTTTGAGATATTTGAATGGGAGTTTCATTATCTTCTATCTATTTATACATAATAAATGCCTATGTCCTGACTGACTTATTCACTCAATCACTCACTCACTCACTCATCAACGCACAGCCGAAACTACTAATCTTAGAGAGTTGATTTTTGCACAGTATGTTGCTTTTATAACGTGGGCTAGGGATAAAAAGGGATTTTTGAAAATTCTACCCCTAAGGGGGTAAAATGGGGGTGCAAAGTTTGTATGGGAGAACCTTTTTTTTTGAGCTATAGACTTAAACTTTGTAGAAAAATTAGTTATTAGAATACAAATGAAACACTTTCAGCGTTTTGGAAAATTCCACCCCTACGGGGGTAAAATAGGGGTGCAAGGTTTGTATGGGGGAAACATTTTTTTTTAAATAGAGACTTAAAAATTTGTAGAAAGATCAGTCATTAGAATACAAATAAAGAACATTCAGTGTTTTAGAAAATTCTACCCCTAAAGGGGTAAAATAGAGTGCAAAGTTTGTATGGGAAAAACTACTTTTTTTTAAATAGAGACTTAAAACTTTGTAGAGAAATTATTCATTAGAATACAAATAAAGTACCTAGATACAGTGTTTTAAAAAAATCTACCCCTAAGGGGGTAAAATAGGGGTGCAAATTTTGTATGGGGGAAACAATATTTTTTTTAAATAGAGACTTAAAACTTTGTAGAAAGATTAGTCATCAGAATACAAATTAAGTACTTTCAGCGTTTTAGAAAATTCTACCCCTAAAAATAGGGGGCTAAAATAGGGGTGCAAAGTTTGTATGTGGGAAACTATTTTTTTTAGCTAGAGTCCTAAAACTTTGTAGAAAGATTATTTAAATACAAAGAACGTACTTTCAGCGTTTTGGAAAATTTCACCCCTAAGGGGGTAAAATAGGGTGCAAAGTATGTATGGGAAAAACATATTTTTTTTTAATAGAGACTTAAAATTTTGACGAAAAATTACTTATTAGAACATGAAAAATACTACATTCGGCGTTTTACAAAAATCATTCCCTAAGGGGGTTAAAAAAGGGTGCAAGGTTTGTATGGGGAACACTTTTTCTGAGCTAGACACTTAAAACTTTGTAGAAAGATTACTTATAAAAGTACAAAAAAAAAGACTTTCAGCGTTTTGAAAAAATTTATCCCTAAGGGGGATAAAAAGGGGTGCAAAGTTTTTATCAGAGAAAGTTTATGTTTTTGAGTTAGAGACTTGAAACTTTGTAGAAAGATTACTTATTAAAATACAAAAAAAGAACACAAATCGTTTTAGAAAATTCCACCCCTAATAGGGTTAAAAAGGAGAGCAAGCTTTGCATGGGCAACACTTTTTTTTGAGTTAGACTTAAAACTTTGCAAAAAGATTACTTATTAGAATACTAAAAAAGAACTTTCAGCGTTTTAGAAAACTCCATCCCTAAGGGGATCCTTAAGATCCTTAAGAAGGGTAGCCAGTGTTGTGTGGGAAAAACTTTTTTTTTTACTAGACTTAAAACTATTCAAAATGTTACTTATTAAAATTAATAATAAAGTACTTTCAGAGTTTTAGAAAATTCCACCCCTAAGGGGGTTAAGAAAGCTTTGTATGGGCAACACTTTTTTTGAGCTAGAGACTTAAAAGTTTACGAAAAAAGTTCTTTCAGCGATTAGAAAAATTCAACCTCTAAGGGGGTTTAAAAGGGGGTTCAAATTTTAAATGGCGAGCAATAAAATTTTAAAGTGTGAGTAAGAGATTTTTAACTTCGGTCTTATTCTGTACGTTAAAAGACTACAAAACTGATTTCAGAGTTTTTCCAAATTCATCCCCTAAGAGTGTTAAAATTGGTTCAAAGTTTGAGTATTTCAAGGCATTTTTAAAGTATGAGATTTTTAACTTTGGTTTTAGACTGTTTGTTCACAAACTAGAAAATGAACATCAACTTTTTTTTTAATTATCCCCTAAAAGAGGGTTCAAATTTTGTATTGAGAGAAATCATTTTCTAAGACGATAAAAAGTTCTACGCGGACGAAGTCGCGGGCAACAGCTAGTATAAGAATAAATGTCTTGGTGCAATTACTTCAGTATGATATAATTTTCGTTTTAAAAGGGGATGATGTAATAGAGTTTAAGCGCACCATAAGCAATGCTAGATAATCAGTGTAAACGCACCATCTGACTTTTATATGTACTCTGTGGGCAACACTGGCCCGGCCTCTTGCAATAACTTACGTCAAGCATACAGATCTCTTTCCTCATAACCCTGTTTATATATTGCATATAATATTTAAGAAAGTATTAATAAAACCTCTGAAGACTTCAATACATTGTTTAATTCCAATAACACTACAGTAGGTACTTATTATCTTTTTTAGCCAGAAACATCTATACGACAATTTCGATCAGAAATATGTGAAAATCTAACGAGTCATTTAAGTCTGTACGTATACGTTCATATTAAGTACTTATTGTAAACATTTTAAAACAGTCTTTCAACACGTGGGAATATGAACTATACCTATCGTCTAGAAAAATAATCAATTGGGGAAAAACTCGACTAGAAAACAATCAGTAGATATGTCAACTGTGCGAAAGAAAAACAAAAAGTGGGGAAAAACGCGAAATTCTGCTTCGCGGAATTAACGAGTTCGGGGGAACCGATCTAGCTGCTGTTTAGCGGAACCTAAACGAACATGTTTTTCCCAATGATTTTATTGCTGGGCAACACAGAATATAATACCTAACACCACTTTACTTGCTTTGTGGGTATTCGGTTTTGTGTTCCTGGTGGCGCTGGTGAGTAAGGTCGCCAGAGCTCCCGAGGGTGCGCTGTTTTGAGATTGAGGGATCTGCATTTGTCTCTAGCAACACAACGAATCCACCATAACGTTTTTTTTTTCTTTTCCCATTTTTTTTTGGCGATGAACTCCATTTTATATGCATAGATAGACGCCGGCGCGGCCGCGCCGGGGGATAAAGGACCCACCGGAGGATCAATTCAATAAAGGGTTTGTAGCTTGTGATTCTTCTGCTGTCGTAACCTGCATAGGTGACGGTGTCTGTTTGCCATCAGGATTTTTTGTCACTGTGTAGTGTAAAGAAAATCCTATTTCGACTGTAGATGTGTGACCTACTTAAGGAATAGTTAATAGTTATGCAGACACAAAAACAAAAATTTCTTTTCTGTGGTCAAAAGTTAAGGGCTTATGTTTACATAATACATATAATATGTTTTTATCGTGTAGAACCATAGAACAGGCGACGCCGTTTATGCGGATTCAGAGTTCTACCAAAAATTAGGCTATAAAACTATAAACCCCGTCACTTTGGCTATGTCCACCGAAGAGACGCGCACCTAATGGTTGTCGCACACGTAACCGCTCGGCACCGGACCAGCGCCGCCTCAACTCGTGCCGTCCAGTATTCTTTGTAAGAAATTCCATACTGTAACGCACACATATCGGCATCGAAACAGCATCACCTCCGGTGCCGAGCGTTGGGCCAATCTCCGAGCGTTTGAAACGCACGGTTCTAACGTCATTGTCGGCTCAAGATTATTTCAGCAGAGGTAAAACATACCGCGGAAACTTAAATCAAAAAAGACTCAGCACCGGTTTTTGCTTACGTCTTCATCAAAAGTGGACTCTTGATATTCGTCTCTTTTAATAGTATATGCTAGCGACGACAATGACGAAAAAAAAACGCCTTAAAAACGCTGAATATTCGCCCGGTTACGTGTGCGACAACCTTTACTCTGACAATGACTCTATGTATGTATCTATGTATGTACCTACCTAATTGGTTTTGCTTAGTTGTGCGTAGTCGTGTCACTCGAAACACTTAAAATCTGGGATGGCACAATTAGCTGAACATACATATAGTTTTTATATGAGGATAGCGGGAATAAAAATATCGTAAATTTATAACCACAAATTTTCTTATTATTACCCTTAGGCTTGTCGATCTCAAAAAGTTATACCTCTAACAAAAATTTAAATAACAAACTTGTTTAAGCTGATTTACAATTTTACAGGGAACCAAGTAGGCCCCGAGTTTATCCATAACTTAAACATTTTGGGGCGTTTTCACAAAAATGCGCGACTTTTATTTTTTTTCTCAGAATTTCGACATTTTTGGGTTTTCCGGTTCAGAATCACGAGCACTCTTGATCCCGATAAAGAAAAAAAGTGTCCCCAATTTTCCATAATTTGTTTAGGTTTCCACTATGTGACGGTCCATACAGAATGTATCAAAAAAACGTCACATAGTGGAATAAAAAACTGGGGACACTTTTTTCTTTATCAGGACCAAGGGTGCTCATGATTCTGCACAGTTAAAACCAAACAAATCTAAATTCTGGGAGAAAAAGTAAAAGTCGCACATTTTATAGTGAAAACGCCCTTTACCAAACATGGTTCTTTTCAAGGTCAAAAATCGACAATGTTCAAGTTTATTTTTTCTTAATTTTCCAACGCTTTCAAGTAAGATGCTTACATTCTAGATTTTTATTCACTATATTATCTTAACTATAGACATAAAAAGAGTACATATTAGACCCAGTAAGTTCCCACTTGATATTAATAATGTGAATTTATGTAAATTTAAATTAAGTAGAGGACTATGTAATTAAATTGCTACGCCCTACCAGGGTCCATATGAGTCCAAATGTACCTAATTATTAAGACCTGTACAAACTATGGTGGCAATAAATGCTATGACTATATGACTATTGACTAGATAACCTAAAAAAAGTCACTGAAAATAGCAAAATCAAACGAGATTTTAGAGGTGTAGCTTACGGTCAACCAATTTGATTCCTAGGCCATCATAGAACCTTGCCGTTGTAAATGCTATGTCAATACGGGTTACTAGGATTATTGCGTCGCTAGGTAACCGTTAAAATGACAGGGTTCTACGGTGGCAGTCATACTTGATTTTTTTCATCAAGATTAAAGATCATGTAACGCACATTTGGTGTTTTCATAATTATAGAATGACCTAAAATCTTTTTTTCAGGGTTCCGTACTCAAAGAGTAAAACGGGACCCTATTATAGTTGTTATTTTCTAAGCCGTCCGTTCTGCAGTGCGGCGTTCTTTAGTGCGGAACGGACGGCTTAGAAAATAACAACTTATACTAAGACTTCGCTGTCCGTCCGTCCGTCCGTCTGTCTGTCACCAGGCTGTATCTCAAGAACCGTGATAGCTAGAGATGACATTTTTACAGATTATGTATTTCTGTTGCCGCTATAACAACAAATACTAAAAACAAAACAATTTTTTTTTAAGGGGGGCTCCCATACAACAAAGGTGATTTTTTTGCCGTTTTTATAGATAATGGTATGTAACCCTTCGTGCGCGAATCCAACTCGCACTTGGCCGGTTTTTTAAGTTTTCTCGAGAAGCACTAATACAAACATTGCTGTTAAAACATACAAATGTCAATAAAACGACATCTGTGACGTAGAGCCCGCAAAGGTGAGATTTGTTTGAGTAGCAATAATAGTATTTTTCACAATCGTGTTATAATAGAGAGCTTTTTAGTTTACCGTGTTTAGGCCACGAAGCTTGCTGAGTGGCCTAAGTAAGGTACGAGATTAAAAAGCTTGATTATAACACTATTGTGAACAATACTTTTTGTACGAGTTCATTAAAATTAATTTTGTACTAGTCAACTGAACTAATTAAACAAACTCGATACTGTTGAAACGAAGTGCAGCTCATCGCTCGTACGCTTGTTGATATCTTAAAAGACATCAACGAGCGTACTACATCTAAGCGATTCTATTGGTCCAATTCATTACAGTTCAGTAAAGCAGCCACGTGATTGGTCGAATTTATTTCAGTTGTCTGGAGCGTATCGAAAAGTAGTTATTTCGATTGTTTCGACAGTAACATGGACTACAACTATGAAAAGAGTGACGTTGCAGTATTCTCTATGAAATCTTAATACACATATTTTAATCGTCGAGTACAAAAAATACGTTGTGCACTGAATTATTTTGAATAAAATAAAGTTATATTTTTTTAACAATAGCTGTTGCAGAATGATTATTAGAGCTTATGTTAACTGCTAAATATATGTTCGAATACACACGCTGTAGGTAAGAAGCTCGAAACTCACCATATTGGATCATATTTCTTCCTTGAAGAATTCAGAAGCACCGGAACACGAGACATCGGGTCTAGGTCGTTACTATTCTGATTATTCGATGAAACTGGACTGTGCCAAAAGGCAGCAAATTATATATAACCTCCCCAAAGTACACAGTACACACCCCTTTTGTAAATAAGATATTATGTTTATCGCCATTCGTGACCTTTTCATTAGCATTTCTAATTTACAAGTCAAGTTATTTACAGTCCTATTACGTACTTGCTGTGTGACATTACTTGGTGGCTGTAGCTTGAGTAAGAATTCCATTGTGGTTTTTCGAGGTGACATCATCATCACCATCCTCCTGCACGTGTCCCACTAAAGAGTGACAATCTCAAAGGCCAAATAATGTATGCCATACGATTAAATAAATAAATAGCGTTATTCCCGGTTGTGCCCTAAAGGAGCGAGGGGTCCGCTTGGCCACCTAATCCCAAGATTTGGCATAGGCGGTAGTTTTACGAAAGCAACTGCCATCTGACCTTCCAACCCAGAGGGAAAACGAAACTTTATTGGGATTAGACCGGTTTCCTCACGGTGTTTTCCATCATCGAATAGCTAACGGTAAATATTCCGTACATATGTTCCGAAAAGCTCATTGGTACAAACCGGGATTCGAACTCACGACCACCGCTTGACAGCCGCATGCCTGAACCACTACCGTAGCTTCGAGCTTCTGCTGTGGTTTTTCGAGGTGTGTAATAGTAGTTTATGTGACTGTACATAATGAAGGGCATTAAACACGAGTGTGGGTTTATGAAACGAGCCGCAGTCGAGTTTCATAATAACATCACACGAGTGTGTTAATGCCTAATTATGTACAGTTACATACACTACTTTATCTATCCACATATGATAAGCCTCCATGATGCATCCAGGAGCCGCATATTATGACCGGCATCGCGGCGTTGTTTTCTGGCAGCTGTCATAGTACTTTTTTTAATTCAGAGACAAACTAGAGTCGGCGCCAACTGTCATATCGTTCGATATCTTACTTACGTGCGACATTTGTCAAATTTGTATGCAAATTGACAATTCATTTCGAACTAAACGTCATCTCGACTGATATATTAGAATAGAGGTCAAATCAAATTGCTTTGTTTTTCGACGTGTTCGAAATTTGAATGTAATAATAGCATCGAAATCGATGTTATTTTTTAGCAATAATAACATTTTCACAGATAAGAAATTTGTTCTAACAAAACAGTCTGTTTTTATGGTGGTCATAATGTGCGGTTCTTGAACGCATCATGGAGGGTTTATGATATTTGGATAGATAAAATATTAATACGTCTCACTAGCCTTGGATCTACTTGGTCTGTACAGGAATGGAGTTTTCTCAAACATGCCAAGAAATAAATTTATACTTGTTTTAATTAAGTACCTACTTAAAATAAATAAAAACTCAAAATGCCTCAGACCCGTTCACCGAAACATAGTTTTTTTAAGACAAGGTGCTGAAGAGTACTTCCAAAGCAATGGCCATCATCGTCATCTTAGCGTTTCTCCCGGTAGTGCCCGGGGTCCGCTTTGACACCTATAATCCCAAGATTTGGCGTAGGCACTAGTTAGCGACTGCCACCTGACCTTCAATCAAAAACCCAGAGGAAAAACTAAACCTTATTGGGTAATCCCACTTGTTTCCTCACGATATTTTCCTTCACCGAAAAGCCACTGTTAAATATCAAAAGGCCATAAGTCGGGTTTCAATAGTAAGTATCGGCCCTTATATCAAATGGGCTCGGGATTTTTTTGTGAGTACCTCTTATAAGAGGTACTATAGTGAATAATATTTATGCTGAGTATGAACATCCTACTTCTGACAGTTTTTGAGTAATTTTTTTATGTGTTGTGGTTCCGGATGTATTCAAGCGATTTGTTTCAAATTTTTAAATGATGTTCTTTGTATAGATTTGCATCGCCAGCCAAAACACTAAAACTAGCTATCGTAAAAAAAGAAAAAAAAAGAGCAAATAAAAAATATACATTTCTTATGTGGTTGTGAAGTACCTCTAGATTTTTTTCTCAGAATAGAGCATACATTAGCCTACTACTTGCCTAAATATCAAAATTTTCCAGGCGGTACTTCCTGTCAAAAATCTGTAATATGTAATAAGTTCTGTATTCAATCCGTGTTTTCCACATAAAAAACATTCCATGTAAAAAATAGGCCAAGTCTCGAAACTCTTCTACAGTACAAAGCGGTGAGATATTTTGTAGAGCCAAGTCAGGCATTCTTATTAATCTTTATTTGCTTGCTAAATAAAATTCTGCAACTTGGGAATCACACAACTTTACTGCATTTACAAATTTTTGCATAGGTACCTAAAACTATGTAAGTGTGATTGCCAAAACACAAAATTTTATTTATTTAGCAAGCAAATAAAGATTAATAAGAATGCCTGACTTGGCTCTACGAAATATCTCACCACTTTTTACTGTGGAAAGAGTTTCGAGACTTGGCCTATTTTTTACATGGAATGTTTTTTATGGGATCTTATTTCTTTTTGTAGACTTTGTATGGGAATGTTATTTTACCAACCGCAAATAACGTTTGTATAGTCTTGCATGAAGGAACTGCAAAAGTAACTTTGTAATCGCATGTATTTGCATAGGATTACAAACTTACTTATGTAGTTTGTATATCTCTGAAACGTCACTGAAATTGTAATAATTTTAGGTTTTTAATGAATTAATAGGCTAAAAACTAATTACGTTTGAAATTGTGGGTCTGCTAGAAGTGCCTTAGAATTATGTTGATCATCAGTATACATATAAGTGAGTATATGTCAGTAACAAAATTAACGAACTTTGACGGACAATAGTTCTTAAACTAAAAGTTCAAATTGAATGTTATTGACACTATATGTAAGCCGTAGTATGCCCTACATGTTACTGAAAATTCAGGGTTCTAGCTTTAGCCAGCACGAAATTACAGGATGTTGAAAATGGCCTGAATGGCTTCGAGAAAAGGATGGTACGGCCGTGCCTCTTTGTTTTGCTCGACTTGGCGGGGGCACTACCGTGCCCTCAGATAGTTTTACCGACAGCGAGAATAATTTTTAGAAACATTTTAGGTAAATAATTTTTAATTTCTTTTTCTTAAGGCGACGTAGGCTCACGGTCTTTTCTCCCTCTCACTGAGCATAAGCGTGAGCGAGATGTAAGTGCGTGTTCGGAAGCGCGGATATCATGTTTTGTATTGTTTAGTTTTTGTGAGTTATGTGGTATTTGTACCCACTAAAAACTCCACGTCAACCGCCATCTGCGCTAAGTAATTCGGAGGACTCTAGGATCTCAGGTTGAACGCACTAGAACCCTCCTCGCGCTTTGCCCCTGCTGGCTCGTTCTGGGCATCTTCGCCGCCTTCTCTGGGGTGGCCGAGTGCTGTGGCCCCCGCCACAAAAAATCACTGGTGACCCCGTTGACCCCCTTAAGTCGCCTTTTACGACAGGCGGGGGAGACCGTAGACCTATTCTTGCCCGAGTCTATTTTTGACCTAGGTATGTTCGTGATTTTTTTCTATCGAGTGAAAGTCAAAAACTCAGAATTCGAATAGCAATAGTCCCTGAGACCTCGAGAAAGGCCTGAATTGCTAATTAAATTTAGGGCAGCCGTATTATGATCCAATCAAGTGCTACGAATTTTTAAAAATCCTTTTTCGGAGCCTACGTCGTTTAAGCAAAAGCGCTGCCATAACTATAACTGTCAACATTTGTTGACTTAGTTTTATTTTTAGTACCTATAGGCCAGTCATATTTGACCAGAAAAATCGCTAAAATCGCAAGCTAACGGCTAGTCCTGCTTTTTGAATATGTTGTTAGGACCACTACCAGTACTGTATATTCAAGTTTGCAGCTTCGAAAGACCTGTGCTAACCCTGCAGCACTCGAAAAACCAGGATTTTTTTTTTGGTATTTTCAATGTAAGTCCTAAACTATGCTGTTTTTTTAATGAAAATACAGACGTGTTTTAAAATTTTAAAATCGCTACATTTTATGACCAGAACCAGCTCTGTAGGTTAAATACTTACCGAGATACAGCTCTCCAAAAATTAGTTGCTAAGCCAACTTTAAATCGTTATAAATCCTAAACATTTATTTTATCTGAAAAAAAAATTCAAGAAACCTAATAATGATTTTGAAATACCTATTTAACGATACCCAACATAGCATAGTTCGTCGACTTAATTTTTTTCCTTTTTTTAAATATGACGTCTGGAGGCCGCCATTTTGAATTTTTATTAAGTACTGTTATTACTTTAGTGACACCTGCAAAATTAAAACGAATCGATTGATGTATGATTTATTAAAATCGATCCACGCGTTTGGTCAGATCAGATCAAAAGCGTGGGTCCATTTTAATGAATCATACATCTATCGATTAATTTTAATCTTGCGAGTGTCACTGAAGACATAACAGTAATCAAAATTCAAAATGGCGGCCACCAGACGTCATAAATAAAAAAAAAGAAAAAAGAAGTCGACGAACTATGCTATGTTGGGTATCGTTGAATAGGTATTTCAAAATCTTTATTAGGTTTCTTTGATATTTTTTCAGATAAAATAACTGTTTAGGATTTTTAACGATTTAAAGTTGGCGTACGGTTAAAACATGTGATTCGGCATACAATGTCGCAATTGGATAACGAAAAGGCTTTTTAAAAATAACTTTAAGTACTGAACGTTGAGCTCTTTCGATTTCCAACAAGGTGGTTTTTGCTGTGCTGCCCCATGCTGTAATACCTCTGCCTGCATTACTCCGCCACGGCTGATGACATGGTGGAGTAAATTCACCAGAAGACTGGCTACTCGCTGAGGGTTTTCCAGCTGCGTTCGCGCCACTACGTGCACTTCAGCTCGTTTGTGGTGCGCGTGCCGCGGCCGCTGCAGGAGACCATCGCGTGTGCTGACTTCTGGCCGAAGGGTGTCGTGTTTCGGCGGTTCCGGGGCAACCTACCGAATTCTACACCGGAATTGACGACACAACGGAGCCACACTGTTTCGTCGCCTAAATAATAATTAGTTTTCAACCGACTTCAAAAAAAGGAGGAGGTTCTCAATTCGGATGTATTTTTTTTTTTTTTTTTAATGTTTGTTACCTCAGAACTCCGTCATTTATGAACCGATTCGTAAAATTCTTTTTTTAACTGAAAGTATATGCTTCCAGATTGGTCCCATTGTTTCCAAAACCCCAGTTGGATGATGGGAACCATGAGGAACTCCTCAAATATATTAGGCACGCGTGTAGTAATTTCGGTATTTTCTATTATAACTCGTGTATTTACACCCGGAAATCATAAATTTGGTGAAGAAGAAGTGATGATGAAGACTACAGATGGCTTGTGAAACTTCTCAATGATGTAGTTCAAACTATATAAGTACGTCACAGATTCTGATATTATTCCGTTGAAATAGCAAACAATGAAGTGCCAAAGGTAATTCTGAGATCCTTGAGGAATCGACGGAAGTCCTCAAATATTATCGGCCCACATACAGCGATTTGGTTTATTGGTCTAAAAATCAACGCTTTTGTTCTCGAAAATCAGTTCATGTGGTAAATTGGAAAAAAAATGTGGAAATGTTAATGTGGCTTGGCGGAGTACTGAATTGAAGTCGGTTAAAACTTTGTTTTGAAAGTAAATTATTAATTTTATAATTGTATGTATGTTAGTCTTTAAGGTATTTGTAGTTATGGGCCTTAGATGCCTGAAATAAATGGTTTATATATACGAGTATATATACAGGGTGACTGGTAATTCGACCTATTCCTTGAAAGGGGTTATACTAGAGCTAATTTGCAACAATTTATGTCCAGTCAACCAGGGTTTCCGAGATATTCGAGTTTTTAGTTTGTATGAAAAAAAATCTCCTTGCAGCCTTAAGCTGGTGATTGTGACAAAAGTACTTCCATTTGGATGGTAAATAGTAGATTGTACAACAATCGCATAAAACGAGCCATTTAACGTGAGACGTTTATATCCACCCGAGCCACCGGCGAGGGTGGATAGTTAAGTCGAGGGGTTAAATGGCTAATTTATGCCCGAGTTATACACACTGCTTTTCACTTTGATTGCGAGAAAATAGCAAATAATTGCAAAAGAAAATAAAATAATAGCTCATTCCCGTCACTTAACTTTTTAAAGTTTTTATATTTAATTTACGACACGTGATATTAGACTTAGGTACTTCATACTGCCAAGTAATTTAATGGTTCAATATATTTTAAAATAATATTTGACTCCTATTTTATCTGGTTTTATTAAATTAGTAATGGAAAACACGGATGTGAAATTTATTAAAGCATATCAAATCAAATGACAAGTTTATTCTACGAAGTTTTATTGTGTGTGCGGCTGTTAGACCCGATTATCTTAGTCTTTAAAACAATTTTACTTAGTGCACTAGAGCATAAAAGTGGCATTTTGTGCAGCATACAAAAGTGCTGGCACAAAGGCGAACTTAGCGAGCATGAGAAGTGAAAAAAACATTTTTGTCACAATCAGCACTTTAAAGCTGCAAGGCGATTTTTTTTCAAACAAACTATAAACTCGAAAATTAAAAAAAAATCGTGTTTTGACCCCTTGTTGACTGGACATAGATTGCTTCGTCTAGCTAACTATTTGATTAATAATATATCCATTACATTAAATAAATCTGCTGTTATATATTTTTTCCATTTTTTTTTATTTTTTCATTATCAATTCATTGCCTGGACTATCTAAGGTTTGTAATAAGAATAATAACTACATGCAATCAGAAATCAGACTACCGCTGGTGTGTGAGGATATTTTGGCGATATCAACTCTATATCATACTTATTATGAACAACAGCTGTTTGAGTAGAGAATAGGCCTTCGCTTCTTAGATTAAAAAAAATCCTTCATACTTTAGCGCGCTTACTATCGACATAAATACAGAATGGCGTATATACCTATGTATTTTTTATCATTTTAACCCATTAATTCGACACTGGGAAAAATCCGCGACATCTTAAAAATAAAAACCCACAGCAAAAACTAAAACATTATAACGTTTTTTAATGTTTAAATGAATTGAATTATATTTAATTTCAATAAAAAAAATTAGACCAGCTATTTTGTGGCCCATGGCCGCTGATGTTCAGAGAAGGAAAATCTCGTCTCGCGGATTAATTTTGTATGGCATCGTAATTAATTATTTGCACACGGCTTTGACTATATAAGATTGGAAAAAGACATATGTCTGTATTTGACATAAAATAAAATACTTTTAATGTGTTACGTCTCTACTAAGTACAATGTGCACTATTTTTCCCGTTGCCGACTATTCAAACAATGGTAAAATAATGTTATTTCATGTTTATACACCCAAATTTAGTCTTCCGAGTCATAAAAAAGTTAAGGCCCCTTGAGGTTGTAGTACGATTGATTTAATCTTTACCTACACATATCGTCGTCTAGCACCCTTAACGTAAGCCTTATTGAGGCTACCTTGAGGCTAGTTTGATTTGTGTAATAGTGTGCTTTATTTATTGATTAATTACCCAGATTATTTTTCGGCAATGGCGGCGCGACGAAACCCACGGTAGCTCCGACTTTCCAGCACTACGCACATCTATATCTGCTATTTTTAGTGCGGGTACATGATTCATGGAGATTTTGACATAAATTGACACTTTATATAAACGCATAAAAAAGAAACGCACCGTACAATTAGCAATGTACAAAATACTGTACGTTCTACGTTCACCGCATGCTTGGCAACGTCCAACACGCTTGACATACGATTTCTCTGAAACTATCATAAACTGATTTTTTTAATATCTTTCCAATATTTATAAATACATAAATATCCATAAAAACAATGGCTTCAACTAAATTTCCATATTTTTTCCTTTTCGATTTAAGGGTTAAGGAAAGTATAAGTAAGTAGTATTTAAAAGATTGAAATCAACAATGTGTAGGTACACCAATTACATCTACTATTCAAAAAGTAATGTACCTATCTATGTAACTTTCGACCAAAACGCACTTTTTTCGAGTGTATAAGTTTAAATTAAATTTTATTCTTATTGCCATTTTGAGTGATTGCTGTTTTTCAACATGATTTTTGCATGGTTCGTTAGCTAAATGTAAGTAAATTATGGGCTAATCAATAAGTCCATACCGACAAAAGGTATGTTCACTTAGATAACGTCACTTTTGTTTGCTTTGGTGGGCTTATTTTTAAAGGGGCGTGGCGGGGGAGGCTTTCTTGGTAGTTATTTACGAGTAGAGAAGCAGTGGCGGCAGAGCGAGTGCAAGATGTGAAACGGCATATTTTAGTGTTTTGTGATGGGTATGTGCACAACCAGCTGGCAAAGTTTTGCAGGTGTATAGGGGAACACCCTGTAGAAATTTGTACCCGACTGCCTCAGAAGGAAGTTTATGTTTTTCGAGCGTATGTATGCATGTATGTATATGACGAAGATGAGGAAGGGCCGTGGCCTGCTGCTGGTGGAGTGGCAGGATCTTTTTCCGCACTGGTTTTTCATAGAGTCTACTAAACAGCAAGTAAATATACTTCAGTTCACCAACAGCTTTGTAATTTGTAAAACATCTATTCTATACTTGTCTGTTATTTAATATCGTATGCTTGCTGTTCTACTGGGTCCCGTAACACAGGGAATCCTAGCTCGGGACCCAATGACTTTGTATCCTAGTGTATCATGTTTTTGCCGAATAAATATTTCTATTTCTATTTCGTTTAGGACTAAAGACTAGGTAGTCGCTATCCGGCGCAATAGCTCTAAATGCTTTTGATATTTTTCTGTATGAATAAATAAATCTTTTATTCGTACAGTCCATAATTTGTACCATTACCATGTGCTCGTGTCTGAATCCGATTTACACCCGACTACTTACTACCTAATAGTTCTACGTATTCAGGATAACTGAAGATTTTTATTGACATCTTGTCAATATGCTCCAGCTACCTATTAGGTAATACGTTTTAGGTGCGGTCGTTACTGTAGTAAATATCGCATACCTTATATTTGCTATTCTATCATTTCGAATGTGTTCTCCAGCATGTATTAGCGTTTCCTATTCCTTTAAGTATTTTTATTTACCGTGATAACTCGAAATAATTGCTGCAAAAACTACTACTAAATCGTACTCGCCACCGCGCATGCACGACGCGGACACCCGGTTTTTCAGACAAATGACCAAATGTATTGAATTATCAAACATATTGAAATTCTAAGAAGCAGGTAGATAGATCTACCAAAAAGCTACCTATCACAACAAACTTCATTGTAATGTTCCAAATAACTTTTAAGATTTTTCGAGTTTGGTGGTTAAAACGCACTGTTTTGAAAGGCAAAATCTATCGAGGTTTTTGTAAGCAATCGTGATTCTACGAAACACGAACATAGCCAATGAACTGAAGATATACATACCAAAAATTTGGATCTCTAGCAATACTACAAGTATACTAATAATCGGTTTGGAAAGGCACTTTATCGATGCGCAGCTGCATACAGCGCCTTAAATAGGTATTTCAAAATCATTATTAGGTTTATTTAATATTTTTTTCCGATATAATAACTGTTTAGGATTTACAACGTTTTAAATTTGGCTTAGCAACACATTTTTGGAGACCTGTATCTCGGTAAATATTTAACCTACAGAGCTGGTTCTGGTCACAAAATGTAATAGCTATTTTAGAATAGGTACTTTAAAAAAAGTCTGGATTTTAATTAAAAAAAACCGCATAGTTTAGGACTTACATTGAAAATACCAAAAAAAGTGCGCAATTTTCGTGGTTTTTCGAGTGCTGCAAAGTTAGCACAGGTCTTTCGAAGCTGCTAACTTGAATATAAAGTACTGGTAGTGGTCCTAACAACATATTCAAAAAGCAGAACTAGCCGTTAGCTTGCGATTTTAGCGAAGAGGGCCCGCAAAAACATTTTATCTAAGGAGCCCCGGGCCACATCTAAGGAGTCACGGGTATTAATACAAGGATCACATGGCGGATGGCGGGACACTCGCGAAAGCTCGGCGGGCCGCAGGTTGAGTATAGCTGCACTAAGTAGTAACTTTTTATGAATGCGAAAGTAACTTTTCCCCTCACTGCCTCGGCTTTCCGAGGCAGTGAGGGGTCTTTTATCCTTTAAAACTAGTGAGCAAAATCGCATTTTATCCACTAGTGGGCAAAGTAATTTGACCTTGGAGCGTACCTCATGTATCTCATGAACCGTGATAGTTAGACAGATGATGTATTTCTGTTGCCGCTATAACAACAAATACTAAAAAACAGAATAATATAAATATTTAAGGGGGCTCCCATACAAAAAAACTTTTCAGAATTGCTTGTTGCTTTCATCAGGCGCTGGGTCTCTAAATGTATGGGAAAATTGAAATCCGACTCGCACTTGACCAAACAAAAAAAAAATAGTTGTGTTATATTTTTTTTATACGAGGGTGCAAATTTATTATTTAAATTAAATAAAGTTGTTATGCATGTTGCACTTTCCTCGCTACAGTGAGGTGAAAAGTTTTGTGTTACACACGGGTGCAAATGTATTTTACTTCTCGTGTGTTGAAACACTCGCTACGCTCATGCAGGATTCTATTTTCAACTATAGAATCCTTCCGCTTGCTCGTGTTTCAATTCCACACTCGCGGGTAAAATACAACATTGCACCCTTGTATAACAAATAACTATTTCCTGTCTGTGTGTATGTCTGTTACTTTTTCGCGCTTAAACCGCTACTGGAGCGATTGAGATGAAAGGTATGGAGATACTTTTAATTCCGGCAAGGACATAACATAGTTTTTATCCCAGAATTCATCTCCGAAGATTAGCTTTTAAGCTACGATATAAACGATTTACGATCGGACGAATTCGCGGGCGAAAGCTAGTTATGTAAAAAAACTGGTAAATAATTGAGATTATTTAAATTTAACGATAGATATTTTAAAAAGTAGGCCGCTACACACTGTATTTAGTATTTAAGTACCTTGTGAATACATCAAACTAGTTTTAATGTTGCTGGATTCGTCGATCTATGAACTCAAAAGAAAAACGGCAGCAGCAGCAAACATGACAAATACGAACGTTTCCGAGAAAATACGATGGAAATAGTTATTTGTGCAACAAGAGATTAAAGTTCTTTTTTGCTGCGAGTGCTGATTTTGAGTCCCGAGGAAGCGAAAGATTCTAAAATTGAATCACGAGCGAGCGTAGCGAGTGATTCAAAGTTAGGAACACTGAGCGCAGCGAAGGACTCAAAAGCACGAGACGCAAATACTTTGCTCTCGAGTAACATATACAACTTTTCACCTCAGCAGTGAGAACATAGTCACGTTAAAAAAATATATCGATAGGCTTTTACGTACATATTCGTCTCGTGGATATTCAGGAAGAAAACTTGATTCGGGGTTCGTTACTGCTTGTTTTATGTCCTCAGCGCGGTTAGTTACTAGAAGCACGCGAGAGCGCAGGCGAGTCTATATGAGTCTCGCGTGACACTAACACAACACTAAAAACTAACCGTACCTATTATTGTTAAAATACTGTCACTCATGTTCCCACATTTCAATCATATTTTCGAGCAATTTTTTGATACATTCAATCTAATATCTGTCACGCTTACGGGCGTCGCGCGTGCGCTCCAAAAATTAGCGTATTGTTGTTAAATACTGTCTTCTTCAATGAATTCACTATATATTTCGTAGTTAGATAGATAATTACCTAATTAATCCTAGTCGTTTTTATATTCAAAACTAATATCAATAGCGTAAGCATAAAGAATAATATACCGAATAAAATGTAAACAATTTAACAGCGCGCCATTTTTTTAAAGGGAAGTGGTGCCGGGTGTGCTTTCGGAAACGGCATCTATAAAGATTGTTCAAAATAGAATCATTGATTGTTCAGCGTATGAAAATTCATGTTTTTACCTATTTAAGCAAAACTGACTTATTTGAGATATTCCATGTTTTTTTCTCTTCAATTTATAACATTCATTTGTACTTATATTTTTGGTAATTTAAACTTATAAGTATATTAAGTGTGTTTTCGAACGTGTAACTTGCTTCGCGCTGTTTTGGGGGTCTACTTTTAAATTCGAAAATCGAACTATGTGATACCTATTTCGGTCGTATTCTTTTTTCGTAATGAAAATGAAAGGGACATACATAAAGTTGAAATATTCTGAATTTGTAATACCCACACTATGAAATGTCAGTGCACGATATTGTAATTTAAAAAGCTACTTTTCATCACACAGCATTTTTCTCACTGTTTTCACGCAGCAACATATGCTTGTTCGAGCTGCTGAGGTGAAAATAATAATGCACTACATCTGTAGGGTCATTTCGCCGGTTGGCGACCACCTAATTTTATGTGCTGGTTAGCGACCACTTAGCTGACTTGGAGAACTGAAACCATATTTTCTCGTTTTTTTTGTAAATTCCTATTCCATAACTACAAACAATAAGGCATACGACTGACTGTTTCAATAGGCTCTGTAGAATTGATGTTATCTTCAATTGAAAAAACCATGTTCTTCAAGTGGTCGCTAACCGAAGGTGGTCGCGTAACCGGCGAAATTACCCTATTTAGTTTCGTCCATCCAAGAAAAGTTCACTAATAGCGATGATTTTCTGACTGGTAGTATTGGTGGATTTTTTTCTCGCTCACAGCTCCACTACTTCGCACAGCTCTAGTGGATGCTCACCCTAAGTTTAAGGCCTGAGTGGACGCTCCGCTACGAGCGGGGCGTCAAGCGTCCATATAAATTGCATTTGTTTTATATGGATGCTCGTAGCGGAGCGTCCACTCAGGCCTTACACTAAGGCGTTTTAGGCATATTTCTGTTGCAGCCGCTTGTTTTGTTGGGGTTGTTCTCATACAATCTGTAACTGACACGCATGCTAAGACTCTGCCTTTTCTGCATTTTGGTAATAGCACTCGTAATTTGGGTTTCACAATGTCTCTATATTTTAGTGCTGTATGTGCGAGTTCGCACAGTGTGTTTATGGCCGCTGACTAGGTAGTATGACTGTCGTCAGCATATCCTATGGTCAAAAAGTAATTATAGTTTATTAGCTTTGATATTGGATTGTTCACTACCTGGTTTCACAGCAGGTGAGAGAGCGCCTCCTTGTGGGCATCCTCTTATGAGTAGTGCCTGCAGGCGTTGGTTTTCAGATTCTCTTCTTTAGCATGTTCAATGTTCATTATCTACTATAGAGTAGTCATAGGAGCAGTTGTTCGGTTTAGTGTCTTTCTAGCGCTTGTCTTATGATGGAAAAATGGGTCTTGTCAAAACACCCTCAATATCAATGAAAGTGGTAATAGTACATTACTTACCTGGGGCGGTTAAACAAAGAATGTCTCAGATCGCAGGTTTTTGACGCCCGAGCCGAAGGCAAGGGCGATAAATATGCGCTCTGAGACTTTCTTTATTACCGCCCGTGGTGAGTACAAAATTTTACGTCTCTATCAGGAAGTGGGGTTTTCCGCACGCATAGCGTGCGGTAATTCCTACTTTATGGCCAGGTATGACGTAAAAATAATTCCAGCCCAGGGGATATAATAATTTTTTCACACCTCTCATTCAGAAAAGTAAGTTTTGGTCCCCGACGAGAAGGAGCAAAATGCTACTTTTCTGTTCAAGCTACTTTTTTTACCGACTTCAAAAAAGGAGGAGGTTATATGTTCCACTGTATGTTTTTTTTTTTTAATGTATGTTCGCCGATTTCTCCGTCAATTGTGGACCGATTTCCAAAATTCTTTTTTGATTCAAAAGAGTATACTCCCGAGGTGGTCCCATTGTCACCAATTAAGGATCTGATGATGGGATCCCAGGGAAATTGAGGGCAACCCTCAAATTTTAAAGGCACGCGTGTAGTGATTTCGGTATTTTCTATTATAACTCGTGTATTTACCCACGGAAATCGCAATTTTGGTGAAGTGGAACTGATGATGAAGACCAAAGATGACTTATGGAACTCATCAAAGATGTAATGGATGTTCACCGATTTCTCCGTCAATTGTGGATTTCCAATATTGTTTTTTTATTTGAAAGAATATGCTCCTGATATGGCCCCA
Source organism: Epinotia brunnichana (assembly GCA_963854355.1). Taxonomy (NCBI): domain Eukaryota; kingdom Metazoa; phylum Arthropoda; class Insecta; order Lepidoptera; family Tortricidae; genus Epinotia; species Epinotia brunnichana. The sequence goes on along the minus strand of OY977943.1, from coordinate 17,728,566 downwards.
TTGTCACCAAGTCAGGATCTGATGATGGAATCCCAGGGAAATTGAAGGCATCCCTTAAATTTTATAGGCACGCGTGTAGTCATTTCGGTATTTTCTATTAAAACTCGTGTATTTACCCTCGGTAATCGTAATTTTGGTGAAGTGGAACTGATGATGAATACCACAGATGACTTATGGAACTCCTCAAAGATGTAAAGTACGTCAAAGATGACACGATGATGATGATACGTGAATGATTGACATGATTCCGTTGAAGTAGCAACTAATGAAGTGTTAATTCTGAGATCCTTGAGGAATCGACGGAACTCCTTAAATATTATCAGCCCACATATAGCGACTTGGGGTTTTTCTGTAATAATCAACGCATTTGCTCTCGGAAAGCAGTTCATATGGTAAATTGGAAAGGAAATTTTCATGTACCAAGTGGCTTGGCGAAGTACTGAATTGAAGTCGGTTTAAACTTTGTTTTTAAAGTAATTATTAATTTATTCATTGGCTTGTAGCATTTACGCAATGTGCCAAGAGAATCTTAATAAAATAATCGATTGTAATTTCATCGTAATCAACAAACGTATATAAATTAAGTAGGTATACATCTTTTTGTTTTTTTAGTTTTATTTTTTTTTGTTTTTCTTTGTTTCTTTTGTTTGTTATTGTTTTTATTTGTTTTTTGCTTTTTTGTTTTTTGTTGTTGTTTTGTTTGTGTTTGTTTCGCTTTTTTTTGTTCTTTTTTTGTTTTGTATTCTTTTTTTGTTTTGTTTGTTTTTGTTTTGGTATTTTTGTTTTTTGTTTTGCTCGTTTTTTTTTGTTTTTTTTTGTTTTTTTTTGTTTGGTTTTGTTTGTTTTTGTTAGTATTTTGTTTTTTTTTGTTTTTTTGTTCGTTATTTTGTTTTGTTTTGTTTCTTTTTGGTTTGTTAGTTTTTTTTGATTCGTTTGTTTGTTTTGTTTTTTCGTTCTTTTTTTGTTTTGTTTGTTTTTGTTTGTTTTTTTTTTGTTTTTGGTGTTTTTTTTTTGTTTTTTTTTATTTTCAAAATTTTTTCTCATAGTCGGTGTGAAAAGTTACATGTGTCACTCTGGAGCAAAATTATTTTCGTCTTGGGCGTTAACACTTGAATCCCTCGCTACGCTCAGGACTCTATTGTAGGATCCCTCGCTACGTTAAAGATTCAATACACCGCCCTCGCCGTAAATATACTATTTTGCTCCCTTGTGACACAAATAACTATTAGCGAGCGCGTTTTCTATGTTTGTTACTACAGCGGGGAGGGCTCAGTCTGTAGATGTGCCCTGGTATAGGCGTGTTGGTTTGGATGTGTTTTTATGTTTTTATCAGCCGTGCCTTTAATTCCCTGTCACAAAGCCTAGCCTACATACCTACTTTAAAAGTATTGTAATTAGATTGCTTAATATTAAAGTACTGATTTCGTCCAAATTTTCGGACTATTCACATTTATCTATGATTGCTAAGATGGCACATTGAAGTACACCTGTCATAGTGACTGCCAGGTTGGCGGGTGCACTTTGTCTTTGTAATACATTTAAGTAGATAAAGGCGTGGGACAATTTTATTGAATAGGACTAAAAATTACAATTTGGTTAAGTTTTTGCGTTTTAGTAAATATATTCTGACTTACACGATTTGTAATGGGTAAGTTGAAAAAAAAAACCAGGATTATTTATTAATTGTTTACTTAACCTATGTTTATTTTACATAAAAATCTGGTGATTTCTTTCAGTGTATATTATGATTTATGAATATCACAAAATTCGAAGGATTTGACGATTCCACGTTAATATAGATACAATATAAATCTAAAAAGGGCGCTGGTAGCGCAAGCGAGGGGCGCGGATCGAGCCGCGCGGCGCTTCCGGCGCCCTAGCCCGGCGGTCCTCCGACGGCACGCACATATTAAAGCTAAGTGAGTAAGAAGAAAGGAGCCGACACCGCCCGGCGCCGGCGGAGGAGCGGGGCGAGGACTAGTAGTATGTGTGTCTTAGCGCTGGAACAGCGGGTTCGGGAAGTCAGGCGGATGCGGCAAAGGCGCGGGTGGCGGCCGCGCGCGGCGCCACGCCACGAGCCAGCATGCAACTGCCGCTGCCACCGCCACGAGCGCTAGCAGCGCCGTCAGTGCTAACGCCACTGCCAGTCCGGCCGCTGACACGCACACCTCGCCCGCGCCGGCCGTCGGATCCCCGCTGCCGCCGGACGCGTCGCGCTGTCGCGCCACACGTGACGGGTCGCGCTTTTCTAATGTCAGTATCTGGTTCGATTCGACCTTCACTTCTTCTCGTATTTGGTCCTCTCTGGTCGACAGAGGACCATCGGTGTCGATCGCTTCTCGTTTTCTTCGTTTTCCGTAAGCATCAGCGCCGCGACAATTAACCTGCGGCAATGCGATAAACAATGTAGGCACCTAATCTGTTTTCAGATACAACACGTCAGGATGGAGGATGCCTGAATAATGACGGGATATACAATTTATATAATTTAACTTTTTTATATACTTTTTTTTACGTTAAAATATTTAAACTTATATAATTTTAATGAAGTACAGTTGAGTTCCAAAATATGTGCACGGTCACAGTGATCAAAAATATGCGAACACGACTTTATAAGGGAGATATTTTTGAACTGTTGGAAACGTACATATATTTTTGAACTCGACTGTATCTAATATTGGAAACCAGAAACCATTCCTTGTTACCCCATGAACAATTTGAGGAATCGCGAAGGAAAATTTCGTTGTAATTTTTCAACACATTTGCTCGTCACGTGCCTCTTATTGTGCCGCTTTTAGGCTCATAATCCTGGGTATTAAACACGCGTGTTTATTACATTACGACACTCGTGTAGTTATGTTTATATCCCGATTAAGACACGTTGGCACCTTGCAGCAAGGTGTATGTATGGACTCGGCGCATTCTTAAATTGACCGGGTTATACAGGTTTGTTTTTAATTCTCGGCAAATGGATTCTTACTCGACTAAACAAATTAAATCCTTCTTGTGGATTAATTGATTATTTCTTGTTGGATATGATATGGAAACGTTTCATTTAGTAAAACTATTTACTTTTGATAACATGTTACATGAATTTATATTGAATAAGAAAATATTTATTTTATTTTGTATTGGCTGTTTAGAGATTTCATCTAAGCCTCGCTGCGGGCGCACTGCGCGAACTTCACGAAAAAAAAATTGTTGCGCGCCATTATAAGTAATTTCACAAATATTTGTAAACATTGATGCATGTTTGGTTATTATTAAAAATGTTGACTCGTAGTGAATAGAAAAGTGATAAATATAATTGACGCCACTGTACATTCTTGGAGATGTTTAAATGTATGTGAGTAAAAACCTGTTGTCATCAATAACTAAAGGAAACAACTTAGGAGCCTGTAACATTTTCATTTTATGAAAAGGATTTTTTCCTCGCAAATGTGTTGAAAAACGTCGTTATGTGAATTACATCCTCGGCTCTATTATCACGCTCACCTGGCGGTTCGCGTGACAATTCCGCCTCTGATGTAATAATCAACATAGCTCACTTGTATCATAATGTACTATTAACTAGGTACTTAATGGTACTCTTATTTTCTTGTTTGTTGTCTAATTCGAGTAAGTATATGACCTGGGAGGTCTTACCGGTTGACATTTTCCAAAGCAGACACGTATGTTACATTGGAAGCGTATGTTGTCGCTGCTCGGGAACTTGAAGGCGTTGAAGGCGGCGCGCAACGCACTTCCATCCTCGCTCCGTTCCCAGTCGCCGAAGATAGTGGCATCCGTGGCGCATCCATCCGCGTCTGTCACAGTGTACTCGTTTTCCACGTTCGTCGATGCTTCGCTCGTCTTCGCAATGCAGCTGCGCGCAAAACCGCCGTAGATGCCTGCGAGAAAGAGCAGTCTATATTTAGTAGGTACCGATACAAGTACTGGGGAACAAATTATAATTCCAGACTAATCTCATTTACTTGGTTAGGATTGACTTCATTAACAAAGATTTGCTTTTATTAACGCAGTCTCGTGCTATGATAATTCGTGGCCAAATTCTATTATTTATTCACATGAATATTTGGTTACCGGTATTCTACTTTAACGGTATGACGTCATATCGGTTGTCAAATAGCGGTTTCGGTAGCGGAACCTTTATATTTCACTACCGAAATATAAAGGTACCTTTATTTTTCCGGTACCGTAACCGCTATTTAAAGGTACTGATATATCGACTTTGGCCTGGAGTTGTTGCCAAACCGCCGGCAAAGGCTCTGCTGCTTTGTCTTTTAATCTTTAAATGTTTAGTAGCCAATGCTTCCTCTGTAAAGTGCCAGCTCGCTTACTTTTCTCGATAACCTTTATAATACCGGTATTTTAAAGGTTACGGTATTGTTTTAAACTGGTACCGCTAACCGTTATTTCAAAACGGTTACGGTACCGTTATGTTCGCGCGGCGCGCATAACCTTTACGACATAACGGTACCGTAATGGAATACCGGTTTCATACCGGTATAACCGCAACCGAAATCAGTCCCTGATTGATACCACCAGAATGAAAATTATATCAAGCAATATCTACTAACGATTATGGTTTGAAGTCAAATGGAGAAATCCCATCGAAACAACCGAAATGGTTCTCAGATATTACTTACTCGACGGTTGGACGTCAACTTGTAAGACAAGATTCTCTCCAATCTCTGCTGAGCTAACTTCGTCACCAGTCCGGGAAACGATGCGCATCGAGCACGTGGGAGGCGGGCCTGTATTAGCGATTGTGCCGGCTGTGGTTAACATAGACACGTTGAACGCTAAAGTTACGTTCTTTTCACCCGTCTGGTATATACATTTGATGTGGAACGCCTTTGCATTTGATGTTAGGAGTGTCGGGTGTATCTGCATCACGAGCACGAAGCTTGCCATACCCTGCAAAATGCATTTAATTGCAACAATCAATGCTTAATCTACATTAATTAAATAGTCTTTTTATCAACAATCATAATGGTAATATATGCCGATAGGGTTAATTATTTCATTAAATAATTCAGATCAATTTGACTCACATTAACGTGCACTAAGCCGCAGTCCCCAAAGTGCACAGTAAAATCGACGAGGCTTTCTTCATGAACGGGGATTTGCACAACCAGTCTACAGCGTTCATCCTTACTATATCCCTTTACGTATAAAACTCCATTAAAGTCCTTGATCTTCAGGCTCACTTTAACAGCATCAGCGAGACAGTGCACCTAAAAAAAATCGTTGAAATATATATATATTTTTAATTTCATTATTTAGTAGAGAATGCCTTAAAATAAAGCGAAAGGTAAATAAGCATAATCCTAAAGCTTAGAGACTGCATTTATATTTAGTAAGTCTTTTAGATGTTACGTACCTGCATGTCCGGCAGTGGGAAGTCTGTGCGATAGTTAGTAGTGTTGCAATGTTCTTTCGGATTCCCGGTAGAACCGTTGGCACAAGTGCAAATTGAGCGATGTCCTTGGGCGGTGCAGATAGCATGCAAACCGCAGGGATCTGCGTCGCAAGCGGGAATGCAAACGCTGTTGCGGCACAAAGCGCGGTCGTCGCAGTCTGTGTCTGAGCGGCAGCCGGCGACGGGCAGGCATTCATCGCCTCGCAGCACTAGCCCGCGTCCTGCGTCGCATACGCAGCGTCCACGTGAGTCCACAATGCGACCCTCCGATGCACGACACGGCACACATTCCCCGTTCGCGTCCACCGCTTGTCCTTCTACGCATACCGCAGGAGGTGCTGAAAATTTACATAGGGTTTACAATTTGAAAGCCGTGCAACTTATTATATGAAGCTTTTTTGGTTTTTTATTTAGGTCTATTAAAATAAATATAACGAGACTTACATTTATTTGGTGTGCATTCAATTAAAGCGTTTCCTCTGTATCCTGGCAAGCATTCGCAAACCATTGTCCTAACAGGAAGCGAGTCCACAACTCTGCACTCAGCGTTATTGCCACACGGGCTTGTCTCAAGACAAGGTTCGACGCACTTAGCATTCAGACACGCAGTTCCTGCAGGACATTGTGAATCGGTTGCGCATTGGGGTTCCATAGTTTTAGTGCAACCTGTCTCTGAACTCTGGTAACCAGGCGGGCACACACAATGCACTTCATGAAGATGTACCCTGCACTCTGCAGGTTGTTCACAGGTGTTTGCTGTGCAGGGTTCTATGCACTGTGAGTTAACACACAGTCTATCTGACGGACAGTCTGAGTTCGCTCGACAGCCGATAGGTGTACAGCCGATTGATGGATTACCGGCAGTTCCAATCTTACAGCGGCATGAAGCACGGTGGTTAGTTCCGTAACATTCAGCCGATGTTCCACAAATTTCGCCGTCAGCTGAACAAGCTGGAACGCAGCGGTTGTTAATGCAAGTTTCGTCATCTGAACATTGCGAGTCTGACCGACAAAGTACATCGTAGCACCCAGTACGTGCGTCGCCGATGAATCCTGGTCGGCATGCGCATACTGGTTTATGATTCTTAATTTGGCAATCTGTATTTGGACCACATTCACAAGGATTTTGACAAACTGAAGATATGCAGGCGTGATTAGATGTGCAATTAGTATCGATCTCGCATGCGACGTCCGAGAAGGTGGTGAATGGACGGCATAAACCTCCTCCGCTACTGATGTAACCAGGTGGACAAGTACAGATCATGGTGCGGACAGGCAATGTTGGTGAGACTTCACATTGCGCCGGTGTGGCGCATGGTTTTAGCACTGAACAAGGATTAACACATCTAGATGACAAACATGCTGATTTAGCTGGACAATCTGCATCAACAAAACATTCTGCTATAATTTCAGGTTTACACTCTACGTAGGGACTTCCAATAAATCCTTCTTCACATTTACAAACTGCGATATGATTTCGCACTAAGCAAACTGCGTTTGTACCACAATTCGTCTTGGAATAACAAGGGTTAATGCATCTGTGACCGTGACATTCTTTGTCGAGAGGACAATCTCCATTTGATCTACATTCTACCGCATTGCATCCTTCATATGCATCTCCTTCGAATCCAGGGCGACAGCGGCAGAGTGGTTGATTTCTTTCCACGTAACAGTCGGCATTGGGTCCACAGTTACTGTTTAATAAGCATGGGCTTATACAATTTCCATTTACACATGCTTGATGGGATTCACATTCCGTGTTGGAGCGACAACCAACAGTGCGGCAAGTTTGATAAGGATTCCCGTCGAAGCCCTCGCGGCATGAGCATACCGGACGATGATTGCGGACAAAACATTCTGCGTTTTCGCCGCAATTACAGGGATTCCTACAAATGCGGTTGACACATGATTCGTGATCATTGCAGTCATCGTCAGTCGAACAGCTAGGAGCTGGCAGTTGAGTAGGTCTGCAGGCGCCGCCGACATCCGGAATGTAGCCTTCAGTACAACGGCATATCAATGTGCGGAAAGGTACGCTATCAGATACTGTGCACCTTGCATTAGCTTGACATGGTTGTAATTCTGTACAAGCTTCACGACATTGATCTCTGAGACATGCTTGTCCACTCGGGCAATCGCCGTCCATTATACATTCTGGCCCAATCATGACTTTTTCGCAGTGTGTTAAAGGATCACCAACAGGAAGTGCTGGCGGGCACCTACACGATGCAGCGTGGTTTCGTGCGAAGCACTCTGCGTTACTTGCACAAGGGCTATGTCCATCAGTAGAACAAGCATGGCGGCAAACTCCTTTAATGCAAACGCTGTCATCGTTGCAATCGGCATTGATTTCGCATTCTACTGGTTGGCATCTGGTGTAGGGATTACCGTTTGTACCGGCCGGGCAGCGGCAGTTAGCTCGGTGATTTCTACCGAAGCATTCCGCACTTATAGAGCACGGTGCTTCCACAATGCAAGGATTGATACAGGCGCCGTTGTAGCATGTGTTACTGTCAGGACATTCAGAGTCTGATGAACATCCAACTGCAAATCAAAATTATGGATGAGTAATCAATTTTGCGAAAACTTAAAAATAATTTGTACTCTTTTCGTTAGAAGCTTACCCTTGGTGCATCCAATGTACGGGTTACCAGAATAGCCTTCCTCACAGTAGCATACGGGATGGTGTCTTACAACGTTGCATTCTGCATGTGACCCACATGCGCATGGTTCTGCACATGCTCCATTTATACACGCTTGGGATAGCGGACATTCCGAATTTGCTTTACAGCCCACTGGAACCACTTTGTCGTCTGATGCTGAAAGTAAGAAAAAAATATTGACTGTATATTCCATTGTTTTTTGAAAGGTAAGTGTTTCAAATAGGAAGCAAATAGTTGCTATCTAAAGTACCTAATATGTTTGAAACTTACGTGGTTGACATCTCACACGAGCATCGCCAGAGAATCCTCTCGGGCAAGAACATTGCGCCTTATGGTCTATGACACGACACAAAGCGCCGTCGCCACAAGCAGAACTACATGGGTTGACGCATCGTCGATCCTCACAGAGGCGTTCTGGGCCGCATTCTTCGTCATTGTAGCACTCCCATATAGAAGGCAGTCTCGGTTCTAAAATATAAAAAAAAATATGTTACTAAGGTTCAATCAGTTGGATATTTGCAGATTACATTTGTATTCCAGTATTTATATAAAACTAAAATATAAGATGTTACCTAAGTTACATTCTGTTCTCGGGTTTCCAGTGTATTCTGGCGGGCATGAGCAACGGGAAGAATGGTCACCAGATTCGCAAAGGGCGTTGAGTCCACACGGGTCCGCTCTACAGGCCTCGACACAGCTGCCGCGACGACAGGTTTGGCTATTTGCACAGTCTGAATCTGCGGAGCATTCTGCATCGGGTGGAGCGCGGCAGCCGCTATCAGGGGCCACGCGTCCTCCGTCTGGACAGACGCAAGCTACGGCGCGCAGTGGCAACACATCAACCGTTTTACATACAAGTCCGCTTTCGCATGGGTTACCCACACACAAATCCACACAGTGAGTGTTAACGCATGCTAGCGGGGCCGAGCATTCTGAGTCACTGGTACATTCAGGGCCGTCGTCGTACGATGCACAACCAAGCGAGTAAGGATCGCCGGAGCGGCCAGGTGGACACGAGCAAACTGGACGATGGTCCCTAGCTGTGCACAGTGCTCCTGGTGCGCATGCGCTGTCGGAACAAGCGGGGCGGCACACTTGATTGAGGCGGTCACAGATCTGCTTATCATCGCAGTCTTCGTTATAGTGACAAACGGCGGAGATGCAGGCACGCCGCGGGTCGCCCTGCGTTCCTGGCGGGCAGCGACATGTTGCCACGTGCGCGATCGCATCGCATGTTGCATCTCGACCGCAAGGTGATCCAAGTATACATGGGTCTTGGCAATATCCGTTAACGCAGGTTTTATCGAATGGACAGTTATCGTCGGATGTGCACTCAGCTAGAAAAAATAATATTTAATTAACCTCCAAGCTTACATAAACGAAATATCAAGACTATATGTGTATGAAATAAAGTGAAGAAGTATTACGTGTATAACAAGTGCGTGCGGGATCGCCTGCCGTTCCGGGCGGGCAGTGGCAGCGCGCGCGATGTTGTGTGGCCTCGCACAGAGCGCCGGTGCCGCACGCGCCAGCGCAAGCTGATACGCATTGTCGAGCCACACATGCTTCGGCGGAGCCGCAATCAGAATCCGATGTACATTGAACTTCTGGAACGCCTGGAAATACACAAATAAAAACAAACATTGAATTATTATGAATCAATTTAGAGATTATATTTTTCGAGATAAGTTACTTTAACAAAGTTTTAACCGACTTCAAATCAGTATTCCGCTAAGCCACATGAACATTTCAACATTTATTTTCCAATTTACCACATGAACTGATTTCCGAGAGGAATTGCGTTGATTATTAGTGAATAAAGCCAAATCGCTGTATGTGGGCCGATAATATTTGAAGATTTCCGTCGATTCTTCAAGGATTTCAGAATTACCTTTGGCACTTCATTGTTTGCAATTTCAACGGAATCCACACGGAATCATATCAGAATCTGTGACGTATTTTTATAGTTTGAAGTACATCATTGAGAAGTTCCACATCACTGTGGTCTTCATCATCACTTCCCCTTCACCAAATTTATGATTTCCTGGTGTAAATACACGAGTTATAATAAAAAATACCGAAATTACTACACTCGTGCCTAATATATTTGAGGAGTTCCCTCAAATCCTCGTGGTTCCCATAATCCAACTGGAGTTTTGAAAACAATGGGACCAATCTGGAAGCATATACTTTCGAAAAAAAATTTGTACGAATCGGTTCATAAATGACGGAGTTCTGAGATAAGATAACAAACATAAAAAAAAGCAACCAAATTGAGAACCTCCTCCTTTTTTTGAAGTCGGTTAAAAATAGGGGTGACTTATAGAACTCAGAAAATTCATCATTATTTGTTATTTTTAACCGACTTCAAAAAAGGAGGAGGTTATAATGTTCCACTGTATGTATATATTTTTTTTAATGATGTTCGCCGATTTCTCCGTTAATTATGAACCGATTTCAAAAATTATTTTTTCATTCGAAAGAGCATAGTCCCGAGTTGGTCCCATTGTCACCAATTAAGGATCTGATGATCGGATCCCAGGGAAATTGAGGGCAACCCTCAAATTTTATAGGCACGCGTGTAGTGATTTTGGTATTTTCTATTACAACTCGTGAATTTACCCTCAAGTTTTGGTCAAGTGGAACTGATGATGAGGACCACAGATGATTTATGGAACTCCTCAAAGATGTAAAGGACGTTAAAGGTTCTGACATGATTCCGTTGAAGTAGCAACTAATGAAGTGTTAATTCTGAGATCCTTGAGGAATCGACGGAACTCCTCAAATATTATCAGCCCACATATAGCGACTCGGGTTTTTTCTGTAATAATCAACGCATTTGCTCTCGGAAAGCAGTTCATGTGGTAAATTGGAAAGGAAATGTGGAAATTTTCATGTATCATGTGGCTTGGCGAAGTACTGAATTAAAGTCGGTTTAAACTTTGTTTATAAAGTAAATTATATTTGGTGTCTACTAAATAAATTAACCAATAATGATCAATTTTCTGTCAAAGTATTGTCAAATAGACAAATAATTTACTTTTCATCACACTTGCTCATAAATGGTGTTATTCCATGCCTGTATACAGAAGGACAATGGCCTAAATTGTTCCCGCAGGAAATAATGGTCCCAAGGGAGTAATGAGCTTGTGTGTGATCTGATTGGTTAACCAAATCTGGACAACCGCTCGCGACAAGAATTCTGCTCTGTGATTGGTTGAAAATAAAATCGAGCAGGCTTTGTGATTGGTTGAAATATTGAAGCTACGCCCTCCACTCGCACTAATCTGGAAGTGAAGTTGTCAATTTCGTCAACATTTGATTGGTGCGCTTGTATAAAACATAGATTTTTCTGTCTTTTGTAGTTATTTATTTCCTCGTAAATGTGATGAAAAACATTGTGTAACACGGGCGTAAGAATATTGCAAACTTGAGTCATCAAAATTGTTTGCAATATTCCTCATACGCCCCTTGTTAAACAATGTACTATTAAAAACATAGTTTTAACCGACTTCAGTTTAGTACCTACTCCGCCTTTTCTTTCCACTTTACCACATGAACTGCTTTCCGAGAGTAAATACGTTGATTATAACATTAGAGACGTAAACCATATGTGGGCCGATAACATTTGAGGACTTCCGTCGATTTGGCACACTTGACGTTTAGCACTTCATTAGTTGCTATTTCATATCATTACAGAATCTGTAACGTACTTTTACAGTTTTAAGTACGAGTTCTATAAGTCATCTGTGGTCGTCATCATCAGTTCCACTTCACCAAATTTGTGATTTCCGGGTGTAAATACACTAGTTATAATAGAAAATACCGAAATCACTACACGCGTGCCTAATATAATTGAAGAGTTCCCTCAATTCATCATGGATCCCTTCATCCAACTGGATTTTTGAAAAGAATGGGACCAACCTGGAAGCATATACTGCCAATCAATAAAAAATATTACGAATCGGCTATGAGCCGGAGTGCGGATAACGGAGTTTTGAGGTAAAACACATGAAAAAAAAATACAACCGAATTGAGAACCTCCTCCTTTTCTGAAGTCGGTTAAAAGTAAAGTAATCACAAAGTCATAAGTGATGTTCAAAGTTTTAAGACAAGGTACATTCTGTCCCTTTTCCGCAAAACGCACCTTCATATGAAACTATTGTCATTTACTATGACGCTCGTGGATCGTGACGTCACCATCCCCTAGCATTTTCTCTCTCGAACAAGTAATAAATATTAAAACGGGTGTAGCTTCGTAATTTTTTGAGATGTCTGAATGGGATTTCCGTCACTAGGCATTATTTTTTGCCTTCTTTCTTTTAAAGTAATGATACATTTTGAGTCTACACCCCTATTTGTGGTTTTAATTACTACTCCGCATCCGTTGCTATTCTTAATGTTAGTAGCGTTCCGTTGATATCATATCATATTTTTTCTGCTCCTGTACCGTTATCTCTCATTTATATAGGCTGTAGTTCAAATACAATGACACCACGAATAAATCGTCGAAAACTCTATGCTCTATGGCCCAAAAACGCACTGTTTAGCGTACTTTTTTGGTTCTTAAATTTTTCATAAAAACACTGTTTAACTTTCTTTTAAATCGGCCGCTATATTGCAGTGGTGCCAACTTCATAAACAAATATTTCGAAATAAAAGTAATTATTTACGATTTAACATTTGTATATTATAAATTATTTACTACAATAATAATAAATCATCATCTATTGTGTGTTAAATTAAACGTTTTATAAATTCTTGGTATTATTTATAAAAATAAACAGCTTGAATTCGGTCCGGGTCCGGATTTGGTTTGGTTCGGATGGCAAGTGCAAACAAATTAAAAACAAAATAAATTATAAGTAAGCAAGAGGTGTTACATTTCCGATTTCCCACCAAAATACAGTTCAAAATGAAAAGACGAAAGATGATAAACTATTAGTCCTAAACTATTAAGATTATATTCGTGTTTGTGAAGACAAGTGTACGTTCCTTTTAAAATGGTCGAAGAAATTAATACCTGCACTCCTGAAGAAATTGCGTGAGTAGCAAAAGTACGAACATAAAACTTGCTGCCTGAAAAGTTTAACTTTTCTGTAGTCTGATATTTATTTAAAATCTGTCGTAGAAAAAGTATTGTATGCAACGGTGTATAAATGGTCTAAAAACGCTTGTGGCGTCTGTAATTGCGATGCTCGACAAGGCTCGCATCGCAACCCGCGCCACTCTCGTTTTAAGAGCCTTCTTATACAACAGTTGCATAAAATACTATTAACTTACCTGGAATTATAGTTTTAAGTAAATTAATCATTGTTAATCGCTCTCGTAGACGTCCAAGATACAGGCTCAGCCTAGTTTGGAGTCTGATGGATATGTTTTTGTATGCTAATCTGTTTCTGTTAAATAAACTATTTATGTATTTGACTGTGTATATACTAGCTTCTGCCTGCGACTCCGTCCGCGTGGACCTCATTTATATCGTAGCTCCATACAAATTTTCAACTAAGTAATCTAGAGCCTTCGCAGTCCAGGCCAATCAAATTTTACATACGTCAACATATCATACAATGCCTCGCTGTAAGGAGTACTAACCTGGCAAACATGCGACTCGTGGATCACCCTGCAAAGGCGGCACGCATGTGCAAGAGGCGCGGTGCGCGCGCCCGCGGCATTCGGCGCCGACGCCGCACGCGCCAAGCCCGCATACTGGCACGCAGCGCTTCGAGGAACACTGCTCCTCGTCGCCGCATTCGGAATCTTCGTTACATTCACCCCCTGCATTTACATAGTGGGGTGGGGTTAGATGGTTAGGTCTATTATACTTTTCAGCTTGTGTTTACGTCCAATAAAAAAAATGTAAATCGTTTAATACCTAGGTAATACCTAGTATTAATTAGTAGTAGTATTACATTATAAAACATATTTCATATCTTTTAAGAATTCTTATTTTTCGGACAGCTTTATTTATTTTTATGCTATTATCTTTATTTTTATTATCTTTGAATATGTTTGCTTAATGCAACATTTTTTATTTATCATGCACAACCATATGATTATTAATTAAGGATGCTATTGCCTTCATAAGGGAAGTGGGACGACGAGTAAGGGAGAGGGGATCTGCCGTCCGCGTAGGGTACGTACGTGGTGCAAAGGTTGTCCATCGCCATTCAACGTGGCAACGTGGCTAGTGTTATGGGAACCTTTGCGCCAGGGACGACTCGAGGGGGACTATTTGACTAGGCTTAAGCTAGTCTTAAGTTTATTGTTATTATTTTATTGTATTTTAAGTTGACATGAATACATTGATTTGACATTAAGGATGATAAAAAAACGTGCTGAGCAAAAACAGACTGTCAGATCAGACGTACCGTGTACCACTTTGACTTAACACTAGACTAGAAGATATACCTATTGTGTAAGTATGTAATTTGTACAGTGGATATTCGTGTATATACAACAGTGCATATCATAAAACATGCTTTATTATACCCACTCGTTTTATTTGAACTCTTTGGTACATTTCAATGTCGTCGATGTAGTTAGAAATTGCACCTGTACTTTGAACAATAACATTTTTATTGATTAGTATTGTACTTACTACAAGCATAATATATAACACATTATTTTCGAAGATTTCAACAACGACTAGTTGATGATCTCGACTACTTTGAGACACTTACTTGGACTACACTGCACGGAGGCGTCACCAGAGAGTGGTTTAGGACATTCGCACACTAGTGTTCGGAATGGCAGGGTATTGGCCACACGACACACAGCGCGGTTGCCACATGAGGTAGCGTCGCAGGGGTTCTTGCATTTGCCTTGTAGACACGCGAGATCGGGGCCGCAGCCGGCGTCATTTTCACATTCCGCGGTATCAACAACTAGAAATCAAAATTAGCTGTTGTTACGAAAACTGCATAATTTAATAGATTTTCTCCTAGATGAATAATCTATAAGTCTAGTTATTAAGATCATCAGTTATAATATCTCTCTAACGAAGTGAAATAAATTTACCTTCTCGGCATTCAACGTTCGGGTTGCCTCGAGTGCCGCGTGGGCATTCACAAACAGGCGAGTGACGCGTGACGGTGCACACCGCATCTGGGGCGCAGGCACCGGGGCAGGGGTTCTGACAAGTGCCTCCGCGGCAGGCTAGCCATGTGGCACAATCGTCATCCACACCACATTCTGCTCTATGACAGGCCGTCCAAGGGTTGCCGCGAGCGCCCGTGTCGCATTCGCATGAGGCGACGTGTCCGCGTGCCACGCAATGGGCTTCAGCGCCGCAACGAATTCGAGGACACACCTTTACGCAAGAACCGCCCTCGCAACTCTCGTCGTATGGGCAGTCATTGTTGCTGTGACATTGTACTGTGAAAATATAAAGATAACGTCAGCTTTCACTGCTAAACTGTGCCATATTGAGTAAGAGTAAATGAAAAACGTTTAAGTATACCTGAATAACATCCCGTGTAAGCATCGCCTTCGTATCCGGGTAAACAAGCACACCGAGCCCTGTGCTGTCTAGCTATGCAGCGTGCGTTGAGTCCGCAATTCGAGGGTCCACAAATAGGGGAGCAGCGAGAGTCCACGCAGGCGGCATTCTCGGCGCATTGATCATCTCTGATACATTCTGGTACTGGTACCGGCATGGGAATGATAATCCGTTCACAACGTACAAATGGAGAGCCCGAGTAACCGTTAGGACACGAGCAGACTGCCGAGTGCCTTACGCCTGAGCAAATCGCATTTAGACCGCAAGCTCCCACGCAGGGGTCAGTACATTTCCGATTAACGCAGGCCTGATCTCCAGAGCAGTCATCATTTACAATACATTCTGGGTAGGTGCAGAAACCGTTGCGGCACGTGCCGTGTGGTCCACATGGGTTCGGGTCGCATGGGCCCTTACTGGGTGGCACTGAAATGAAAACAAAAATATTCAAAAAATCCGTTTTGATTTAAATATACCCATTTACGTCGATTGCATTTTGTAAAAATATATCACCTCCTAGTCTGCAATCTAGGAACGGATCTCCAGTCGTTAGTGGCGGGCAGGAGCAAATTGGAGCATGATCGAAGACTCGACACTCGGCTCCGTTACCGCATGCGCCGATGCAAGGGTCGACGCAGCGATTTCGCACGCAAGCGCGATCACGTAGGCATTCTGAGCTGACAACACACTCGGGCCGACAACCGCTTGCGGCCGCATCGCCGCTGGTACCTTGCGGGCACGAGCACACTGCGCTCTCACCCACGGCGGTGCACAGGGCGCCGGGTCCACATGGAGATGGATCGCACGGCGGCACTAAAAATACCAGAAATATGAAATAGCTACTTAGAAACCAGTTAGTCGGGATTTTTACTTTTTTGATACGTGGAAAGATGGGGCTACTTTAATCATAGAGTATACTGTATACAGCAAGATAGATAACTAATATATTCACTGCCACAGTTCACCCACAAGTAAAAACAATGATTTCGGAGTAAAACCTATTTGATCAAAGTCGCTCCCCGAATCAAAGTACCCCATTCCATCGTATTTATTGTTAAATTTACCTGATTTAACCACTTCTTCACACCGCACGAAAGCATTGCCCCTTGTTCCAGATGGACAAGAACAGGTTGGCAAATGGTTGAATGTTTCGCAGTCAGCTCCGATGCCGCAACTGCCAACGCATGGGTCACGACAATGAGAGCGTACGCAGGCGCGCGACGGTGAACAATCCGAGTCCGCTAGACATTCGGGCCTGCAGCCCGTGTACGGGTCACCACGGAGACCGGGCTCACATTCACAAGATGCTCCTGTGCCCCTAGAGCGACAGATCGCCCCGGGACCGCAGGGCGATGGATAGCAAGGATCGTCTTTAGGTTTTTCTGAAACATTGAATATTAAAACTAAGATATCCCGCCATATTGTTACGTCTCATTTAAGCAAATGGCTTAAAGCGCTTTTCGTAGAGCGACCTAGGGACACGTTTACGTTTAGGTACGTAAGTCTCGGTATAAACAGTTCACTCAGTTTCACTAGTAAAACCCATGCCTAAGTTTTAAAAGCGAAAACAAAGCTTGCCGTCTAACCTAACCTAACAATATTTTTGATATAGGTAGCAGCACATTCGTAATAATTGAAAGGACAAAGCAATCTTTTATTTGAGTCTGTCTTACGGATGTCACTAATTTGACGACAGTCAACAAGAGGATTTCCGGTAGTAGAGGGGGGGCATTCGCAGCGAGGTTCATGGGCGACAGGCAGGCAGGTCGCGGCCCGGCCGCAGGCGCCGGGACATGGGTCCACGCAACGACGATTGACGCACGTGAGACGCCACTCGCAGTCACTGGAACTAAGACATTCAGGCCGACAGAAAGGAGCTGCTCCAAAGTAATTTGATCTGCATCGACATTGGCCATCCATGCAGTCTGCATTCGGCCCGCAGTCTGGGCATTGTGAAACGACCTTGGCCTCGCCGTCCGTAGGTGCTAGGAAATAAGGAGAATATTGATTAGTTAATAAGGCTTTTCACATGAGTTACTAAGCCAACTCCACTAATTTGTATTGTACGTTACCTGGTAAGCAGCGAACAAAAGGATCTCCGACGTAGTTTATTGGGCAAGTGCAAATAGGCGAGTGCATTCTGGTTTGGCAAAGAGCTCCGATGCCACACACGCCTAAACAAGGGTCGTGACATTTGTTGTTTCGACAGGCACGATCTGCGGGACAGTCGGAGTTTGCACGGCATTCGGGTCGGCAGGTGGTCGGGTCAGCTAACGCAGGTGGCCGGCACGAGCAGTGCGCCACGGTGCCCTCTGCTCGGCAAATGCTATTAGGGCCGCATGGATGTGGAGTGCAGGGATCGGTTATCGTTGGAACTAAAAACCATTTAACCATTATACTCACGGATAAAAAGGTTATACAAATATATATATAATTAATATGATTATCACGTCACGTCTTACCTATAACTGGGCGACAAGCAATAAAAGGATCGCCTTCTAGTGGAGCGGGGCATTCGCATATCGCAATGTGATTATAAACGGTGCAAATTGCGTCCAGGCCACAAGCATTCTTGCATGGGTTGACACATTTATAACTGATACAGGCCTGTTGTTTTGAGCATTCATTATCGTTTATACATTCAGGGCGACATTCGAAAAAGGGGTTTCCTTGATAACCAGGGATGCACAAACAAGAGCCGTTAGAACAAATTGCATTGATTCCACATGGTGATTGTGCGCAGGGATCCAGCGGTAAATCTTTTTGTGGTTCTGTAAAAGATCAAATATTTTAATTTAATCCGTCCCTGTTTAAGTACTTAGTAGTAGTACCTAGTAGTATAACTCTTTATTAATTGTATTATACTATATCTGGGACTGGCACTGGGACCAACTCCATGTTATGTAAATTTTATACCTACTAACATAAGTTTTTAAGTTACTTGAACTAACACATTAATGATTTTATTTATTTTTGATATATTAAGTACTAACATAGTCGTTCTAAGGATACTACTAACAAATAATGGATCTCGTTATCTGAGTAATAAATGAATTGAATTGAATATAAACAATATAGTAGGTACAGTCGCCATCACATTTTATCTGGGTGTTCAAAAATATCTGAACATGCAGCCTAATGCCTTGAAAATAGAGTTGTGTTCAGATGTTTGTGAGTTGCTTGTTTGCTCCGATGTATGTGATGGCGACTGTAAATTAACGTGTAAAACGTCAGATGTTAAGCACAAAGCCGAACTCATCCCTTTGAATCTAATTATAATGAGAGAAATTAAAGAGTTGCTTTTAAATTTTAATGTAGAAACGGCATAAAGAAAAATTGTATAGATGAAAACACAAGGATATATACGTGGGTTTGCGTATTTGTAGGGTTCCGTACCCAAAAGGTACGCTGTCCGTCCGTTTGTCACCAGGCTGTATCTCATGAACCGTGATAGTTGGACAGTTGATTTTTTTTCTGTTGCCGGTATAACAACAAATACTATAAAACAGAATAAAATTAATATTTACGGAGGCTCCCATACAACAAACGTGATTTTTTTGCCGTTTTCATAGATAATGGTACGGAACCCTTCGTTGGCGAGTCGGACTCGCACTTGGCCGGTTTTTTTTTGTGCTTAGGAAAATAGCCCGACATAGTACTAATCAATATTTCTTACCAGTAAATGGATAGCAGTTAACAAACGGATTTCCTCTATAGCCGGTTGGGCATGTGCAAATAGCAAGATGATTCATTGCCTGGCAGTCTGCAAATGCACCGCAAGATCCACGACATGGGTCGAAACACTTTTCTCGCACACATGCCTTATCGTTGGGACAGTCTTCATTGATCGTGCACTCGGGTGCACAGTTTGGTGGTACACCAATGTAGCCTTGCAAGCAGCTACATATAGCTGACCCACCAACGTCTCTGCAGGTAGCAAATTGACCGCATGGATTAGGGTCACACACAAGTGGTTTTCGTGGCGGAGGTGTTACTTCTTTGGTGCACCTAATAAATGGATCGCCTTCAAATCCAGGGATACAAGTGCAGTAAGGACTATGGTAGTGAACTCGACATTGTGTGTTTTCTCCGCATGTTCCAATGCACGGATCTACACATTTTTGTTTTATGCAAGCTTTATTTGGAGAACATTCGGGGTTTGTTACACACTCTGGTCGGCAATTAGGTGGGCTGCCGAAATACTGTGGTAAACATGTACACATAGCCTGCCCGTTCAATGCTTTGCATGTGCTATATGCTCCACAAGGACTTGGACTGCATGGGTCAGTAGGTGTTTCTGAAATAAAAATAGACATGTTGCATGAAAATTAAAAACGAAAAAGTGCAAGTTTGCAGATTTTTAGAAGCAAAAAATTTGAAATATTCGTTACCTTCTTTTAAAATGCAACCATCGTAAGGATTACCCACGTATCTTTCGACGCAAACACATATAGGGTAATGATTGATAATTTGACACCGAGTATTCGAACCACATACGCCAGGGCACGGATCTTGACATCTGTTATTCATGCATGCGAAAATCTCAGGACAATCAGAATTGATACGACATTCTGGTCGACAACCTTCATATGGGTTACCAAAATAGCCACTAAGACATGTGCAACTGCCCACGTCGTTACGCTCTTGACAAATCGCATTTGGACCACAAGGATTAGGCAGACATGGTTTCTTTGCGATGGACGGTTTTCGATCCGGCACTGAAATGAAAAAGTCATTCAAAGTTTATCTACTTATACTAATATTATAAAGAGGAAAGGTCTGTGAGGTTGCAGTCTTGTAAGTTTGTATGTAGATAGGGGTAAACTCTGTACCTAACCATCCGATTAAAAAAATATTTCACCAGTATATAGAATGGACCTTTGGGATGGACATACAAGTAGGCTATATTTTATACCGCTGCTTCTCTTGCGATTTGCCGCACTGGCAACTTAGTTAGGTATACGCAAATTGGTTTGGTACTTGTAGTTGTTGTTGTTGTTATTAGTTCAATAATGTGTAAAAAAACTGTAATGAACTTTAGAAGTATCATGAACTATAAATACAGAGAGAGAGAGAGAGAGAGAGGAATATTCAGGAGTCAGTAGTTATTAGTATTTTTTTTGCGTATCGTACCTCTAATTGGTAGACACTGATCAAATGAGTTTCCTTCGTATCCTGGTTGGCAAACACATTGAGGTGAATGACTGATGACCCGACACACAGCGTTCTGTCCGCAAGAACCAGGGCATGGATCGACACATTTGTTGTTAATACACGCCTTGTCAAAGCTACATTCACTGTTTGTGACGCACTCAGGACGGCAGTAAGGAGGTATCCCAACGAAACCCGTTGAGCACAAACAGGATGGCGCATTATTCACAGCTCGACAAACGGAATGTGGTCCGCAGGGTGATGGTTCACACGGAGCTGTTCTTGTAGGTTGATCACCTAAAAAAAAATTCTTATTAAAGATTGGTTTTCGAACATCTAATATACGGGTGCGTAACGATGCCTATATTTTTTTTGAAATAATATTAGTCGCAATAACGCTCATTTGATATATACCTACCTAATTCTACATGTTAATAAAAATATCATACTCGAATACTTACGATCAACAGCAATTTGACATCTGGAGAACGGGTCACCCGTAAATCCATTGCGACAATAGCATATCGGTTTGTGGTTGTGTACTCTACATTCAGCGTTAAGGCCGCATGAGCCCGCGCATGGATCATTACATTTCTGGTTCGAGCAGGCCATTAAACTTGTGCAATCCGAATCGACCGTGCATTCAGGCCTGCAAGCAGGTGGCGCGCCAATATATCCTTGTAGGCACGAGCAAATTGCTTGTTCATTTATTGTGCGACATACGCTGTATGGTCCACAGGGCGATGGCGTGCAAGGATCTCGTCTGTCTGGTATAACTAAAAATAAATTAAATTTAAAAAATAACGATATCGTTTTAAATACCTCGGTCATACATAGCGCGCTGCTTTAACGGGAACATT
This sequence comes from Epinotia brunnichana, assembly GCA_963854355.1. NCBI lineage: Eukaryota > Metazoa > Arthropoda > Insecta > Lepidoptera > Tortricidae > Epinotia > Epinotia brunnichana. The sequence goes on along the minus strand of OY977943.1, from coordinate 17,706,969 downwards.
AACTTTAAGCACAGAATATTGAATAAAGGTACAGAAGGTCTGGTTCACTGCCTAAGTGTGATGACGGTAGCTGTAATTTTTTTGCAATTATACAATCATAGAGTGAGATGTGGGTGGCGCAGGACCGGTCACTTTGACACTCTTTGGGGGAGGTATATGTCCTGATAATAAAAATATACAATAGCCTCCCGGTCAATAGTCAGGATTAAATAAAAAAATGCATAAATACTGATAAAACAGTTTTGAGATGTATAAAAGAGTTCATGTTTTGCAATGGGATTACTTCTTACGTCATGTTAGCTGAATGCTGTGAAATTGAAATTCATATAACGGTGTGCATCTTTGTCTCTTTCGTACTACCTATCACACAATTCAAAGTGATAGGCGAAAACAAACGATATTTTGAGGTCATTTTAACTAGAATAGGTAGGTTTGACAGAAGTTTAAGTATGAATAAAGGGTCCTTAAGTGTCATTGATAACCCTGAAGTACAACAAGGATGAATTAATGTCACAACGTATTTCTGGTTAAAAATTGTTCTGAAAGAGTCTGTTTACTTACACGTTATTGGAGTGCATGAGAAGAAGGCATTTCCTGTGGTATTGGATGGGCAACTACACATTGGAATGTGATTGTAAACTTCGCAGATGGCACCTTGTCCGCAAATATTTGCGCATGCGTTCTTGCACTCGTTGTTAACGCATGAAAGGTGTGGCGGGCAATCAGAATTGTGCGTGCACTCAGGCTTGCAGCTCATGTAGGGGTTACCGAAGAATTTCGGTTTACAGGTGCATTGGCCATCCTTGCAGTCAGCGTTTGCTCCACAAGGACTGGGATTACATTTGTCATATACACTAGGTTGAAGTTCTGAAATGAAATAAGGATCGAAATATGCCTGTTTACTCTTAAAAATTACATAAACTTCAATTACGATATTGAATCTCTTAAATATAGTTGTTTTTTTTTGTATTATGTAGTTATTTACCTATGTGCTCTTGTATGTAGCAATTTTGGAAAGGATTTCCAGTAAATCCCTCTTTGCAGCTACATATAGCAGCATGTTGATAAACCTGGCACACGGTCTGCAGGCCACACGAGCCGGGACAGGGATCACGACATTTTTGATTCATGCAAGCCATTGTACTGGGACAGTCAGAGTTGACAGTACATTCAGGTCTACAGTTTGGAGGTGAGCCGATGTAATTACTCATACAAGTGCATACAGGTGCTTGATTATTAGTTTGACAGAGAGCATTTGGTCCGCAAGGAGATGGAGCACATGGGTTCAATTCCTGTTGTGGTGATCCTGCAAAAATAAAAACATTTATTTTACGCTAATATTTATTTGTTTATTAGGCACGGTAACAAAATGTCAATTAATATGTATACATATTTTAACACTAGCTGTTGCCCGCGACTTCGTCCGCGTAGAACTTTTTATCGTCTTAGAAAATGATTTCTCTCAATACAAAATTTGAACCCTCTTTTAGGGGATAATTAAAAAAAAAAGTTGATGTTCATTTTCTAGTTTGTGAACAAACAGTCTAAAACCAAAGTTAAACATCTCATACTTTAAAAATGCCTTGAAATACTCAAATTTTGAACCAATTTTAACACTCTTAGGGGATGAATTTGGAAAAACTCTGAAATCAGTTTTGTAGTCTTTTAACGTACAGAATAAGACCGAAGTTAAAAATCTCTTACTCACACTTTAAAATTTTATTGCTCGCCATTTAAAATTGGAACCCCCTTTTAAACCCCCTTAGAGGTTGAATTTTTCTAATCGCTGAAAGAACTTTTTTCGTAAACTTTTAAGTCTCTAGCTCAAAAAAAGTGTTGCCCATACAAAGCTTTCTTAACCCCCTTAGGGGTGGAATTTTCTAAAACTCTGAAAGTACTTTATTATTCATTTTAATAAGTAACATTTTGAATAGTTTTAAGTCTAGTAAAAAAAAAGTTTTTCCCACACAACACTGGCTACCCTTCTTAAGGATCTTAAGGATCCCCTTAGGGATGGAGTTTTTTAAAACGCTGAAAGTTCTTTTTTAGTATTCTAATAAGTAATCTTTTTGCAAAGTTTTAAGTCTAACTCAAAAAAAAGTGTTGCCCATGCAAAGCTTGCTCTCCTTTTTAACCCTATTAGGGGTGGAATTTTCTAAAACGATTTGTGTTCTTTTTTTGTATTTTAATAAGTAATCTTTCTACAAAGTTTCAAGTCTCTAACTCAAAAACATAAACTTTCCCTGATAAAAACTTTGCACCCCTTTTTATCCCCTTAGGGATAGATTTTTTCAAAACGCTGAAAGTCTTTTTTTTGTATTTTTATAAGTAATATTTCTACAAAGTTTTAAGTGTCTAGCTCAGAAAAAGTGTTCCCCATACAAACCTTGCACCCTTTTTTAACCCCCTTAGGGAATGATTTTTGTAAAACGCCGAATGTAGTATTTTTCATGTTCTAATAAGTAATTTTTCGTCAAAATTTTAAGTCTCTATTAAAAAAAAAAATGTTTTTCCCATACAAACTTTGCACCCTATTTTACCCCCTTAGGGGTGAAATTTTCCAAAACGCTGAAAGTACTTTCTTTGTATTTAAATAATCTTTCTACAAAGTTTTAGGACTCTAGCTAAAAAAAATAGTTTCCCACATACAAACTTTGCACCCCTATTTTAGCCCCCTATTTTTAGGGGCAGAATTTTCTAAAACGCTGAAAGTACTTAATTTGTATTCTGATGACTAATCTTTCTACAAAGTGTTAAGTCTCTATTTAAAAAAAATATTGTTTCCCCCATACAAAATTTGCAGCCCTATTTTACCCCCTTAGGGGTAGATTTTTTTAAAACACTGAATCTAGGTACTTTATTTGTATTCTAATGAATAATTTCTCTACAAAGTTTTAAGTCTCTATATAAAAAAAAGTAGTTTTTCCCATACAAACTTTGCACTCTATTTTACCCCTTTAGGGGTAGAATTTTCTAAAACCCTGAAAGTTCTTTATTTGTATTCTAATGACTGATCTTTCTACAAAGTTTTAAGTCTCTATTTTAAAAAAAAATGTTTCCCCCATACAAACCTTGCACCCCTATTTTACCCCCGTAGGGGTGGAATTTTCCAAAACGCTGAAAGTGTTTCATTTGTATTCTAATAACTAATTTTTCTACAAAGTTTAAGTCTATAGCTCAAAAAAAAAAGGTTCTCCCATACAAACTTTGCACCCCCATTTTACCCCCTTAGGGGTAGAATTTTCAAAAATCCCTTTTTATCCCTAGCCCACGTTATAAAAGCAACATACTGTGCAAAAATCAACTCTCTAAGATTAGTAGTTTCGGCTGTGCGTTGATGAGTGAGTGAGTGAGTGAATAAGTCAGTCAGGACATAGGCATTTATTATGTACTAGCTGTTGCCCGCGACTTCGTCCGCGTAGAACTTATACTTAGAAAATATAATGCAAACAAACTTCTACTTACCATCTTAAGGGATGATTTCCGAGGCAAAAACTATTCTATATCCTTCGAAAGGTCTCAAATTATCTCTATACCAAATTTCATCTAGGTACATGGATTTTATCCAAGCTTTCACCCCCTATTTCATACCCTTAGGGAATGATTTTCGGGATAAAAACTATCTAATATCATTCTTCGGGACTCAAACGACCTTTATATCAAATTTCATCTAAACGGGATTCATCCAAATTTTCACCCCCCATTTCACCCCCTTAGGGAGTGATTTCCAGAACTAAAACTATCCTATGTCCTTTCCCAGGACTCAAGCTATTTCTATACCAAATTGTATTAAAATGGGTTCCATCCAAATTTTCACCCCTAATTTCACCCCCTTGGGGGGTGATTTCTGGGGTAAAAACTATCCCATGTCCTTTCCCAGGACTTAACCTATATCTACACCAAATTTCATCAAAATAGATTACATCCAAATTTTCACCCCCCCCCCCTTTTTCACCCCCTTAGGGGATGATTTTCGGGATAAAACCTATTATATGTCCTTCCCCGGGACTCAAACTATTAATATACCAAATTTCATCTAAATCGGTGCAGCGATTTAAGTAGCTCCATACAAATTTCCACCCCCAATTTCAGCCCCTCAGATATAAAAACTACCCTTTGTCCTTCCGCGGGGCTCAAACTATCTGTATACCAAATTTCATCTAAATCGGTTTAGCGGTTTAGGCGTGAAGAGGTAACAGACAGACAGACACACTTTCGCATTTATAATATTAATATGGAAGTATGGATTATTAGTATGGATAGTATGGGTTCTTTCCGCTTGTCTTCCAAATAGAGTTGTAGCTGTAGACTCACTTTAAAAGAAAGAAGAAACGAAAAACTCATTCAAATATCTCAAAAAATTACGAAGCTACAACCGTTTTAATGTCGCTTGTTAGAGTGAGAAAACGATCAGGGACCGTGACGTCACGATCCTCGAGCGTCATAGTACAAAACAATAGTTTCATTATAAAGGTGCGTTTTACGGAAAAGAGACGCAACAAACCCCTCTTAAAACTTTATACACTTATAACTTAGTGATTACCTATACGAGTATAGCATTTTGCGTTGTTTTTTTTCGAGATAATACAACATTATGATTATTTTGTTTAGTGTCTACATCCCTATTTTCGATAAGATAAGATAAAATAAGATTTCTTTATTGTCAGAACTGTGTACATTTAGTTGTTTTGGGTAAAATAAAGTCCAACAGCTTGCCGATTTCGGACGTACAATATTAAACTTAAAGCTAGTCAAATATACTAAAACAATAACAACAATAGTATTTCCAAATAATTTTAACACATAAAATATTAATTTAGATCTATCCGACATCCGTATTTTCTTTTAAACCACGAACTTCGGAATTCGAAAATATTCGGGTATCTCTATCTCTATCGCACTAACAAATGACAGGAATGCAGATTATACGAATTTCGAGTTTCAGTTTTCGTGAATTGGCTGAATACGCAAAGAGCGCGCGCGCGTGCCATTCAAAAAAACCAAGTTTATATTGTTCGAATTTGTTAATACATTTGTAGAAATTACGCCTTAATTCGACATTTGCGCATATAAGTTCGCATATCAAAATCGATTAATTTTATATTTGCTTTTGGTACCTATGTGTCTCGTCAATGTATATCGTAGACGGGATTAAAATTATTAATAGGCGAAAGAAAGGCAAAGAAATTCCGCCATTTTGTCCGTAGTATTGCTTATTAGTCTGTGATTTTGACGTTTCTTTTAGCTGACAGATGTGGCGGCGATATACTTTAAGAATAATAAATGACAAATTAAATGAAGTCGTATATTACGGAAAATAAATTAATTGTCGCAGTCGGATAAAAACTATCCTAAGTTGCAGCTGGAATAATAATGTACCTATATAAAATGTTTCATATTTTTCCGTCCATGGGATGCTGAGAACATTCGAACCGCAGAAAGTTTAGTTTCAAACTGGCTGATTCTTTTTTTAATTTAGAGATTTATTATAAGTGGAGATAAATAGATAGTTATGTATAAATAGATAGAAGATAATGAAACTCCCATTCAAATATCTCAAAAAATTATGAAGCTACATCCGTTTTAATGTCGCTTGTTAGAGTGAGAAAACGATGAGGGACTGTGACGTCAATATACTCGAGCGTCATAGTAAAAAACAATCGTTTCATATGAAGGTGCGTTTTGCGGAAAAGGGACAGAACATACCCCCTCTTAAAACTTTGGACTCTTATAACTTAATCATTACCTATATAACCTCTTGCTTTGTTTTTTTCTCCATTTGACTATATTTATTTTAAATTCTTTTTCGAGAAAATACGTTATGATTATTTACCATATTTTCGATTCCTGAGCTATAACCACGAACTTCGGAATTCGAAAATATTCGGGTATCTCTATCTCTATCGCACTAACCATACTCGAGTGACAGGGATGCAAATATATGAACATTGAGTATCGGTTTTCGTGGTAGCGCCGCAGGTACTTTGGCTGAATGCGCCGAGCGCGTGCCATTGTCATTCAAAAAAAACAAATTCGTGTTAATTATATTGTTCAAATTTGTTGATTTCATTTATTGAAATTACGACATAAAACGACATTTGCGCATATAAGTTCTCATATCAGAATCGAATATTTTTTATGGTTTATATTTTAGCATTTGTCTCGTAAAGGTCTATCGTAGACGGGATTTAAATTATTAATAAGTGAAAGGCAAAGCAATTCCGCCATTTTGACGAAAATTTGACGGTTCTTATAGCTGACAGTTGGAGCAGCGTTTGATTTCAATAAAAATAAATGAAAAATTAAATGAAGTCGTATATTTCGGAAAATTAATTAACTGTCGCAGTCGGATAAAAACTATCCTAAGTTGCAGCTAGAATAATAATGTACCTATATAAAATGTTTCATATTTTTCCGTTCATGGGATGCTGAGAACATTCGAACCGCGCAAAGCTTAGTTTCAAACTGGCTGATTCTTTTTTTAATTTAGAGATTTATTATAAGTGGAGATAAGGCCTGATTCGTAACGGATTTGCCAAATTCAAAATGCTGGCACCTAGCAGTCATGAAACTTATCTCGTTTTTGTTTACATTAAATTTGACATTGCTAATTTCACCAAATTATGTAGACATCGTTTTTTTATGTGTAAAAGCTGACAAAACGAAAAAAAAAAGAATGAACGTGAACGCCGTGAACAGATAGTCGCCAAATGGATGGAAAATACACAGCGTCCTAACCATTTCATCGCAAAAGATTTAAAAATCCCAAGAAGAACCGTTGATACGGTCCTGAAACGAAACTTGGAGACCTTGTTTACCGCTCAGAAGCCTCTAACCGTAGAAAATGGTGGTGCTCGTGATCCTGGGCTGGATAGGAAAATCATTAAGACGATTAGCAAAAATCGCACCATTTGATTCTGGATGACGAAACCTATGTGAAGTCAGACTTTTCGACACTTCCTGGTGATCAGTTTTATACGATTGCTGATGGAGAAACTCTTCCAGATTCGGAAACCACCATAGGAATGGAGAAATTCGGCTCCAAGTATCTGACTTTGCAGGTCATTTGTTGTCGCAGTGCATATGTTACAACTGGCACAATTAATAAGAATATTTACATCAACGAATGCTTGAAAAAACGGCCACTACCGTTCATTCGAAAACACAATAATTGGGCCTTATTTTTGCCAGATCTGGCTACATCCCACTATGCGAAGGATACCCTTAACTTCCTTAAACAAAATGATATCCAGATCGTGCCTAAAGCACTGAATCCGCCGAATATTCCACAGTGCCACCCTATAGAAAGATATTGGGCTCTGGTCAAAGGAATCTTGCGTAAGACAGCTAAGACTACCAGCAACCAGCAAGACTTCCTCAGAAAGTGGAACTCAGCTTGCAAGAAAGTAGCTAATGACACTGTCGCACAACTGATGGAGGGCATTCGACAAAATTTGCGGCAAGAGTGGGAGAAAAAGTAGAAATCTTAATAATAGGCGTAAGATGATAATTTTACACAGTTTTTTTAAATAAAATAATAACATTTTGACAAATAAACCACTTGGCTAACTGTTACAGCTTTTTCAAATCCGTTACGAATCGGGCCTTATTTCCATGACAACAGTACTGAATTTACATTTCTATAACTACCATGCACAACATGTTAAACAAGAAATAGAATGGAAAAATATTAAAGATAGTCTAACTACTAAATGACAGTGGTCATAATGAACTTAAATAATTAATGAGGTTACATGAGATCGTGAATGTTATATTAACTACTTACGTGACAATTTTGTACCACTACTTTTAAATTTATTGAGACTTAAACAAAAATATCAACATCGTTACAGATTGTAGGATTGTGCACATACGAACCATGGGACTGTGTTGAGTGACGTTGTTGGAAGCTAATATAAACAATTTCCTTACATATAATATTTATACAAAGTAAAATACTTACTGTCAACTATTAAGCATCTGATAAATGGATCTCCTTCAAAACCTGGTTGGCAGGAGCAGATAGGTGCATGATTGACTACTCTGCACTCAGCGTTTTGTCCACAAGCGTCTGTGCAAGGGTTGATACATTTCTGCCTAGAACAACTCTTCCTGGTTTCGCATTCCGAGTTTACCGTACATTCAGGCCGGCAATTCGGAGGAGTTCCCAGAAAATCTGGTTGACATGAGCAAGCCACCTGTCCGTTGTTGTTATTGCAAACTGAATTGGTGCCGCACGGATTCGGTACACAAGGATTTTTGGTCGGTTCTGTAATAAATGAGGCAGATTAAGTTATCCACACATAAACTTCTAACACCAGGCTCCATGTAACTGGTGTTAAAAACCCAAGGGTAACAAATAGGTAAAAATCTTTACAATAGCTCGGTAGTAGGTACGGGTGGAAGTGATTTGCCGTACGGCTTCACACACTTGAGTGCAGTGCAGTGCCATTGATTAACCAAACCAAAAAACCGAAGTGCGCTTGAGCAAATGTTTAAATCCACTGCAAGTTACAAAGAATTCGGAGTCACTCGAGATCTATAACGAATATAAAGACAATACTTCAAAAAATTATTTAAAAAGTTACTTACCCGGAGTATTAATTACAATATGACAATATGCGTAAGGATTTCCAGTGTATCCTGGTGTACAACTACATGATGGGATATGGTTGATTACTTGACACACGGCTGAAACACCACATGTTCCGGGACAAGGATCTACACACTTATTTTTTAAGCATGCCTTATTATAAGGACAATCTGTCTGTGCAACACATTCGGGCCTGCACGATTCATAAGGGTTGCCATAGTAATCCGGATCGCATATGCAGGCAGCTGCTTGATTTCTAGAAACTTTGCATTGGGCATTAGCACCGCACGGCGTGGGATTACATGGATCTGTCGGTTCAGCCAGTGGTTTTCTGTAGCATGAAGTGAATGGATCACCAATGTAACCTTCTTCACAGGAACACATGGGACTGTGGAGTCGTACAATGCATGCAGTGTTAATTCCACAAGATCCTGGACATGGGTCTCTACATTTATAATTTGTACAAGTTTTGTCCATTGGACAGTCATCATTCGTTGAACATTCTCGGCGACACTGTGGCGGTGATCCTTCAAATGTTGGCTGACATCTGCAAACATACGACGAACCACTATTCGTCGGTTTGCAGATACTATTCGGTCCGCATGGGGAAGGCACGCACGGGTCAGTTGGGAGTTCTTCGTGAACGAATGCTATAACACAAATAAACATAAGTAAAAAAGAAATGAATTGGTCAAAAATAATCAAAATCCAGTAGATTGGGCAAAAGCATTTTAACATACCATAACAATGCGAGAACGGAGAACCAGTATATCTATCAGGACAGCTGCAGATAGGATTGTGTTTTATGACGTTGCAGATAGCATTGGATCCACAAGAGCCTGGGCATGGATCTTCACATTTTTGATTTATACATGCACGAGATGGAGAACAATCAGAGCTTTGAATACATTCGGGGCGACAATTAGGTGGATTTCCTATATAATTGTCTACGCAAGCGCATACTGCTTGTCCGTTAACTTCTCTGCAGTTACTGTTGGGCCCACATGGAGAGAGTTCACAAGGTTTATTTGTTGGTTCTGCAAATAAATAATGATTATGTGTTTTAGAGATTCAACGGGTAGATACCATACTTTGTACAGATTATTCAATCCATGTTGAAGCGCTTGCTCGTATCAAGATACGCTGTGGATAAAGCACTCACTATTCCATAGGAAGGACGCTTCTTCGTGAATTTAACGGTTGGTTTTAATTTTACTTTAGGTACTTACTTTCAATTATGTTACATTGGGCAAAAGCATTACCCGTCATACTAGCCGGACAGCTGCATATAGCAACATGGTTATATACATTGCATTCGGCATTAATGCCACATATGTTTCGGCAAGGATCTACGCACTTAGAACGCACACAAGCTTTCTCTAGAGGACAGTCTGAACTTAGGACACACTCAGGACGGCAACCGAAGTATGGATCGCCGGAATATTCAGCAAGACATGTACATATGCCATTATTACATTGAGCGTTAGCCCCACACGGTGTCGGATTACAAGGGTCTACCTTTTGTGGCGGTTCTGTAAAAATAACAATATCATTAACTCACAATGTATATAATAAAAACTACAGACAAATTGGTATAATCAGGTCAATTCTTTATATTTTTTTATATTTAACAACAACCGTACAATTGATACAAAACGCCTTCAGGAAACAAAAATAGCTATACCTGGTGGTTTGATGTTGCAAATGGCAAATGGATCTCCTTCATATCCTTCTGGACATGAACACATAGGCACGTGGTTAATTATGTTGCATAAAGCAAATGATCCACATGAACCTAAACATGGGTTTTCACATTTCATGTTAATGCACGCTCTGTCATTATTACAATCTGCGTTTACAACACATTCCGGTTTGCAGTTCGGTGGGCTGCCAAAGTAACCAAAATTGCACGTACATGAAGGGATGCCTCCTATGTCGCGACATACGGCATTCAAACCACAAGGCGAAGGTACGCACGGGTTAATCGGATCCATGGGCGGCCGTTCTGGCGCCGGTGACTCGTAACATTGCGTGAATGGATCTCCAGTATACCCCTGCCTGCATGTACAAATGGCATTATGCTTAATAACTCGGCAGTCAGTATTAACTCCGCATCTATTCGGACATGGATTCACACATTTCAGATTTTCACAGGCCTTGTCCATGGAACACTCTGAGCTGATTGTACATTCTGGTCGACACATTGGAGGTGATCCTTGGTAGCCATCCAAACACGTGCAGATGGCTAACCCGTTCTGAGATCTGCATTTACTGTTAGGCCCACACGGTGATGGATTACAAGCATCTTGAATTTCAGCTGTAAATTAAATAATATAACAATTAAATACTTAGTATGAAAATGCGGATGATGATTTATAAATTTTTGTGTATATCTAATAATAAAAAAACTTACATGGAGGCTTAAATGTGCATATTTTGTATGGATCTCCATAACGCTGGTCTGGACAAGAACAACTCGGAATGTGGTTGATCACATAGCATAGCGCATTTATTCCGCAGCTACCGGGACAGGGGTCGTAACATTTATTGCTCTGGCATGCTAGATTGGACGGGCAGTCCGAGTTAAGTAAGCATTCCGGCTTACAAGCCTCATATGGGTTACCAAAATAACCTTCAATGCAAGTACAAGACCCAGCGTTGTATTGTTCGCGGCATTCTGCATTGGCGCCACAAGGAGAAGGCACGCACGGTGTAGGGCGTTCCAGTTCCGTAGCAACAACTTCAACGGAACACATTAGGAACGGATCACCAGTATATCCACTTTGACATAAACATATCGGCGTATGACTTACAACTCTACATTCAGCGTTCACACCGCAAGAGCCGATACACGGGTCTACACACTTTCTATTGATGCATGCCATTTGCGAAGCACATTTAGTATTACTAGTACATTCGGGTCGGCAATTGGGCGGTGTACCAATAAATTCAGGTGAGCATATGCAAACGTAATTTTCACCATTTTCATTGCATTGCGAATTAGGTCCACATGGAGACGGTAGGCATGGATTTACTTTTACTGGTGGTGCTGAGGCTGCAAAAACAAGCATAGTAAATCATTTTAATATTCTTGTTAATCTTCTTTAACAACAAAACTATGGTGAGTAATACTTACGAGTATGTTGACAATATGAAAATGGATCACCAGAATGTCCAGACATGCAGGTACACACAGGATTGTGGTTTACTACGATGCACTGTGTGTTACGGCCGCATGCTCCTGGGCAGGGATCAATGCATTTTTGATTAGAGCAAGCGCGATTCAAAGCACATTCATTGCTGATTGTACATTCTGGTCGACAATTTGGAGGGCTCCCTATGAAGCCTTGAATACAAACGCAAACCGCATGTCCATTAACTTCTCTGCATTGAGTGTTAGGACCACACGGGGACGGTTGACATAAGTTGATTGGTGTGTCTGCAATAAATAAAATAAAATAATTCTGAGGGTGTCACACGGGAGTAGGTAATGTCGATTCCCTTATTTTTATACGGCTAGTATTGTCGTTGGTTGTTCGTTCGTTGAGTAGGTATTATATTTAATAATTACTAGTACTTACCAACAACTTCTGTGCAGTACGAAAATGGGGATCCAGTGTATCCCGATGGACAAGAACACATGGGAATATGATTGAGAACTTCACAGATAGCGCCACTGCCACACGTTCCAATACAAGGATCCTTGCATTTATTGTTCATACACGCTTTGTCACGCGGGCATTCGGTGTTCAAAACGCATTCGGGATGGCAGCCGAAATATGGATCTCCTTGATATTCAAGTTGGCATGAGCACGTTCCATCTCGGCATACAGCATTGGAACCACATGGTGAGGGAGAACAAGGATCGACTAGATCTGAACGAAAAAAAAACAGTTATTCAATGTTTGCACTCTATTAAGATTATCTGCTGATTAAACAGAATCGGACCAAGTGCTTAATCATGTTTATTAATATATAACTAACCATCAAGAGGTATGCGGCAGGCAATGAACGGGTCCCCAGTATGACCAGGAGTACAGGAACAAATCGGCAGGTGATTAACAACGCTGCACTGGGCATTGAGGCCGCAAGCGCCGGGGCATGGATCCAAGCAGCGGCTGTTCAGACAAGCAGTTGCAGCGCTGCACTCCGCGCTGGTCACGCATTCTGGCCTACATCTTGGTGGTGAACTTATGTAGTTTGGCAAACAAGTGCAACGAGCGTTTTCTCCATAAACTTGACACTCAGAATTTGGTCCACAAGGAGACGGGATGCATGGGTTTACTTCTGTAGGTGCCGGTGACACTGACACTACTACTGTGGAAATATTCAGAATTAATAAAAATATTTATCTTATTGAACATAATATTAGCTATCTCAATAATGCCAAGCAGGGCCAATAAATAAGAGAATCTAAATGGCGGCTTTTAGTATGAATGACGTGTGTGAATATAGTAACACTATATACAGTTGCAGTGTTGTGGGAGCGAGATGCGCGAGAGTGGGCGCCATTTTACAAGCTTTTATTTAATTTGCAATATAATTATGTTTGTTCGGGTGGAATCTTGCAACTCAATTTTGAAGCAAATATCTTCAGCTGATTTAGCTGAAATTTAGGGTTTAAGTATAGTTTGGATGACAATTCAATATTATGAGCTGATCTGATAATGGAGACAGAAGGTGGCCATGCGAATTCAGGACTTTAACAGACGTAACCCCGTTGAGTTTGGGCTCGTTAGAATCGTTTCAACGAGTAGTTGATGGCGGTATGTACAGTAAAGTACAGTTGGCAATAAAAACTCGTATAAAAAAAAAAAGTTTTTTTGGCAGAAACTTGTTACATTCTATTCTTTATTGGCGCGGCTTAAAATAAATTAATTAATTTACTTAGTGATAACTTACTTGGAATACAATTGGTGAAAGGATCACCCGTAAATCGCTCTTGACAAGAACACATAGGATTATGAGATATTACTCTACAAATAGCATTTCTAGCACATTGACCAATGCAAGGATTAACACACTTGCGACTAATACACGCTTTATCTGCTTGACATTCACTATTAATCGTGCATTCCGGTCGGCAGTTGGGTGGAGAGCCGATGAATTCAGATTGGCAGCTGCAAATCGCTTGTGAATTTACCTCTCGGCATTGACTGTTCGGCCCGCAAGGTGACGGTGCACAAGGCGTAGGTTTATTTTCATCTAAAATATAATGATATAGGCATATGATTAAACAATAGACATAGGTATTTGTTTCTGTTCTTTAATCAAATATACGGTTTTATAATACAATAGTAAAATCGAAAGCCCTAAGATAAAAAAATATTACCTTCCAATTGTGCTACACAGTAGGAGTAGGGGTTGCCGGTTAGTCCTGGTGGACAATAGCACGTGGGCAAATGATTTACAACTTGACAGATTCCGTTTGATCCACATACGCCGGGGCAAGGGTTTTTGCACTTGTTTTGAATACATGCTAGCATAGGCGGGCAGTCTGTATTTATGACGCATTCCGGTCGACATCCTTCGTATGGGTTACCAACATAAGATTCAATGCATCGGCATGCACCCGCTCCATTTCGTTCTGAACATTCTGCGTTAAGTCCGCACGGTGATGGTTCGCATGGAGAATCGTAAACAATGGAATCTTGAACAGGAAATAAATAAACAATGATGAAATAATGATTATACTTTTATAGTAGTTTATGCAATCGTTATATAATGGATGCTTTTTAAGTCGAGTACCACGTTTAGGCCACGAAGCTTGCTGAGTGGCCTAATTAAGGTACGAGACTTAAAAAGCTAATTATATAACTATTGTATACAATACTTTTTCTACGAGTCAACGGAAATAATAATTTATTAAACAAACTTGGTATCTATTGAAAATCGCCCTGCTGAAATGAAGCGCAGCAGCTTAGTAATTTTGCGCGTTGATGTCTTCACAGTTATCTTATACAGCTCCTGGATTCATAAGATGACTGCTGGCGGTTATCTTATGAAACCATACGAGCTCCGTGACGAGCTCGTGGAGCTCCAAGATTAAAAAGTATGTGATCTTAGTTTCGTGTACGAAATCTTAATTCAAAGATTAAAGTCGACGAGTAGAAAAAACGATTTTATAATAATAATGATGATGATGATGATAATGCACATTTGTATTAATACGGGTGTAGACTCAAAATTTATTATTACCAACTTCAAAAGAAAGAAGGCCAAAAATAATGCCTAGTGACGAACATCCCATATAGACATCTCAAAAAATTACGAAGCTACAACCGTTTAAATATTACTTGTTCGAGAGAGAAAACGCTAGGGGATCGTGACGTCACGATCCACGAGCGTCATAGTAAATGACATTCGTTTCATATGAAGTTGCGTTTTGCGGAAAAGGGACATTCCCCCCTCTTAAAACTTTGGACGCTCATAACTTTGTGATTATTTAACCTCTTGCGTTGCTTTTTAACCCCCGACGGAAAAAGAGGGTTGTTATATAAGTTTGACGTGTCTGTGTGTCTGTCTGTGTGTGTCTGTCTGTGGCATCGTAGCTCCTAAACGAATGGACCGATTTGAATGCAATTTTTTTTATCCGAAAGCTGACGTGATCGAGATGGTTCTTAGCTACGTTTCAACAAAATCGGTTCAGCCATTTTTGAGATATATAACTTTGAAATGAAAATGTCGGGGGTTTTTCAACTTTTCTAAGCTGTTTCTCCATTTGGCAACATTTTTAATCCTGTTTCGAGATAATACCACATTATTGATTATTTTAGATACTAATATCTACACCCCTATATTGCATAAATTATGATATGTTACCTGGTATAGAATTGCATGAAACAAGAGGGTCTCCAGATAGGCCGAACGGACAGGTGCAGATCATAGCGTGACTAATAATTTTGCAGTCTGCATTATATCCACAACCACCCGGGCAGGGATCTTTGCATTTCTGATTAATACATGTCAATTCGCTTCGGCATTCTGAGTTACTGACACATTCTGGGCGACAATTAGGAGGTTGGCCTATATATTCCGGCTGGCAAGTACATGATGGTGACTCTCCTATTACTTTGCAAACGGAATACGGCCCGCATGGAGATGGCGTACAAGGGTCACCCTGCGGCACTGGCGTAGCAGCTGCAATACGAGATACTCGTTTTAATATAAATTCATATTCAATTTAAAAAAGTTTCATTAATTTCTACTTGGTAAATTCAGGCACTGTGCACTGGTAACTCGTACTTACGTATTGGAGAGCATTGTGTGAATGGATTTCCGGTATATTGATTTGGACATGAACATATCGGGTTATGATTTATTACTTCGCATTTAGCCCCATAGCCGCAAGTACCAACACATGGGTTGATACACTTGTGATTATTGCAGGCTTCATTCCGCGGACATTCAGCGCTGATGGTACATTCCGGTCGACATGATGGCGGATTCCCAATAAATGTCGGTAAACACGAACATGCTGCCTGGTTATTGATAGTGCGGCAATGGCTATTCGGACCGCATGGACTTGGATTACACGGTTCGACCAAAGCAACTGCAATAAAAATACATCCATAAAAAGATGAAGAATCATATTTGGGCGCTCATTTTCTCTGGTTTATAAACGTGCTGTACCCAGTTTTTAACGGGTGTACGACGGGATACTGCACCGACAAATACCGTGATTGCTGCACATACTCGTAGTCAGAAAGTAGATATATTGCAGCTGACATGAATTTACCCAGAAGATGCTACATAAACGTACCTGTGTTTGTATGACATCCGGTAAATGCATTTCCTATTGTTCCTTCTGGACACGTACAAATTGGAATATGATTATAAACGTTGCATTGAGCTGTTGGTGCACACATTCCTGGGCATGGATTGATACATTTGTTCCTCGAACAAACTCGGTCTGGAGCACACTCTGTACTAGAGACACATTCAGGTTTGCAAGCGAAATATGGATCACCTTGGTAATCACTAATACATGTGCATTCTCCATTTCTGCATTGGGCATTGATACCACACGGTGAGGGATTACAAGGGTCAGATGGCAACTCATCTAAAAAGAGAAAACAAATTACATATTCATCAATCGTTTCTGAGAGGGCACTGAAGTTATATTTCACATTATTTGATGAAAATATCTTACCTTTTTCTGGAGGAATGGGTCTACAAGCAACAAAAGAGTCCCCACTATAACCTTGAGCGCACGTGCAAGATGGAGAATGATTAAAAACTGTACATATAGCGTTTTCTCCACAACTTCCCGGACATGGGTCACGGCATCTCATATTTATGCAAGCCATATTAGACGGGCAGTCCTGGTTAATAGCACATTCAGGTCGACAGTTAGGGGGTTGTCCTTGATATTGTGGCATGCAACTACAAGATGGACCGCTATTTATTTCGCGGCAAATTGAGTTTTCCCCGCAAGGATTTGGTACGCATGGGTTTCTCGTAGGTTCTGGAGGTAAAAGTAGTGGTTCTGAAATATATTACAAACTATTTTAATCGATATTATTACTTTAGTAGAAATAATAATATTTCTCGCTCAGATCATTTGTGTAATTATCATCAAGTTTATTGCCTGTGTTTAAGTACTTACGTTGTAGGTAGCAGCGTGTAAATGGGTCGCCTGTAAATTCTGGCGCACACAAGCACAGAGGACTGTGATTAATAACTCTGCAGTTCGAATTTATCCCACACCGCCCGAGACATGGATCGACACACTTTTGATTGATACATGCTTTATTGTTGGAACACTCCGAACTAACGGTGCACTCGGGTCTGCAACCAGGCGGTGAGCCAATGTAGTTAGCCATACATGAACATACACTCTGTCCATTGACTGCTCGACAGACACTGTTTGGTCCACACGGATTTGGAAGGCATGGCGTAACCGGATCCCGTGTTGGCTCTGTAAATTGCACCAAGTATTAGTGACTAACATAGTACATTACATGTATAGCATGTAAATTATAAAATTAAGATACGTTTTTTCACTTACCATTCTGAATAACGCACTGGCGGTACGGGTCCCCAGTAAATCCAAGTATGCAAGTACAAGATGGTAAGTGATTTACAACGACACACGAAGCCATGGTGCCACATGTACCTGGGCAAGGGTCTTGACATTTATTACGTATGCAAGCTTTGTTTGATGTGCAGTCGGTGTTTACTATGCATTCAGGTCGGCATCCCTCATATGGGTTCCCAATATAGTCTGGCAAACAAGTACAAGATCCCGCAGCATTAAATTCTTTGCAAACGGCATTGGCGCCACAAGGTGTTGGGTTACAAGGTGTTGGATTTACGTGCATAACATCTTGATATATGTAACAGTTGGAAAAGGCGTCACCGGTGAAACCATTATCGCAGAAACACATCGGAGAATGACTTATTGTTCTGCATTGTGCATTAGTACCACAAGCGTTAATACATGGGTCGGAACATTTGGAATTGATGCACGCTTTGTTGGATGGACATTCACTGTTACTTGAACACTCTGGTCTGCAATATGGCGGCGATCCGAAGAAGTTAGTCATGCAAGTGCATGAAGGCGTCCCTGAAGTTTCCCTACAAATAGAGTTCGGCCCACACGGCGAAGGTATACATGGTGCTGCGACATCATGTGTGGGAGCTGAAATTTAAAAAAATAACCTGGTATATAAAAACCGGTCATAGAAATTCACTTCTTTGTATGGACATATTAATAAAAGCAAGTCGTTGACGAGTCAAGAAGGAGCTAGAGTAACATTAACGCATGGTGCGGAAAGTTGTATACAATAATTTAATTAAGTGTAGTTATTATATAATTTTATTCAAACCCAGAAATAGACACATATACACTGAATACACTATTATAGAATTTATTATTACTTACCGAGAGGCGTGCATCGCACAAATGGATTTCCCGTATACATTCGTTGACAAGTGCATATCGGATTATGTTTCACTACTTCACACTTTGCTTCAACTCCGCAGGCTCCCGCACATGGATCAATACATTTTTGGTTGCTGCATGCTCTATTCGCTGGGCAGTCGGAACTCACTGTACACTCCGGGCGACAAAGTGGAGGGCTGCCTATGTAACCTAATACACAACTGCAGGCGGCTTGTCCGTTTATTTCTCGACATTGACTGTTTGGACCACATGGAGACGGTCGGCAGGGGTTTGTCACTATGGGCACTGTAACATACAAGTGAAATATTATTAATAAACAGGACCGAGTTTAAAATGTACAACCGTTTTTTTTTTAAATAACTCTACCTTGAATTGGCGTACAGTCGTAGAACGCATTTCCGGTCATTCCCTGTGGACAGCTACACATGGGGACGTGATTGATGACGTCACAAATAGCACTCGTAGCGCAAGTACCCTTGCATGGATTTATGCATTTATTCCTTGAGCATGCTTTATCTCTGGGACAGTCGGTGCTCAATACACACTCAGGTCGACAAGCTACATAGGGGTCACCTTGGTGCTCAGATATGCATGTGCATATACCATCATTACAAATTGCGTTAGTGCCACATGGTGATGGATTGCACTTGTCGATGATATCAGCCAACACTACAAAAACAATATTTTTAATAAATAAAAATATATTAAGTACATACAGTTGGGGGTACAATATCCTGATAGAGTCCTGTACATATATTTATGTACGTATATTAATTGACCCCTGACTGTACGTAATGTAGGTACGTATATAAGTTACCTATTCCGCGTAATCCGTGCGTGGATTAAGGCGACGTAGGCTCGTGGTCTTCTCTTCCTCTCACTGAGCATTAGCGTGAGCGAGATGGAAATGCGTGTTCGGAAGCGCGGATATCATGTTTTATAATTTTCATTCTTTGTGCGTTTTAATAAATAAAAAAGTAATAGCTAAGTTCTCTCAAACATGATATTGCCGATTTTTAGAACCAATTTTAATATGTTTAGCTGTTGTGCATAATTTGTTACGAATTATTTAAGTGTATTTTAGACCTATGTTCGTTATTTTTTTCTATCGAGCGAAAGTCTCGAACACCTCAGTAAAAACTCAGGATTCGAATAGCTGTTGTCCCTCGAGAAAGGCCTCAAGATTGCTAATTAATCCGTTTTCTGAGCTCAGGTCGCCTTAATGTACGATTATAGCGGCTATATAGTTACCAAAAATAAATTTATAAGATTCGTTTCGTTTTGGACATGGGTTCATTATAATGGTTGGGGGAACCTTTAATAGACTGATGCAAATAGGTACATACCGGGTGGTTTAGGAGCGCATGATGTAAATGCGTCTCCGGCATAACCTTCAGGGCACGTGCATATTGGATTGTGTTGTGTCACGGTACATATGGCGCTGATCCCGCAAGCTCCAGGACATGGACCTCGACATTTCTGTTGTATGCACGCCTGAGAGGTAGGACACTCCGAATTGATAGTACATTCCGGTCTGCAGTTCGGTGGACTGCCAACGTAAGCTGGCATACATGCACACGAGGGTATATTTCCAATTTCTTGGCACACTGCATTCGCTCCACAAGGTGACGGTACGCATGGATTCCTATATGGTTCCAGCTCAGAATTTGCTATTGGTGCTGCAAAAAATATTAATATTAACAAAACAAAAAAAAAATATTTCAAAGTTCAATATCTCCAAACCGGCTGAACCGATTTTGTCGAAACACCATAGCCAAGAACCATCTCGATCACGTCAGCTTTCGGACAAAAAAAACGCATCGCATCGGTCCATTCGTTTAGGGGCTACGATGCCACAGACAGACCCACAGACACATAGATACACAGACACGTCAAACTTATATAGGTATTTATAACATCCATCTTTTTGCATCGGGGGTTAAAACTGGCAATAGGGGTGACTTCGTGTTAAAATCGATAAAGTAGTGATAATACTTAAATGGATAGTCAACCATCAAATCATTGTAATAAAGTATAAATAAATAATATATATATATATATATATATATTTTAATTTATTTATTGACCAATATAATCTGAGTAGTACATTTTGGTATACATTTTTTCACCAGCGGAAACCTCTGGGGTTTATATGCTGATGAATAGTTCGCTATGTTACATTAATTTACTTGAAAACATCACCGTTATAGACTCATAATTATTACAATACACTCGTATTCGGTTCAGATAACAAGAATTAAAATCATAACAAGATATGGGCCTTGAAAGTGTAGAAAAAACATGCTTTTTTTATTGTCGAAGAGTACATTTAAAGCTACCAATATGACAACAACTA
Source organism: Epinotia brunnichana (assembly GCA_963854355.1). NCBI lineage: Eukaryota > Metazoa > Arthropoda > Insecta > Lepidoptera > Tortricidae > Epinotia > Epinotia brunnichana. Next base: position 17,686,113 of record OY977943.1, on the reverse strand, counting down.
TGGACCTAAACGCAGTATTTCGCGACTGAACCACATCAATAGGGAACTTGCATCTTTATATTTTATTACGAAAATCAAAAGTATAACCCAGCATTAAAACAACTGTAACACTAAAACTTTCTTATGATTTATTTTTCTGATATTATATGCATTTGAAATCTGCACGCGCCGGCACCCCCCGAGAACACTATATTAAACGGGCTTATGCTATGACGTCACAGCATATATTCTCGGCGCGTTTCCTATGGAGTAAGTCATTAATTTGCAATTAACTCCACAAAATTTTCGTTTAAGTCTATACTTGTCATACAAAATTACTACTTAATTTAATATTTTGTGTAACTGTCTTTTCGTCATTTTAACATTTTAACGTGAGATAAAACTAATACTTACAATCGTTTTTTTTTGTATTATATCTCTACGTATATCCGCATCGATTGAGTGCAATTTATTCGAAATTGAAGTCCCATACAAGTTCCCCATTTACTAGATTTTCAAACTACGATTAGTACAAAATAGCAGATTGTGACGTCAAACTTTTATGTCAATTAGTATGAAGCGTTTTGGGCTGCCGCCAGCGAGGTCAATATTTGTAAATTTTTTTTGGGTACCTATTTATGTTCTTCAATAGTCTTTTTAATACAGTTGCTCAAAAAGTGGTACTTTTTGTAGCTGCAAATCGTGCGCAAAGTTGTATTTTGCGCACACTTGCTTTTTACTTTTCTACGTGTATCGAACGACGTTTTTTAATACAGTTGCGAAGAAATAAGAAAAACAACAAGTAAGGAATTTGAAACTTTTATATTATTAATTCTGTAACATCATTGTAATACAGTAGAAAAATAATGATGTTATTAAAAAAAAAATTTTTAATACTTACTGTTCTTACTTGTTGTTTTTTTCGCAACTGTATTAAAAAACATCGTTCGATACACGTGCGGAAATGTCATTCTTCACTCGTCCCGAGTCTTACCACTCGCCTACGGCTCGTGGCAAGATATCTCGGCGCTCGTGAATGTACTATTTCGATCGATTGACGTTACGAGCGTACATTACCTGAGCCTTTTTTCAGATTCGAGAATTCCCGATAAATTTTTATTTGATAATAATATTTAAAAATGATAATATTTATAAATATTGCTCCTTTTTAGGGTTCCGTACTCAAAGAGTAAAACGGGACCCTATTACTAAGACTTCGCTGTCCGTCCGTCCGTCCGTCCGTCCGTCTGTCTGTCACCAGGCTGTATCTCAAGAACCGTGATAGCTAGAGATTTGAAATTTTCACAGATTATGTTTTTCTGTTGCCGCTATAACAACAAATACTAAAAACAAAATAAAATATTTTTTTAAGGGGGGCTCCTATACAACAAACGTGATTTTTTTGCCGTTTTTATAGATAATGGTACGGAACCCTTCGTGCGCGAGTCCAACTCGCACTTGGCCGGTTTATTTTTGAAAATGCGATCAGAAAATGCGGATTACAGTTTACTCAGCGAGGCAATGCCGCAAGCATTTTGGGGACCTTTGGTTCGGGCATGACGCAGAGCGGGATGTAGTTTTACTTTATACTTTTTCGGCTTATTTGTACCTATGTATTTTATTGTAATAATTGTTTTGTGATTTATAAATTTGTAATAAATTAGTTTACTAATTATGTTATTTTGTTCGTTAATTAGGCTTATTGGTAGTTTGATCCATTTTACATTATCGTTACTTGTTGTGAAACTACAGGTTGTTAAAAATGTGTAATGGGGAACGGATGAAAAGTTTAGAAATGCCTGATTTTTTTTGGGGATAGGAATAACCTTCCTTAGCACCAGAAAAAAGTTGCAGACTTTTCAGATACATCAATATTTTTTGAAAAATATAAACACTTTCCTCACTTACGTTTTGGGTTTAGGACGGCAAATAAGACATTTTGCGTGAACCGTCTCATATTACAAAAAAATATCATAAAAATCCGTGGTAAACTGACACTGGCAATGATATTGACAGCTGCAGCAGCTATATTTATCATTGCCAGGGTCAGATATATATTTTTTTTTAATATGAGACGGATCAAGGAAAGTGTCTCATTCGCCGTCCTAACCACAAAACGTGAGTGAGGAAACTATTTATATTATTCAAAAATAATTGACGCAGCTGACAAGTCTGCAACTTTTTTCTAGTGCTAAGGAAAGTTATTCCTATCACCAAAAAAATAATCAGGCACTTCTAAAATTTTCATCCATTCCCCATTCCTCAACTCTCAAGTGGGAAAAAGCCGTCCGGTATGAATCGGTCAAAACCGTCATATATCCCTATTCCATATATTGCCAACTTTTTTTTAATTTACCTATACAGTACGAAACTATGTGTCGATTATATTTTCTTAAATTGCAGAGGTGATCGAGATCTAAGTATCAAAATTCTGTATTTTTATTCTAGAATTGTAAGCTGATTCGACTTGTAAAGGCAAAATTGCACCAAGTCGCACACGTCGTTGTTTTAACTAAAAATTAGACGTTGATTTTAAACTTCAATAAAAGGTTTATTACTTACTTCTGATTTTCAAAATAGGCCGGAATAGCCCCAAAAAAACTTATTTGGCCATACAATTTAAAACCTTAAATTTAATTCGCTAAGGTTTAGTTTCGATCAAAAGTACATTGACTTGCTTACTTGACGTACAGATTTGTAATACGTCGTGGTACATGAAAAGTAACTGCTAGACGGAAACACCCCAAACCCTAGGGAAAACCCGTCTGCTGACATGTTTTAAAAAAAAAAACATATTTACTTTACCTGACTTATTAGCTATTTTACACAAATATCCTCAAAAAGTTAAATAAATGCTTAACTTATTATAAGCATCAAGTTTATTAAAAAGTGAATAATAACATAGTTATGGCCAACCAAATTGAACTTATACAAAAATACGACGGTTTTGCCCTCATTGACCTTATTTGTATTGTAATGTATATTAATACCCCTGACTGTACACTGTGAAATATCCAATTTCAAGTTACGAACATATCGGTTTAGGATCATATAGCAAAATTCGCAAAGTTGTCCTTCTATTTGTGACTTTACCATACCTATTATCTTACAATTTTAACGGATTAATTCACAGTTTAATACACATATATTAACTAAGCATTGCCCTTGTGGGTATTTGCTCAGCAGGTGGACTATCTGCCAGGGTATTTTACGGTATTATGATATTCTAAATAAAGCATTATTTTCGCTTACCATCTATAATAAAAAAAAATTTACTACGTGAATTTCTCTTTCCAATACTTCTCACAAATATCCATAATATAAAAAGAAGATATCGATGGCTTTAGATTTATCGATAATTTTTCACACCACTGGGTTGTTTTTTTTTTCAAATTTATATGGGACCAACTTCGGGGTATACCTTTCCAATAAAAAAATAATTATCAAAATGGAACTACTCTGTAAAAAGTTATGCGTGGTCATACATAAAAAAAATATATATATACGCGTTGACTTGAGAACCTCCTCCGTTTTTTTCGTCGGTTGAAAAATAATAAGGTTTCATTTTGCCTTATATGGCATGCCCATAAAGTCAATAATTTTCAAGGAAAATGCATAATGAAGTATACTTTTCAAGATAGCGGTTAACCCCTAAGGTCCCTAAAATTCAAATTTTAAGACATGTAAACAGAGGTTTCGGTGAGTGTGTGTAGTGAACTTGCCTACTGTCACTTGCATTTTGCCCTAAAATATGGTTTGACCATCACATTATGAAGTTTCAGTTATTACTGAAACTCAATCGCCCCGCATCAATAATGTTAAATGTATAGTGTATAACACTGGCGTGTTACAGACCCATCTTCTTACTGATGTCTTGTTTATTGAAATCCGCCAGATAAATTAAGTGCAAGAAGCAAAGTTGTGATTTCAGATTTTGTCTCCACTCACGCCCGCCATATTGTTATTTAGGGTTCCGTACTCAAAGAGTAAAACGGGACCCTATTACTAAGACTTCGCTGTCCGTCCGTCCGTCCGTCCGTCTGTCTGTCTGTCACCAGGCTGTATCTCAAGAACCGTGATAGCTAGAGAGTTGAAATTTTCACATATTATGTATTTCTGTTGCCGCTATAACAACAAATACTAAAGCAAAATAAAATAAATATTTTTATTGATAATGGTACGGAACCCTTCGTGCGCGAGTCCGACTCGCACTTGGCCGGTTTTTTTTAACTCGATGTGCGCCAACATGTGGTCGGCATTAAGAGAAACCACCACACCACCTCATTTTTTGGAATTCATCAAGCATGAGGTGGAGGTGGTAGCAAACTATCACTACTTAACGAGAAATTTAATCCATTACCATTCTTTTGGGTTTAGCCGTAGTCATGTAAGTAGTTCATATCCTATTGTGTAAATCAAAGTGGATTTGAAATTCTCCCAAGCTCCAAATTCGGAGAATGTTCCCTTCTTGAGGGTAAATCTCACATGTGGATGCATTTTTCTCCACGAAGACACGTTTTCTCGTCAAGGTTGTTTACTACAGGCTTGTGCAGTATTCAGCTTTAATGTTGCTGTAGACCATGTTTTCATAGAGTACGTAGTTTTCGAACAAAACCTGAATTTCTTACGAATGGAGTACATTTCCCAAGATAGCGGCCGTTCTACAAGGTCCTGATCCGGGGACTTTTGGGAGACGAAAACAGGGCTCCCAACGAACATTCGTACCAAATTTCATCAAACTCCCCGATATTTCGAGGTTGAACAATATCGACTGTATTATAATTTTATTAATTGAAACGTTCGTATATCATATCCAAGAACAAATGATCAATTAATTCACAAAATGGATTTAATTTGTTTAGTCTAGCAAGAATCCATTTGCCGAGAGTTGAAAAAAATCTGTACAGTCGACGCCAAAAATATGTTTACAGTTTTCGCCTTATTCTTATTACAATGGAATAAGTTCATAAAAAGTGTCAACATATATTTGGCGTCGACTGTACCACCCGGTTAATTTAAGAATGCTCATATATCGCCCCTCGCGGCTCGGGCGTCAAATACCCGCGATCGGAGACATTCTTTGTTTTACCGCCCTTGGTAAAAGAAATGTACTATTATAGTTAGGTACCTATTTACTTAGATAGAAATTGCGTTTTGGATACTTACGGGGTAACGGCGAGCACCTTGCGAAGGGATCTCCAGTATGTCTAGGTTTACATTGACATATCGGACTGTGATTAATAACTCTACAATCTGAATTTAGGCCACATGCATCTTTGCATGGATCTAGACATTTTTGATTAATGCATGCCTTGTCCTTTGAACACTCTGCACTAGTAGTGCATTCCGGGCGACATCCTGGAGGTGTTCCGATATAATCAGGCAAACATGAACAGACTGCTTGCTTGTTTACCTCTCGGCATCTGGTGTTTGGTCCACATGGTGATGGTTGACATACATCTTTAGGTGTGTCATATTGAACTGAAAAACATTTTTTGTTAATTTAAAATCTTAACAGCTAACATTAGTAGCTTAGTAGCTTATCCTACCTATAAAAGGTAACATACATTAAACTGACATACTCGTACTACTACTAAATATTACTAAGTGTACAAATATTAAAAATGGGCGGAGGTGGATCAACTTTTTTTGTGGTTATCTGTCCCGTAAGCCAGGAGACAACTGTGCCAGAGGAAAATGAAAATAATATCAACGTGGATCAGTATCAAACATCAGGAATCTGGCATGTTTAGGAGATGATGATGATTAAAATATATTTATTCGAAACCTTGTATCTATTACACGTATATACAAAACCACAATTTTGAAAAGCGATCCAGGAGAGGAGACATATCCATGGCAACGAGCGTTATACAGGGTGTGGCCTTTAATAGGAGCAAAAAATTAAACCATAGATTATTAAGCTTGTGAAAAATTATTTCCACGTTTTATTTGAAAAAAAGTATATTTTCTTCAAAATATGTACTTGTATTGTTTTACTCTTCTGGAATGCTATCTGTAACTTTTTATTTAAAAAAAAAACTAAAAAGAATGAAATAAAAATTAAAAAATTACAAAAATATCTTTTGAAAACAAAAATGCAAAACTATTCCGACTCGTTACATGATGTTACCTCTAAATCTGCATTGACTGCTGTGCTATTATGTCTTGGTGCCAAGATGCATTACTTGGAGGTCATAACTTTAGATCAAAATTTCTCCGAATCCAAACAAATATTGAATGAATGGGACACAAGGGGTTACTACAAATGCTCTAAGGAAGCGTCCTTTTGAATATTTGCTCCTATTACAGGCCACACCCTGTATAATGTTAGATTTTTTCGACCCAGGTGTCTCATGCAAATAAATATTAATGACTAGTTTCCACCCGCGACTTCGTTTGCGTAAACCCGGGATAAAAACTATCCTATATTTTAATCCAGGCTATAAACTAATTTCATCCAAATCGGTTTAGCCGTTTAAGCGTGATTGAGTAACAAACATCCAGACATCCAGACATCCAAACTTTCACATTTATAATATTATATTAATATTAATTAATATTATATTATATTATAGTAGGAAGTAGGATATTAGTAGGATAACAGCACCAGCATAAGATATATTTATAATTGACTAGCTGCAAGCGCGGCATCGCCCGCGTATCTATCTGAAAATAACGCAGGCAAACCCACTGGATAATACCATCCAGAAAGTCCTTTCTACACGCAGGTGAAATATTTTTGAAATCGGATTAGTGGGTCCGGAGATTAACCATTACCTCCGTAGTTATGTTGCTTTTGGTAAACATCACTTCAAATAAATTTCAATAAATACGTTATTAGAATCATGAAAAAGCTATCAGAAACAGGTATCAGACAATAGTCGAATGGCAACTTACCATCAGGTACACAGAAGCGGAATGGATCACCCGTAAATCCCCGTTGGCATGAGCATTGTGGAGCATGATTGACTACTTGACATAAAGCGTTCGATGCACATGCACTTGGGCATGGGTCACGACAGTTATTCTGCAGGCAGGCTTTGTTCGAAGGGCAGTCAGTGTTAATTAAACATTCAGGCCTGCAGCCTTCATACGGGTTTCCGAAATAGTTCGACTGGCAAATGCATGATCCAGCACTGTTCAGTTCTTTACAAATGGCATTAGCGCCACACGGAGACGGCTGGCAAGGAGATGTAACTTCTTGCTCTGGCATCTGGATATGGCATTCGAAGAACGGATTTCCTGTGAATCCTGATAAGCAGGAACATGAAGGAGAATGGCTGGTTACGTGACATTGAGCATTCACTCCGCATGAACCCACGCACGGGTCTGCGCATTTTTGGTTGATGCAAGCTTGATGTGTGGGGCACTCTGAATTACTAATACATTCCGGTTTGCAATATGGTGGAGATCCCATGAACCCAACTTGACAAGAGCATGAAGGAGATCCCGAGGTCTCTTTACATAGAGAATTGGGCCCACAAGGTGATGGAATACAAGGGTTGATTGGTTCCTGTTCAAACTTCTGAACGATGCACCTAATAAACGGATTACCGGTATATGAAGTTGGGCAAGAACATATAGGATTGTGATTTATAACTTGACATATTGCTTCAACTCCACATGCTCCTTGACACGGCTTGATACATTTATTGTTACTACAAGCTTCGTTCGGTAAGCAATCTGAACTGACAGTACACTCGGGTCTGCATGACGGTGGACTTCCGATAAATCCTACTACACAAGAACACACTGGCTGTCCGTTAACATTGCGGCATTGGCTATTAGGTCCACATGGGCTGGGTTGACACGGCTCGGGCCTAAAGACTGGAAAATAAACAAAGTTTTTTTATTTATTTATTAGAATTAGACATGTATTCTATTTTTTTATAAGTTTAGCAGGTTAGTTACCTTCCATGTGCACGCATTGTATAAAAGCATTTCCTGTCATAGTTTCAGGACAACGGCACATTGGTACATGTCCAATAACTTCACAGATCGCATTGTTCGCACATACACCGCTATTACACGGATTTACGCATTTGTTGCGAATGCATGCTTTGTCTTGAGGACAGTCAGAACTCAAAACGCATTCTGGACGGCATTCGAAGTACGGATCTCCTTGATATTCCGAAATACATGTACATTCTCCGTTATTGCATAGTGCATTTGCGCCACACGGTGATGGATTGCATGGGTTGATTTCGTCTTGAGGTATGACTGCAAAGAAGTTGAATGATATTATTTATGTTCTGCATAGGTACATTACTTACCTAGGGCGGTTAAACAAAGAATGTGAGCCGAAGGCAAGGGCGATAAATATGCGCTCTGAGGCTTTCTTTATTACCGCCCGTGGTAAGTACAACATTTTACGTCTCTATCTGGCCAGGAAGTGGGGTTTTCCGCACGCATAGCGTGCGGAAATTCCTATTTTATGGCCAGGTATGACGTAAAATAACATAAAAAAATATTATTTTACTAACGATAAAATTACCTTGCAATTTACATTCCGTGAAGGCATCGCCAACATACTTATCGATGCATGTACATATAGGAGTGTGGTTTTTAATTGTGCATCGCGCGTTCAAGCCACATGACCCTGGGCAAGGGTCCCTGCATTTTTGATTTATGCACGCTGCATTACTCGGGCAGTCTGCATTTATTGTGCACTCTGGACGACATTGAGGAGGAGCACCGATATAGGTAGGCAAACAAGTGCAAGACGGTATTCCACCTATATCTCTACATTGGCTGAAAGGCCCGCAAGGAGATGGTAAGCATGGGTCCTGAGGCTTCATAAATTCTACTGGAGCGGTCATCAAGTAACAGCGGCTAAACGAATCTCCAGTAAATCGATCCATGCACGAACAAATAGGACTATGATTTATAACATGACATATTGCATTCTGCCCGCACTGACCTATGCAAGGGTCTGAACATTTCTGAGCAATGCAAGCTTTATTTGTCGGGCATTCGGCACTAATAACGCATTCTGGTCTGCAGTTAGGTGGAGCTCCCTGATAATCAGGCTTGCAAGAACACACTGTTTGCTCGTTTATTACTTTACACGCACTATTGGGACCGCATGGAGACGGAGAACATGGGTCTCTTTGTTCCATAGCTGTAAAATAATTACATATTAATTCCAATTCGTTAATTCATGTTTCGAACTAAAGTTGTATTTAAAAATTGCCCTTTACTTACGTTGAATGGGTGCGCAGTTTTGAAACGGGTTCCCCGTAAAACCTTGTAAGCAAGTACACATTGGCGAATGGTTAATAGTTTGGCATTCGGCGTTTACTCCACAAGTGCCAGGACAAGGATCTCGACATTTGTTTTGCTGGCATATTCTATTAGATGGACAATCTGTGTTAACCGAACATTCAGGTCTGCACCCTTCGTATGGGTTTCCAAAATATTCATGAGAACAAACGCATGACGCAGCGTTGTTTCGTTCCCTACACACAGCATTACTTCCGCACGGCGATGGGGTACACGGTTGCACCGGGGGTTCTGTATCGAGTTGTACACGGCACATAACAAATGGATCACCCATATATCCCAGAGGGCAAACACAGTTCGGTGTATGACTAACAACCCGACATTCGGCCATAGTACCACATGCACCTATACAAGGGTCGGCGCACTTATTATTAATACATGCCAAGTTATTAGAACACTCGCTGTTACTAGAGCATTCTGGGCGACAATTGGGTGGTGTTCCAACAAATTGTGGTAGACAAGAACACGACGGTAAATCGTTAATAGTTTGACATACTGCATTGGAACCACATGGTGAAGGCTGACATGGATTAATTTGAGGTGGAATTTCGAGCGCTGAAAGTTAAAAAATTGTGTATAATAAACATTAACTTTATCAGGCGATAGTTTGGCATAATTATATTATTACTTACGTCTCGGGATACATCTGGAAAATGGGTCTCCCGTGAGTTCGTTTGGACAAGAACAAATGGGATTATGGTTGACTACAACACACTGAGCCCCGATACCGCAAGCTCCGATGCAAGAATCCAAACATTTGTAGTTGTTACAAGCCTTGTTCAATGGGCATTCGGAGCTTGTTGTGCACTCCGCCCTGCACGTGGGTGGGTTTCCAGAATACCCCGGTAAACAAGAGCAAACCGCCACGTTATTTATTTCCCGGCATTGACTGTTTGGACCGCAGGGACTTGGGTTACATGGCATTGTAGGTAATTGCACTGTAAAGTAAAAAAATATATTAATGTATATTTGCTCTCATTACAAGCTTTATATTAACTTGCACTGTTCGTATGTATGTAAATATGTAAGTATGTAAGTTGTCCGTCAAAATTTGCAATCCATTTTTCAGTCACTTCCCGTTATTCAATTGAGCTGAAATTTTGCAAGCATATGTATGTCGCATGACAATGCAATATTATGATGATTGGAGCTGATCTGATGCTGGAGCTGGAAGGTGGCCATAGGAACTCCGCAATAAAACGACCAACCCCATCGAGTTTGGGCTCGTTAGAATCGTCTCAATGAGTACTTGATGATAGTATGCAGAAAAGTACAGTCAGCAGTAAAAGCTTGTACCAAAAATGAAATTTTTGACAGAAACTTATATTTATTTTAATAGTATGTCGTTTTGTTCATAGTTGGTTAAAACATGACTTCTAGATTGACAGCTTGAGAATGCTACACATACCTTGAACAGGGTTACATGTAACAAATGAGTTGCCGCTGAATCCTGGAGGACAACTGCACATAGGTACATGATTGATGACTTCGCATATTGCATTGTTTCCACAAGTGTCGGGGCACGGATTTACGCATTTTTTGTTGACACATATTTGGTTTCTTTGACAGTCTGTACTTATGGTACACTCTGGTCGACAACCAACATAAGGATCTCCGCTATATTCAGGTAAACATCTACAATTTCCATTATTACACTCTGCATTTGGACCACAAGGCGATGGGTTGCATAAATCTGTCGGTGTAGAATCTGTACAAAAAAATAACATTTGAATTATTACTTAACTCCAATACAGCAAATAAGAGTGCGTGTTTTTCGTGTTATTATATTACCTTCTTGTACTGTGTTGCAAGCAGTGAAAGGATCGCCTTTGTAGCCTTCTATACAAGTGCACATAGAGATGTGGTTTAAAACTGAACAACGTGCATTTTGCCCGCATGCTCCAGGACAAGGATCTTGGCATTTTTCATTTATGCACGCCTGTGAACTAACGCATCCTTGGTTGGTGACGCACTCTGGTCGGCAGTTGGGAGGACTTCTAAAGTACCCTGGAGAACACGAGCAGGATGCTTGTCCTCCATTGCTCCGACATATCGCATAAATGCCACAAGGCGATGGCAGGCACGGATCTCTTTCCACAAGTGACGGCTGTGCCACTAAAATTAATCAAAACGTAGGTACAATTAGAATCTGCAACAGCATTTAGATAAAATTGAGCAGTAACTCAAACAATGGTACTTACGTGGCTTTGCATAACATCTTGTGAATGGGTCTCCAATAAAACCAGATACACAGCTACAAATTGGATTATGATTGAAAACTCTGCATTCTGCCTTTTGACCGCATGGTCCAGGACAAGGGTTCACGCATTTTTTATTTATGCATGCCCTATCAGATGCGCAGTCTGAACTTAATAAACATTCAGGTTTGCAAGAAGGCGGTTCGCCGATATAGTCTGGTAAACAACTACAGACTGCTTGATCGTTAATCACGCGACATTGACTGTTCGGTCCACATGGGCTTGGAGAGCACACGTTACTTATAGGTGTATTTTGAGCTAAAACAAACATTAAAGTTAAGTGAAAACCTGCCGACCTGTTTACAAAAAGGTGATATTAACAATCTGATCTAGGATTTTTTTGACATAATTCAGCAGTTCAAACAAGTTCATAATAATATTAATATCTAAATTTACTCACGTGGAATAATATTGCAAATGCGTAAAGAATCGCCAGTGTAACCCGCAATGCAAACGCAATTAGGGGAGTGATTAATCACTGAACATTCAGCATTAATTCCACATGTGCCAGGGCATGGATCCTGGCACTTGTTGCTAATGCAGGCTCTATTTCCGGGACAGTCAGAATTAGTGACGCATTCCGGACGACAACCTTCATAAGGATTTCCAAAGTACCCTTCATTGCACATACATGATCCTACGTTATTTTGTTCCTTGCATACTGCATTAGAACCGCAAGGCGATGGACTGCATGGCCTCAATATTTCAGTAGGGGGTTGCAATATGCATTGGGTGAATGGATCGCCAATATAACCTTGTGTACAGACGCACACGGCTGAGTGGCTGACAACTCTACATTCCGCGTTCGATCCACAAGCCCCAACGCATGGATCTCTACATTTTTGATTTACACAAGCCAAGTGTGACGCGCATTCACTGTTGCTAATACATTCGGGTCTGCAGTAGGGTGGTTGGCCCATATAATTTGGCATACACGTACACCCTGGACTTTCATTGATTTCCTGGCAGATCGAATTAGGCCCACATGGCGATGGTTGACATGGATTCACTATTTCTGGCGTATCTACAATATAGATAATGATCATTATTTAATAAGATAAAGGTTATTACATCAAAGTAAGTACTAAGCACTAAATAATAAATTTTACAATAACTTACTTAACACGAAAGTGCACTGTACGAATGGGTCGCCTGAGAAGGTTGGTGGGCATGTGCATACAGGATTGTGATTTATAACTTTGCAAGTTGCTCTTAGTCCACATGCTCCAATGCAAGGATCTATACATTTCTGTCCCATGCATGCCTGGTTCTGCAAGCATTCTGCGTTTACCACGCATTCTGGTCTGCAGGCGGGTGGAATGCCCAGGTACGAAGGCAGGCAAGAACACACAGCTTGGTTATTTATTTCCCTACATTGACTATTTGGTCCACATCTCGCCGTACTGCACGGATTCTCCACCGAAGGAGCTGTCAAATAAAATATAATAAATAATGGCGGTTACTATAATAAAAACTTGGAAACTCTATTTGTATGGATTAATCCAAATCGGAAAATCTCTTATAAACAATTATATTTACCTCTGATTGGAATACATAGCACGAATGCATTTCCACTGAAGCCATTATTGCAGCTACACATTGGGATATGGTTAACAACTGTGCATATTGCATTTTGACCGCAAGCGCCAACACAAGGGTCAATACATTTTCTTTGAACACATGCTTTGCTTTGATCACAATCGGTGCTATAAACACACTCAGGCCGGCAATTGAAATAAGGGTCTCCATTAAATTCTGGCAAACATTGGCACTGTCCGCTCACACATTCTGCGTTAGAACCGCACCGCACGTTAGTACATGCATCGGTGATGAGAGGTTTATCTGCAAAAAACAATTCGTTAATCTATGAAATTCAACGAGTATGGTGGGGTCGGCCAAAAAAACGCCAAACACTAGAAGTAGGTAATAGGTGTAATTACTATGAAATTTTACATTCGTTGAATTTACCGAACCGTTTTAAGATGGCAAGGAGTGTATTATATACCTACTGACGAGATGATCGGACTGTAATACTTAAGAAATGTTTGTTCATAAAAATGAATGTATGTACCTTCTAAGGGCTTCACTCTACAGCTGGTGAATGGATCTCCGATGTATCCTTCAATACATGTACATATAGGTATGTGGTTTAAGACGTTGCATGTGGCAAAGACTCCGCAAGCTCCGGGACAAGGATCTTGACATCTTGAGTTCATGCATGCACGGTTACTTTGGCAGTCAGAATGAATAGTACATTCGGGTCTGCAATTCGGCGGACTGCCAATAAAATTTACCATACACGAGCATGATGGTGTATTCTGTATGTTACGACATTCAGCATTAGGACCACAAGGTGACGGAATGCAAGGATTTTCGGGAACTGACTGTGGTAAATCATCTGAAAAGACAGTGCACCTAATTTTAGGCAAATTTAAAAGAAAATAACTGTGTTATATACCTCGAGGATTGAAAACAAAAAAAGTCCGGAATTAATCGTTAATCTTGGGTACTTACATTGAACAAACGTGCAAATAGTAAATGGATCTCCTGTGTAAGATGGTCTACAAGAGCAAATAGGACTATGATTAACTACTTTGCAATTTGCATTCCGACCACACGGTTTTGGACATGGGTTTTCGCACTTGTTATTGACACACGCTTTGTCGTGAGAACATTCTGTGCTCACGACGCATTCAGGTCGGCAATTTGGTGGTGTGCCCACATACTCCAGCAGACAGGAACAAACAGCCTGATTATTAACTGATTTACATTGACTGTTTGGCCCACATGGTGAAGGGTAACAAACATCAACGGTTGGTGGTGGTACATGAGGTTCTACAAACAGAAAAAAAGCATTAATAATATAATATTTTCAATTACAAAAAACAGATGGTTTTTTAATTAGGTCGATCAGCTGCTTACCCTGATAGACGCAATATCTAAATGGATCACCAGTGTAGCTGTTTTCGCACGTACATAATGGTGAGTGATTGACAACTTGGCATACTGCATTCGATCCGCAAATGCCCGGGCACGGGTCAGTACATTTGTTGTTTAAACATGCTGTATTCAGTGGGCAGTCAGTATTGACAACACACTCTGGACGGCAGCCCTCATATGGGTTACCAATGTAGCCTTCTAAACAGGAACACGATCCAGCCATATTTTTTTCTTTGCAAACGGCATTAACACCGCATGGAGAAGGTGAGCATGGAGTTGATGGATCTGTTTGCAACGTAGTTGGATTACACGTCACAAATGGATCACCCGTTAGCCCGAACGGACATACACAATTGGGCGAATGACTAACCACTCTACATTCGGCATTGGAACCACACGCTCCCTCACATGGATTTTTGCACTTGTTATTTATGCATGACAGATGCAAGGAACATTCTTCGCTGCTGACGCATTCAGGTCGACAATATGGGGCTGACCCTTGGTAACCTTCTAAGCAGGTACATGATGGTACCCCATTTACTTCTTTACATAAAGAGTATGGTCCACATGGTGATGGTGTACATGGTTTAGTGAGTTCTGGTATCTGTTCAGCTGCAATAATAAGATTATAGTAATTAAAAAGTCCGGTGTTAAATACGCTGCCGCGCGTTTTACTTTTTTTATTAAGTAATCTTAATTATAATTGCTTACGTTGTTTGAAGCATCGTGAGAACGGATTTCCTGTGAAAGTATTGGGACACGTGCATATCGGGTTGTGGTTTACAACTTTGCATTCTGCATTTACTCCACAGGATCCAATACATGGATCGACGCAACGCTGATTGCTACACGCTTGGTTGAGTGCACACTCCGCGCTTATGATGCATTCCGGGCGACAAGAAGGAGGTGCACCAATGTTATTCGGAGCACATGAGCAAGCGGCTTGCCCATTTACGTTTCGGCACAAACTGTTTGGTCCGCACGGAGAGGGCTGACATGGATTTGTATTAACTGGTTCTGAAATAATCGTTACAAGGATTTTATTTTCCTAAATTTCTCAGTATTCTGCGGAAAATCGTTGAGATACGGTCGTGATTTTTTCGAATCGTAAATCGATAATATACATTATACATTAATAAATTACTCACCTATAATAATAGGCTGACAGTCAACAAGTGCATTTCCTGTCATCTTGTTCGGGCAACTGCACATCGGTATATGGTTTACGACGGTGCATATCGCGTTGACAGCGCAGGTGCTGATGCAAGGATCTTTGCATTTATTTTTTAAACAGGCCAAATTCCGCTCACAGTCGGAGCTTTGCACACATTCGGGCCTGCACCCGAAATAAGGATCACCTAGGAATTCAGCGATACAACTGCATTGGCCATTTGAACATATCGCATTCGCACCACATGGCGAAGGGTAGCATGGATCGTCTCGTTCTGGAAATAAAAAGTTATTTTAATATAAAAACGTAACTAAGCACCCACGAGAACTACGTTAAAATATGTTTCACTCCACTTCTATGGTGGAGTTTCTTGATACGAAAGCGTACTAAAGGAATACACAATTACACAGGGTATTGGCCATGGGCGTGATGGTTTTTTTCTTAAATGTGTATCCGTCACACATACGTTCATAAGTAAGTTTTAAAATGTACTATCACAATACGTACATGTATGTATATAAAATTTTGCCTAAATGTAAAAACACAATTAGACGATATTTAACTGAATTGCTTGAACAATCAGTTAAAACTTCAAAAGATTTAATTAAATATTATCAAGTTAGTGGCTGGGTAAAATACTTTTAATAGGGATTTTCAATCACGAATTAATGCCGAAGGCTCTTACACATCTCACGTCAAAACAAAGTTAAGCAACAAAATGGTCGACTTTTTATTGTGATGTGATGACTGATGAGTGTTTATTTTGCTTAAAATGTTTTTGTATCCTCGCAAATGTGATGAAAAACATTATGCATGTCTGAAAATAATCAATGAAAAGAGAACGAAAGAAATGAGAGAATATTATCAAAAATAGAAAAACGAAGAGGAGTAATGATAGGACATCTGCTAAGACACGACCTTTTCTTTAAGAACTATTATGGAAGGAAAGATTGAAGGAACGACAGGCAGAGGATAGAGGAGGTAGTTAATGTCGGGTCTTACCAGAAAGTAAAGGAAATGGCAGAGGACAGAAACGGCTGGCGGTTCCTCCACCGACAAGAGTGCTACTCTTAAGTTAAAGAAGATGCCATCTCTCGCCGGGCTGCTAATAGACTTTTGGTCGAAAAATCATTCATATCCACCTTGAAATCTGGCTCTTGAGACACAGGGAAACCTAGTTTGAGAGCCAGGGCTTTAACTTATCATGTACACTGTAGTTACAACAATAAAGAGTTTTATTATTATTATTATTCTCTTCATTTATTTTCATTCTTGGATTAGGTTTTTTACAATATGAATATAAAAGTACAATAAATATACAAAACATACAAAATAAAAACACATTATAAAAAACCTAACCTAGGGTGCCACCGGCAGCGAGGCAGGGCCTAAGCTACCGGTGGTCAGGGCGACAGAGACAGGAACCTCCGGACTATCCGCGCAGTATCCAGGAGTACCGCCTTCTGTATCTGACCCTTGATCCATCCATCTAGCGAGAGTCTCTTAAGGTGACGGTCGAGACTCTTCGCTATTAAACCGTTTGCCGAAACGACTATCGGGACAATGATCGTCGAATCAACATTCCACATGGCGGTCACCTCGTGAGCCAGGTCTAGGTACTTGCTGGCTTTGTCCTTCTCGGCCTTCACGAGGTTCTCGTCATGGGGGATGGTGATGTCGACGAGCACTGCCTGGCGTTTCGATCGATCTGTCAGCACGATATCAGGCCTATTGGCAAGAATAGTCCTGTCTGTGATGACAGATCGATCCCAATAGAGCGTGGCACGATCATTTTCGAGAACTGGCGCAGGTGTGTACTTATAATAAGGCACTTCGGAGACCACAAGACCGTATAGAAGAGCAAGTTGCTGGTGAACAATTCTGGCTACAAGGTTATGTCTGTGCAAGTACTCGCCGTTAGCAAGATGACCACAACCAGAGATAATATGCCTGAGTGACTCTCCGGGACGGCGGCATGCCCGACAAATGTCGACCGTACCGTCCTTCAGGATATACCTCCGGTAATTGTTCGTCATGATAACTTCGTCCGCAATTGCACAGACAAAACCTTCGGTTTCCCCGAAGAGATCCCCGAAACGTAGCCAGTTCACCGACGCGAGCAGATCCACATCGGGCCCTGTGAGGGCCTTGCAGAACCGCCCATGAAGCTCCTTGCTCCTCCACACCGCCCTGCGGTCCTCGGCGCTCATTATTTTAAGTCTGCGCCAGTTTTTGTTTGCCAAGGAGAGCGGGGTGAAGTTTCCGTCTACTGCCACTACGTCACGATGCATCCCACACTCGTTGTTTAGGAAATAATCCCTGAGACTGTACACCTCGCGGTTGTGGAGGTCTTTGGCATTTAAAAAACCGCGACCTCCACACTTCCGCGAGATGTACAGCCTCACAACAGACGAGCGTGGATGTAGCATGCGATGCGCAGTAAGCAGTACACGAACTCTTCGGTCCAGGGCATCCAGCTCAGTCTGAGTCCATCTTAGTACGCCAAAGGAGTAAGTAAGCAAGGGCATCACCCAGGCATTGAAGGCGCGCACCTTGTTGCCGCCGGACAAAAGACTATTAAGTACTTTTGTCAGGCGACAAAAGAAACGCTCCTTCACCGCCCGCTTTACACCCTCACCCTCAATACCCAATGACTGTGACATACCAAGATACTTATAGGTTTCTGCTTCGGAGATAGATTTGAGGGACATTGTCTCAGAGAGTTGTACATTTGTTGAATTTACAACTCTACCCCGCTGTACATGTATAACCGCACACTTATCGACACCAAATTCCATTTTGATGGCGCTACTGAAGACTTCTGTTGTTTTCAGTAGTTCCAACAGGTCATGTCTATTCGGTGCAAATAGCTTGAGGTCATCCATATAGAGCAGATGAGAAATGACCTCACCCTCTCTCCGAAGCCGGCAACCTAGCCCTGAATCCTTCAGCAGGGTGCTGAGTGGATTCAGCGCTAGGCAGAACCACAGAGGACTCAGGCTGTCGCCCTGGAAGATTCCACGTTCAATCCTTATAGAGTCCTGCGGGCCAGAGGGGCCATCTCCTCCCCCCGGTTGACGAAGAACTGTGGCCCACTGCCCCATGCAAGCGCCTAAGAAGGATCTTAGAACTGCATCAACTTTATACAGCTCCAAGATCCTCCTCAGCCATGAATGAGGCACCGAATCGTAGGCTTTCTTGTAGTCAATCCAGGCGGCCGATAGGGCCCCTTTGTTTCGCCGGACTCGTTGGCAAATGGTCATTATTATTATTATTATTATAAATACATTGTACTACCTACTTATTTAAAATTTACCTTATAAAAAAAACCGAAGACTTACCAGGTGTGGGAATGGGATTGCATTGCGTAAACGCATTCCCTGTGTATCCTTGAATGCATGAACATACTGAAAAATGCTTCACGACCTGACATATTGCGTTTATACCGCATGAGCCAGGGCACGGGTCCTTGCACTTCTGGTTAATGCATGCTAGATTACTGGGACATTCTTCATTAATTGTGCACTCTGGTCTGCAATTGGGTGGACTGCCTTCGAAGTTTGACATGCAAGAACATGAAGGAATGCCACGTAGATCCTTACACATTGAATTTGGACCACACGGTGATGGAACGCATGGATCTTGTTCCGGGTCAAATACTGTAGGAGCTAAAATAAATCGCATTTAACCATTATTACAAGACATATAGCATATAACACAAATGCAAAGCAATTCAATTATAATGATGAACACGTTAATTTCAAATCATTTTAATCCACATTGGATTAGCCACTAATAATATAATGATTACATAGGTCTAATACTAACCTGTGAACAAGTAACATCTTGAGAACGGGTCTCCAGTGTATTTGTTTAGGCACGTACATATAGGGCTATGGTTCACTACTCTGCAATCTGCATTTTGCCCGCATGGTCCAGGACAAGGTGATTCACATTTCTGATTTCTACAAGTTTTATCAGACGGACACTCTGAGTTCACCGCACACTCTGGTCTACAGTTTGGAGGATAACCCCTGTAATCGGGCAGACAAGAACACACACTCTGGCCGTTTGTTACGCGGCATTGGCTGTTGGGCCCACACGGAGAAGGTTGGCATGGAGTTAGGGGTAAATCTTCCATAGCTGAAAGAATAAATTTGATATGAATTCTAACTAAGAAGAAGAATCCTCATTTTACAAAACGCATCATTCAAACAAGAAATGTATATATACTTACGTCGCCTGAAACATTGTCTAAATGGATCGCCAGTATACTCCAGTGGGCATGTACACAAAGGCAAATGGCTTACGACTTGACAATCCGCATTCGATGCACAAGTTCCAGGACATGGATCTATACATTTATTTCTAGTGCAGGTTCTGCTGCTTGGACAATCAGAGCTAACTACACATTCGGGACGGCATCCTTCATACGGATCGCCGAAGTATCCTTGAACGCAAACACAAGCACCAGCACCCGAGCGTTCTCTACATTCAGCATTGGGTCCGCAAGGCGAAGGAAAACAGGGAGAAATCTGAGCGACTGGTATCAAAGACTGCGGAGTACACTGCGCTGCAGCATCGCCATAATAGCCTTCCGGGCATTTACAAATAGAAGTGTGACTAACGACTTGACATTCTGAGTTTATTCCACAAGCGTTCAAGCATGGGTTCTGGCATTTTCTGTTAATACACGCCATTTGTGGAGCGCATTCACTGTTAGCAATACATTCAGGACGACAGTTCGGTGGCGCCCCAATAAATTCGGGCATACATTGACAAGATGGTATATTTCCAGTAGTTTGCTGACAGATTGAATAAGGGCCACACGGAGATGGCTGGCAAGAATTGACAGGTGGCAAAGGTGTATGAACCGCTGAAATCAGAAGTCAATATTAAGCAAAAATAATTAAAAACCGGCCAAGTGCGAATTGGACTCGCGCACGAAGGGTTCCGTACCACTATCTATAAAAACGGCAAAAAAATCACGTTTGTTGTATGGGAGCCCCCCTTAAAAAATATATATCTTTTGTTTTTGGTATTTGTTGTTATAGCAGCAACAGAAATACATAATCTGTGAAAATTTCAACTCTCTAGCTATCACAGTTCTTGAGATATAGCCTGGTGACAGACAGACGGATGGACGGACAGCAAAGTCTTAGTAATAGGGTCCCGTTTTACTCTTTGAGTACGGAACCCTAAAAACAGATCATAATAGGTAATTTAATTACAAAATTAAAAACGAAATATTAATTATAGTACTCACGTATTGGTGTGCATCTAGTGAATGCATCTCCTGTCATTGATAATGGACACGAGCATATTGGATTGTGATTAATTACTTGACACTCAGCTCCCACACCGCATGTGCCCTGGCAAGGGTTGATGCATTTCTGATTGCTGCAAGCCTTGTCAAGTGGGCAGTCGGAACTGGAAACGCATTCGGGCCGGCAAGAAGGTGGTGCACCGCGATAACCAATTAAACATGAACACACGGCTTGGTCGTTGAATACTCGGCATTGACTGTTAGGGCCACAGGGCGTGGGCTGACATGGGTTCTGGGGTGGTTGCGCTGTAAATAATGTATTCATTGAAATTGCTTATAATCCAGACAATGGGGGATTTGCCTTGCAAAAGGTGGAGAGGAAAATGTTTTGATTTATATTGGTCGGGTATGGTCATGAAAAAAAATGTAAGTTTCTGACCTCGGGCCATGTGTGCATTTGCAACCATCCTCGTTTGAAGGGGCAATTTTTTGGTGTTGCACTTTAATTGTTGCTTATGACAAAAGTGTCTATGGCAAGTTTAAAGATGATTAAATTCCTTACATGTTTGTTATAAATACTTATATAATACAAGTTTGTTATGAAGTCTTACGGAAAAAAAATGCGAGGGGCGGAAAAAGTAGTATTTTTCCAAAATCTCTCGAACCAGAAAATTTCGCGCCAAAATTGTACGCTTCGGATTAAAAATATCAAATTTATACAGTGGTAAGAGTGATCTATAATGAGTATTTTTACATGCTGAAACAAGTCGGGTTCACCCCATGAGCGTGGGAAAACGGGGGTAAACGTGGAAAAAGTAGGCGTCGCCTGCGATGCGACATCCTTCTTAAACTATTATTGTTATATTAGGCCTTGCGGGGTAAAGTTATCGACTAATATTAATCAAAACATTTTACTCTCCACCTTTTGCAAGGCAATGTATCGAGGCCATTCCCCACGAACTGGATTGTTAACTACCATTGTGTCGAAAGAGAATAATCACTAAAAACCAAGCAAAGGTTAAAGCACCAATCGTGGACGGTGTCAGTGTGATTGACATTTTAAATACATAAATCGTGTCGCATATCTATTTTTATTACTCCTAGCTGTCTGCAAGTATTATCAGAAAAAAAAGTCTAAATTTGTTACTTTCTTTTTGTAGTGATACAGTGTACCTTGTGTAAGTCTTTTTGACAAAACTATGGATGATGGATTGTATTTATATGTAAAAAATACTTACTTCTAATGGGATCACATCTTACAAAAGCATTTCCTGTGGTTTGTGGCGGGCATGAGCAAACTGCCATGTGAGTAACCACTTGACAAAGTGCATTGGTACCACATGTGCTAATACATGGATCAATACAACGGTTTCTGACACATGTTTTATCCATTGGGCAATCTGAGCTGATAGTACATTCAGGACGACATCCGAAGTAAGGGTCGCCGTTATATTCTGGTATGCAGGTACAAACTCCATTGGTACAGTCAGCGTTGGAGCCACACGGAGAAGGATTGCATGGATCATTAGGGATAGGATCTAAAAAAAAAATCAATCAATACACACATGAAACACGGCGAGACACTACATTATAACCAGAAATAAGATGTAAGGTCCTGTCCTCGACGGTGCACTAATGTATGACATGGCCACTTTATGTAAATGTAAAGCAATTAAGCAACTTTGACACAAAGTCCAAGCCCATGACATACACTAGTGCACCGTCGGCGAATAGGACTTACTAGGACTACGAAGCGTTACCTACCATTTTGCACTTTCACAGAACACCTATTGAAAGGATCGCCTTCATAGTTATCTACACAAGTGCAGATAGCTAAATGACTTTGCACTCTACATATTGCATTTATGCCACATGAGCCAGGACAGGGGTCCACACATCGTTCGTTGATGCATGCTTTGTCACTCGCACAATCTGAATTCAGAGTGCACTCAGGACGACAATTCGGAGGGCTTCCAGTGTATCGAGGCATACAAGCACACGAGGGCATGCCATTGATATCGTGACATTCAGAAAACGGTCCGCATGGTGTAGGCACACACGGATTACTTGGAACAAGAACGACGTCTGCAGCTGAAATGATTTCAATTAACGTTTGTCAAATGGAAAGTCTTTAAAATGATAAACACTTTGATTGTTTAAATAAAAAATATATATACATACTTGGAAGTTGATAACAACGACTGAAGGGGTCACCGGTATATGTTGGTTGACAAGAACATATTGGACTGTGGTTTATTACTTTGCATTCTGTCTTAAGACCACAAACCCCGATGCATGGGTTGGTGCACTTTTGTCGTATGCACGCTTGCTGCTGATTGCACTCGGAACTTGAGACGCATTCTGGCCTGCATGCAGGAGGTGTTCCCAAATATCCCGTAATACATGTACACACTGCTTGATTATTCGATACCTTACATATGCTGTTCGGCCCACATGGTGATGGTGCACAGGGATCTCTTTGTATAACAGGGGTATCTGTAAAGCCACGTGCATATTATATCTAATGAAATGAGCTAATTTGATAATAAACTGTTAACCTTCATTTTATAAGAGTAATTGTGTCTTGATTTACTTACTCTGGGCTTTTTCGTAGCATTGCTGATAAGGGTTGCCAATCAAGCCATAAATACATTCACAGCTTGGCAGATGATTGATAACATTACATTGTGCATTAATGCCACAATTATTATTGCAAGGATTTTTACATTTATTTTGAATGCATGCTAAGTTAGTAGCACAATCAGAATTTACTACGCATTCAGGACGACACCCTTCGTACGGATTTCCAAAATATTCTGGTAGGCATATACATGCTCCAGCACCTCTTTGTTCTTTACATATGGCATTGGGTCCACAAGGTGAGGGAGAACAAGGCATTAAAGGTGTGTCTTGAATTATGCATGCTATGAAAGCGTCTCCAGTAAAGCCTGGCGTGCACACACATTGCGGAGCGTGGCTGATCACTTGACATGCTGCACCTGTTCCACAGGAACCAGGACAGGGATCTTTGCATTTATTATTGATACACGCCAAATGGTTTGGACATTCCGAGTTAGAGATACATTCTGGTCGACAATTTGGTGGTGCACCCATGAAATCATCTTGGCAAGCACAAGAAGGTGAACCGTTAATTTCTTTACAAATAGAATTAGGGCCGCATGGAGACGGCTGGCACGGATTCACATATGGCGGTAGAGCTAAAACAGATCAATACATTATTACTATTTAGATATTCAACTCCTTCAGTATAATTATCAGTTTCAGTTCAAAATACCAAAACATACCTTCTATGATGACACATCTTGAAAATGGATCGCCAGTTAGACCAGATGCGCAAGTACAGATCGGGTTATGATTTATAACCTGACATTGTGCTGAAATTCCACAAGTTCCTTTACACGGATCAATGCATCGCTGATTAGAGCAGGCTTGATTGAGGCTACACTCCGCACTCGAAACGCATTCGGGTCGACAAGTCGGTGGCGCGCCTCGATATCCCTGAACGCATGAGCATATAGCTTGGCCATTAATGCTTCTGCACTGGCTGTTGGGACCACAAGGAGATGGTGTACAAGGATTTATAACCTCGCTGGGCGCCACAGGACGGCATTCGAAGAAAGCGTTTCCAGAGAATCCCGGTGGGCATGTGCACATCGGTATATGATTGTACACATTACATACGGCAGTACGACCGCAAGTGTTCTCGCATGGATCTAAACACTTATTTCCTACACAAGCTTTGGCTTGCGGGCAATCGCTGCTCATGAGACATTCTGGTCGACATCCAAAAAACGGGTCACCCTGATAATTTTCAACACATGTGCAGATGCCATTATTGCATTCTGCGTTTGCTCCGCATGGCGAAGGGTTACAGGGATCTTCGTTGAATGTTGTATCTGTGAAACAAAACAATGATGAATTATTTTTAAATTAGTGTGCTCTGCTTGTTTTTGCATATAAAACGTATTGAATGACAGACATGGTCATGACAAACGCCTAACCCCAGGTTGTCACTTATTCTGAAACCGCCACAGATGCCGTGAGAGACAACAACAATTACTTATCCTGCTAACTACCTAGATATATATGTTTTTACCAAACATTTTCATAGGTAAACGAACATACAATGTAAAATAATGCAGAGACTGAATTATTTAGTGTTTATTCTTTTTTGGTCAATATTTATTTTTACTTTTACTTTAATCATCATCATCAGCCTACCTACGTCCCACTGCTGAGTAAATCCTCTTAAGGATGAGATAGAATAGTAATACATCAACTATTATTTTTAAATGAAAAACTTACAACAAAGTCATATTAGGACGATAAAATAACCAACCAAACATTCATTTTCCAACATTTTCGGTACTCTTTTCATTCTGCTTTTAGTCAGGGCTTCTATACTCTTTACCATTGGTCAAATTATACCTACCGAAAAAACCATGGAGAATTGTTTTCTTTCAAATTATGATTTACTTACCATCATTTTCAGGTCTCAGCAGGCATTGACTAAAGGGATCGCCCGTGTAACGTTCTAAGCAACTGCACTGAGCTATGTGGTTGAATACTGAACATTCAGCGTTCAGGCCACATGCTCCAGGGCAAGGATCGCGGCACTTTTCATTTATGCAAGCTTGGTTACTGGGACATTCCGAATTAATCGTGCATTCCGGCCGGCAATTGGGTGGGTTTCCGATATAGTTCGGTTGACAGGCGCATGAGGGAGCGCCTCCAATGTTCCGGCACTCTGCATATAAGCCACAAGGCGACGGCAAACAAGGATCGCGATTCGCTGGTCGAGTTGGAGGCTGTGATTCTGAAATTAACCCAGTCATTGTTTTTAAAGACCACACAAGTCATTGACCATAAATACACACAGATATGCATGCAGTCAGTTAACTTAGTTTCTTTTGTTATTCTAAATACACATACCTATTGACGGATAACATCTAGTAAACGGATTTCCAGTTAAGCCTTGCTTACATACACAGATGGGACTATGGTTGATGACATTACAATTAGCGTTTTCACCACAAGCTGCTACACAAGGGTTCGAGCATTTTTGGTTTACGCATGCCATGTTTGAGGGGCATTCGGAGCTGATAACACATTCTGGCCGACAGTTTGGTGGTGATCCAACAAAGTTCGGTAAGCAAGAGCATACTGCTTGTCTGTTGATATCCTTGCATTGGCTGTTTGCTCCGCATGGCGAAGGATTACAATGAGAAGCTTCAGGTTTAGGAACTGTAACAGTTAACATATAATTAATATCCAATAGATAAAAAACGACCTCCAATATCAAGGATGAGATTTTTTTACTTACATTCTAGTATGACGGTGCAATGACTAAATGGATTTCCTGTGTATCCTTGTTGACATGTACAAATTGGCATATGATTCGTTACTGAACAGAAACTATTCATTCCGCATGTTCCCGGACAAGGATCACTACACTTCATTCCAGAGCAAGCTCGATTGAGTGGACAGTCCGAGTTAACAACACACTCCGGTCGGCATCCCTCATATGGATTACCTGTGTAGCCATCTAAGCACTGACACGCCCCAACGCCATTCTGTTCTCTGCAGCGGGCATTAGGTCCGCAGGGACTCGGGTTACATGGTGTTAACACTTCGGAGTTTTCCGCGAGCGTCTGAAGACTGCAGTACGAAAATGGATCTCCTATATAACCCACTGGGCAAATACACATAGGTGCGTGACTTACTACTCTACATTCCGCGTTTGATCCACAAGTACCAATACAGGGATCCACACATTTTTGGGTCTGACAAGCAAGATTGTAATCACATTCGCTGTTGCTGATACATTCTGGTCTGCAATTTGGTGGAATACCCTTGAATTCTGGCATGCATGCACATATAAAACTATTTCCCGTAATTTTGCACACCGAGTGAGGTCCACAAGGAGACGGTTCACATGGATTTACTTCAACTTCAGTTGCCACTGTAACATCAATTATTAGTTCGTTAAATTATATCCATACTGTATACTTCTATTATAAATGTATAAAGACTTAAAATTTGTGAGGTTGTATCTTTTCATACACGTGCTCGTAAAGGGCTTCATAACGCGCAGGCCGAGCTATAATAGCGTATTTTTACATTCTTGCTGATATACAGGTTGGGCCAATTTTTTTTTGTACTTTTGAAACTTTGATGAAAATAAAACCATGAAAGTTAATGTCCTGATCATTAAATTTTTGTGACTATCATCTAAGGGCTTGTGCAAAAATCACGTGAGGTTTTTGTGGCTACTTTTTGACCCCCAAATTTTGGGAAACTCGCTGACACATGCTGCGACTGCTGCGAGGGATCTCGGCTATCTATCTTATCGCGGATGTTTTGCTTGTGTTTGGATATTGTCTTCGGTTTTTTAACTTATAAGTATAACTCGACTTTATAAATACTCTCGCACGAAAAAATCGGCGGGAGTGAGATGCGGGCTTCCTCCTAAATAGGCGGCGGGCGAACAGTTATATACAAATTGTTGCTTTTGTAAAACTGTTTTACACAAACAGCTCGTTGTTGATTAGTAAAACGCTTCATTGCAAATAAAACTGCATAAAGTAATCTCAAATTTCCCTCCATTCAATAACTATATAATTTATTATTATCATACGTCGCACTACAGCGGGCATTTTGCGGGCATGTCACTCGGTAAGGTTCACAAATCAATTTTCGAGTTGTCAGAATAAAGTATTTGTACTTAGTATTTGGTACCTAGTATTTGTAATGTGCAAATCTAAATACCTTAGCAACTAAGGCTGTACGTTAGTTAGGTATCTATTAGTTTATATCCCTTAAATTTTGTGTAGGTGTGCAAATTAACAAATAAAGCAAATCTTTCCATTAAATAGACGCCACTGCACCAACAAATAAAAGTATGAACGATAGTCATAATGACGCATAATGTCAGCGATTTATTTGTTTTTTAGATGGCCACTTGTCACAAGTGACAAGCTGACTTTTCCTTCGTCGTACATCTGGTCCCTACCCAGCCCCAGGTCATGTACATGTTGTAGTGCACATGGTGTTGTGGTGGGCCTATTGTCACTTCAATGAGTATTACACATTAAAGATTAATACATGATAACCCGTGTGGTGTCGGGTTAGAATTTCACCACCCCCTTTCTTCCCGTTTGTGGTTGAAGGGAGAAGTTGTTGTGGGCGAGGGGCTAGGAACCTATCACTGCGATATCGTATTTTTTTCGATCTTCTATACCCACGTTTATGCTAAAAGTGGTACTGAAACATAAGTTTCATGTGCTCTGCCTATCCCTTTTGGGAATAAAGGCGTGAATCTATGAATGAATGAATGATAACAGGTAACTATGTTACAAATACTAAGTACATGTACTCGTAAGTTAAGATGTTTTTTTTGTAAACCTTACCAAGTGACATGCCCGCAAAATGCCCGCTTCTGTAGTGCGACGTATGATTATTATACAAGATATTCAGTGTTGCCATTTACAAAAAAATATTGCCCATTCTGTATATTCAGTAAGAATTGCACATAAAGTGTTTACAATGTCTACTAATAGTTTCCGCCATTATAATGACTTGCTTTACAACGAACCCAACTGGACCTGATGGGTTCTATGAAATAATCGTTTAATGAGTTCTGTTTTTTTTTCAGCTTTGTTAAAAAACGGCTTCACAGAAAATTATAATTTACTGTGGGAAACGTTAAAGTTATGAATATTGGGACAAGAGGCTCACACGTAGTGTAACTATTTACATGTTATATCGTAATGTAATGTAAGTACATCAAATTCAGTAAACAAACCGGGCAGTTTATCAATAGGTACTCACATCTAATAGTGCATCTGATGAATGGGTCACCTGAGAATGACGGCGGGCATGTGCATATAGGATTGTGATTAATAACATCACACACAGCTGCGACTCCACAAGCTCCGATACACGGATTTACGCATTTTTGATTGTTGCAAGCTTCTTTCAGGGAGCATTCAGAGCTCACTACACATTCCGGTCTGCAAGTTGGAGGACTTCCCCTAAAACCAGGTACGCAGGAACATATCGCTTGACCATTGGATTGACGACATTGGCTATTAGGTCCGCATGGAGATGGATTACACGGATTAGCTGTTGCAACTGGAAAATTATCATAAAACGGATCTTATATTTTTAAGATTCTTTGTTTAAAGTTTACAAGAGTTCAATAAAGTGTTAAATGAGATTTTACCTAATGATGGCCTACATTCCACGAACGCATTGCCGGTCCTACCCTTTGGACATGTGCACATAGGTATGTGATTGAGGACTTCGCAAACAGCATGCAATCCACAAGTACCAATGCAGGGATTAACGCATTTGTTCCTTTGGCACCCCTTGTCAGGAAGACAGTCTGTGTTATAGACACATTCTGGTCTACATCCTAATTTTGGATCACCATGATAACCTATGACACATGAACAAATTCCGTTGTTACATTCGGCATTTGGACCACATGGACTTGGTTCACATGGATCGAATGCGGCTGCTGAACTGACATCTGAAAATTAAAAGTTAACATAAGACTTTTATAAGTAGGAAAAAAAATAGCTTTTTTTAAGGAATTATCATTATGTACCTTGTATTGGATTTAATATACATTGTCTGAACGGATCTCCAGAATATCCGTCTGGACATAAGCAAACTGGTACATGGTTGTTTACGAAACAATCTGCATAAAGGCCACACGAGCCTTCGCAGGGATTTCGACATTTTTCAGACACACAAGCTTTGTCACTGGGACAGTCAGAATGTATCACACATTCTGCTTTACAGAATGGTGGAGAGCCTGTGTACTTAGGCAAACATGTACATGACGCTAAACCATTGATATTCCGGCACTCTGCGTAAGGACCACACGGCGATGGCATACATGGATCTGACGGTGTTAAACTCGGTGGATGGTCTGTGAAAAGGCATATTCATCGTTATCGTAACAGCTAGTTATTGCATTGCCCTAATTCAGTAATGGTCAAAGACAAGAAAAAAATAAAAATAATAAAATAATTGCTTTACAATTTTTTACTTACATGAAACCGCTGTACATGCCATAAATGGATTTCCAGAATATCCAGGTCGACAAGAACATACTGGACTATGATTTATCACTTTACAGTCAGAATTTTGGCCGCAAGGTCTCGGACATGGATTGACACATCTTTGATTAACACAAGCTCTGTTTGTTTTGCACTCCGAATTCACAACGCATTCAGGTTTACAATTCGGAGGACTTCCTACATAGTTCGTTAAGCATGAGCACACAGGCTGTCCATTAACTTCTTTACATATAGCATTAGCACCGCACGGCGATGGGTTGCATACATCTAATTTTGAAATGCTATATTCTGTAAATTTACACAAAATATTACCTATATTATAATCCATTACACACATAATTAGTCTAATCTTTTAAAATGTCAAATGCTTACCAGGTATTAGAGAACACATTGAAAATGGGTTTCCTGTATAACCTGCGTTACAGTTGCATGCAGGTTTGTGATTCGTTACATAACATTCTGCATTGTATCCACATACTCCGGGACAGGGGTCAGTACATTTGTTTTTGGTACACGCAGCCGTTAAAGGACAGTCAGAGTCGGCTACGCATTCAGGTCTGCAACCTTGATATGGGTCTCCCGTGTAGTCAAGTTGGCATGTACATGAACCCGCATTACCTTGTACCTTGCACTGGGCGTTTGGACCACAGGGGGAAGGTTCACAAGGATTTAGGTACTCATTCATAGGAGGAGCTGAAAACGTTTATAAAAACATGAATTCACTTACCAAAATACTGCCAGACACCGTAGAAGCACTTCCTCTGTCAGAAGCGTTAGTCGAAGCTTGCTGGCTCGGCGTCGTTTAGTGTTCTCCTTAGTCCGGCGACGGCGTCACTATCTCTAGCGGCACCATCCAAAAGCGGCCGTCACGGCAACGGCCTAAGCTTACTGTAAGTGCTAGGTTATCTCCGCGTGCTCCGATCTCAAGCAAAGGCATTAATTTCCTACACGTATAATTAAATCAAAATGTTACGTCCCTTCTGGAAGCTTTTTCGAAATCCAATGATTAACGTTTCCGTCTTCGCGCTCCAGCTCCGATGATTGATTATGAATTTTAAGCAAATGTATAGCTACGGCATTGATAAATTTTCTTATGAACCAAGCGATGGGCATGGTCACCTCTCGATCCTGAAGTCAAATTACCTTTGCCGAACTATAGCTTTTACATTAGTACCTAGACCGTGTGAGGCGTGACAATTTTCTAAACACTTTAAAGAAAGCACAATTTTCCAAGCATGAATTATCACGCTTTGCAAAGCAGGGGGTTACATGCATTTTGCATCTAAACGTTTAATACCGAACAATTATTAAATCACCACGAATAAACAATAAGTTTACCTTTAAATTACAATTTCCCCACATTTCTATAATACAAGTGACTTCCAAGTCAACTATAAAATCGAAGAATTACCATGAAGATATAAACATAGCCCAATAATTTCTGTCGCGCAGTCGTATGTAGGTATTGATTAATAATCACTAACCAATTGCACACTTTATGGACATGTGTTCATATGATCTCTATAAGAATACAGATATGTTTTCTTACCTCTTCGTTGTGTACAACCCTGGAATGGGTCTCCTTCGAGGCCGGGTTCGCAGACGCAGGATGCACGGTGGTCGACTACCGAGCAAAGAGCTCGTGGGCCACACGCTTGCAAGCACGGATCCTTGCATCGCTGAGCAACACAAGCAAGAGCCGCTGGACATTCGGCGCTGATCGTACATTCGGGTCGGCAGTTCGGTGGAGTACCGATGAAACCTGGTTGGCAACTACATGCCGGCGTTTCTCCTGATTTTATACATATTGAATTAGGTCCACAAGGCGAAGGCTGGCATGGGTCTTGATCCTCCGGCGGTAAACTCACTATAAAAAAGGTGTGATCAAAATATATAACTAATAATAATAATAAAAAAACAATAATGCGATAAAAATATGAATACCTGGCATAGAATAGCAGTATGTAAACGGATCGCCAGTGAGGCCATCATGGCACGTGCAAATTGGTGAATGCGCAACGACTTGGCATCGGGCACCTCGTCCACAGGCACCCTCGCAAGGGTCGCGGCATCTTCGGTCAATACACGCAAGCTGCAACTTGCATTCAGCACTCACAAGGCACTCGGGCCGACAAGACGGTGGAGAGCCTACGTGCCCGGAGCGGCATGAACAGGCAGCTGCCCCGTTGGCACTCACTGTACACTCGCTGTATGGACCGCAAGGCGACGGCGAACATGCCGATTGTGGAGGTCCTAAAAGCGCAAAAGAAAAGATGAATCGTTTCAATATATCATTATCCTAATATATCATAGAACTAAACTATGTGCATCAGTAATTACCTTGTGGTTGTCGAGTTTCTGTACAGTATGAAAACGGATCTCCGGAGGTACCGGGGGGACAAGAGCACGATGGAATGTGGTTATTGACTGAGCAAATAGCACGAGTACCACATGCGCCAGGACATGGGTCCACGCATTTGCCTCCCTGGCAAGTACGTGTAGGAGAGCATTCGCCGTTAGTGCTGCATTCCAAGCGACATCCTACGTAAGGATCTCCAAAGTGTCCAGTAGTACAAGTACAGATACCCGCGTCACAGTTTGCATTGGTACCGCATGGGGATGGATTGCAGAGATCCGGCGCAGGCGTTGGATTAACTGTAATGTCATTGAAAAGATACAGTACTTGTAGATAGTATGAAAATCAATTATTTGTAAAAAAAAGAAATGTACATTACTGCAAAGGCGGGAAAAATACGGATTACCAGCGAAGTAGATATAGACGGCCGGGCGTAGCGGGGCCGCATATATATATTCAAGGCTAGCAATCCCTTTTCACGCCGAGGTGTACAGTACAGTACTTTTCGCAAATATGCAAATAAATTAGAAAGAACTGCACACTTTTTGTAGTGGCTGAACACCGTGACGTCGTCTCACAAATTGATATTAAAACAAAAGAAGGTCACTTTCAAACTTGATACTTCGAAGCAACATCAATATTTCATTACATGTGTGAAAAAAGAACCTTTAGTAGGTTTAAAGGTCCCTTTTTTACTATATACCTAATACGTTTCTAAATTATGACTCGTAAATAAGATAATATATAAAATTGCTTACCAAATTCAGAGCACTGAATAAACGGATCCCCAGAGAAACCTGTGGGGCAACTGCATATTGGTATATGGTCATGAACTCTGCATTCGGCTCTAAATCCGCATGAACCTTCACAAGGATTTGAGCATTTTTCAGCGATGCAAGACTGGTGAGAAGGGCAGTCAGTATTTACAAGACATTCCGGTCGGCAGTTAGGTGGTCCGCCAATATAACCTTGCAAACAGGAGCAAGATGGATTGTCATTAAGTACGCGACATTCACTATAAGGCCCGCATGGATTTGGATAACAAGGTTGTGTTGGTGGTCTTTGTTGGACAACGGGCTCTACACATCTGATAAATGCATCTCCTGTAGTTCCTGCAGGGCAGCTGCATAAAGGACTGTGATTGATGACCTGACAGTGTGCGCCTAAACCACAAGTGCCTCGACACGGATCGGCACATTTTAATTTATGACAAGCTCGATCTGATGGACATTCGCTGCTAACAGTGCATTCAGGTCGACAATCTGGTGGCGCACCTCTATAATCAGGAAGACATTCGCAAGAAGCTAGACCACCGCTTTCTCGACAAATACTGTTGGGACCGCATGGTGATGGCTGGCACGGTCTGATCGGACCTTCTTCATTTTTCGCACATTGTTCAAATGGATTTCCGGAATACCCTTTAACACACGCACAAGATGGAACATGGTTTATGACAGTACACTCGGCGTTAGAGCCACAAATTCCGGGGCAAGGGTCTGCACATTTGTTTCGAATACACGCTTTGTCTGCAGAACAGTCTGAACTTAGAACGCATTCTGGCCGACACCCTTCGTATGGGTTGCCGAAATATCCTTCCAAGCAAGAACAGGCACCAGCACCATCACGCTGAGTGCATATCGCATTAGCTCCGCACGGTGAAGGATCGCATGGTCGAGTTTCCCTTTCTGGAATGTAAAACCATGAATAAATACGTATATTTTTATGTTTATCCGACTATGAAGCGACATAAATATACTAATTATTAAACATAACAACAATCTTACCTCCTTCTGCCACACATTGTAGGAAAGGATTGCCAGTATATTTCTCTTTACAACTGCACGAAACAGTGTGGCTCACAACAATACAGTCAGCATTGACCCCACACGAGCCTGGACATGGATCTATACACTTGTTACGTACACAAGCTTGATTCGAAGGACAGTCTGGATTGATAACGCATTCTGGTCTACAATTTGGTGGCTGTCCGATATAATTGTCTATGCATTTACAGTTCGGTTTTCCATTTCTGTCCATGCATAATGCATTTGGACCACACGGAGAAGGGTGACATACATCAATTTGATCAGATGGCGTAATTGAAATTTCGTAGCAACCTTTGAATGGATCTCCGGTTTGACCGGGGTTACAGCTACATATTGGACTATGATTGATGACCTCACACCTTGCGGCGTGGCCACATGAATTAATGCAAGGGTTTATACACTTCTGATTGACACACGCCTTAGTAGAAGCGCACTCGGAGCTAATAATACATTCTGGTCGACAAGATGGTGGAGAACCTTGGAATCCTTCGACACACGCGCAAACAGCTGTATTCTCCACATTTCGGCAAATGCTATTAGGACCACATGGCGACGGATGGCACGGGTCTTTCTTTTCTGCAATAACCGGAACTGGTCGACATTGGGTAAACGGATTACCTGTGAAGTCAGTCATGCATGAGCAAGACGGTATATGATTAATGACATCACATTTCGCATGTTGACCACACACTCCTGGACATGGATCGCGACATTTATTTCTAAAGCAGGCTTTATCTCTGGGACATTCTTGACTTCCAGTACATTCTGGTCTACATGATTCGTATGGATTTCCACTGTATTCTGGTAAACATGTGCAAAAACCATTGTTACACTGAGCATTTGATCCACAAGGTGAAGGATTGCATGTATCTAATGGCGTAGGAGTAGTAGATTCTGAAAGAGGAAATATAGTCTTAGTATAAATAACGCAGGTTAGTAACTATAACTAGTATTTTATGCAGTCATCAACGTCAACAAACCTTCAACGATTGGCAAACATCTTGAAAACGGATCGCCTGTAAATCTATCATTACAAACGCACACTGCTACATGGTTTAGAACATGGCAGTTGGCATCTACTCCACATGATCCTGGGCAGGGGTCTTCACATTTTTGCCGTACACATGCTAATTCGGCTGGGCATTCAGAATTAATAGTACACTCGGGACGACAGCTCGGTGGCGATCCAACGTATCCGGGTAAGCATGAGCATGCGGGCCCACTGACCAACAACTGACAGCGAGAGTGAGGTCCGCAAGGCGATGGTGTACAAGACGGTGGTCGTTCAGTGGTTGGAATAATTTCTAAAAATACATGAATATTCATAAAAACACTATGAAAACTAGTCTCATCCAAAAACGTTTGTTGTAATTTACAAAAATCATGATTAAACTCATAACAGGATAAAATTTGTCTAATATGTTTACCAACACGATACTTATTGTAGGTAGTAAAACTGTTGACACTTACGATAACATTGTGTGAATGGATCCCCAGTCATGCCTGCTGGACAAGTGCATATGGGATTGTGATTTTTAACTTGACAATGTGCTCTTAGTCCACAGGTATTAGGACAAGGGTCATCACATTTCTGGTTGATGCATGCTTTAGAGGTATCACATTCACTATTGACTACACACTCAGGTTTACATGACGGGGGTGACCCCACGTAGCTTGGGAGACAAGAGCAAACTGCTTGCATATTGACTTGTCTACATTGACTGTTGGGTCCACACGGTGAAGGCTCGCATGGGTTTTGATATGGACGAGCTAAAATAAAATAAAATTGATTGTAAGCATTAAATTTGTGGTTGCATAGAACATGCAAGTTCAGTCCAAGGATACTATCATCTTTTGTTCTATCTATCGTCAAATGCCCCTGAAGTTCCATTGTGTGTTAAAATAACAAACATTTGGGGACAAACTTACTCAAATCGACAGTGCCTGTCTAAGCAAAATGGGTACTAGATTATGATATACGTACTAAATAATATACATAGATATATACCTAAAACATTCCAGATGCAGGATGATAAATATGATAATCAGGTTAAATTCAAGGCGCCTTTAAGGCTTCTAAAACATCTATAGGTACTTATGTTTAAAGAATTACATATTGCAACAAAATGTCTACGTAATTGAAATGAATAATATTATTACTTTGTCGGATTGTACTTACGAGTATATGACACCTCATTACACTGGTAGAAAGGATCGCCAGAATAGCCTTTTGGACAAGTACAGATTGGAACGTGATTTTCGACAGAGCATTGAGCCATCTGACCACAAGTGCCCGGGCAAGGGTCTATACATTTGAATCTTGTGCACGCCAGCGGCAGCGCACAGTCATCATTGATCTCACATTCCCGACGGCAGCCACTAGGGCTATACGGATCGCCGTCGTAGCCCGCCGAGCAACCGCATGCACCAGCACCCTTATGTTCTCGGCATTCTGCGTTAGGTCCGCAAGGGGATGGAGTGCACGGGCTCGATGTTGGAGTCATCTCAGTAGCTAAAAGGGAATATGAATTAAAACATGACCATAACATTTTCGTACCGTACCTACTTGAATACATTTTTTTTATTAAGTTCAGGGACATTTTATTAAGACAGAAACAAAACCATCCATAGAGCCGCCAACAAAGCAACACCGCCATGCAAAGGAACACCTCTAAAGCAAAATGTATATCCTAAGTACATCAGAGGTAAAATAAGGGAAAAAAGAAAACTTAGAAAAACATGGCACGCGACTAGATACCCGAGGGACAAAGCTTTATTTAATAAATGCTCAAAAGAACTTACGAACCTCATAGAAACACTTACAAATGATAACCTCCAGAGCTATCTATCAACACTATCACCCACAATAGATACCAATTACTCTCTGTGGAAAGCAACTAAAACCCTTAAGAAACCCAAAGCGCAAATAACACCAATTAGAGACGGCACTGGAGGGTGGGCAGATCAGATGGAGAAAAAGCCAGCACTTTTGCTGAACATCTTAGCACCGTCTTCCAACCTTTTTCGGAGTCGGACCAGGAACACACAACGGAGATAAACCAGTATCTTAATTCGCCGCTACAAATGTGTCTTCCCCTGAAAAGCGTAACTCCTAAAGAGGTACAAAGAGAAATCAGAAATCTCAAG
Source organism: Epinotia brunnichana (assembly GCA_963854355.1). Taxonomy (NCBI): domain Eukaryota; kingdom Metazoa; phylum Arthropoda; class Insecta; order Lepidoptera; family Tortricidae; genus Epinotia; species Epinotia brunnichana. The sequence continues at coordinate 17,648,775 of OY977943.1, read as the reverse complement.
GATGGGAAAGCACCAGGGTACGACCAGGTCGACGCAACCTTGCTGAAACAGCTACCACATAAGGGGATAATGACCCTGGTGAAAATCTTCAACGCCTGTATCAGACTCGAACACTTCCCAGGACAATGGAAAATTGCCCAGGTCGTAATGGTGCCTAAACCAGGAAAGCCACCACAAGAAAGGACCTCGTACAGACCAATAAGCCTATTACCGGTGATTGGAAAGCTAATGGAAAAAATCCTTCTTAACAGAATGCGAGAACTCCTAAGCAGTATAATCCCCAGCCATCAGTTTGGATTCCGAGAAGAACACAGCACGATAGAACAAGTACATCGGACTGTAGATGGCATCAGCGGATGTCTGGAAAATCGTTTATACTGCTCTGCCGCTTTCCTAGACGTAAGTCAGGCCTTCGACAAAGTCTGGCACGATGGGCTAGCGTACAAGATCAAAAAGTCGCTGCCACACTCGTTCTACAACATACTTTCATCATACCTTAACCGAAGAAGTTTCCAAGTTAAGCAAAACAGTGTATGTTCGGACCTATACGAAATATGCTCAGGTGTCCCTCAGGGCAGCATTCTGGGACCAGTGCTATATCTCATCTACACTGCGGACCTTCTCATTAATGTGGGCACAACTACTGCGACCTTTGCCGACGACACTGCTGTTCTTTCGGTTCACTCCAACCCAGCTACAGCTTCAATCCAACTTCAAACCCACCTGACCGATATAGAAAAGTGGTTTATGAGATGGAGAATTAAAGCAAACCAAAGCAAGTCTACCCATGTAACTTTCACACTTAGAAGAGAAACCTGCCCACCAGTAAAATTATACAACGAAAACATCCCACAAGAAGAACATGCCAAATATCTGGGCTTACACCTGGATCGAAGACTGACTTGGCAGAAACACATCTGGACAAAGCGAAAACAACTCGATAGTAAGCTCCGAAGTATCTACTGGCTAACAGGTCGTCACTCACACCTAAGCAATGAAAGCAAAATGATGGTCTATAAAGCCATAATAAAGCCAATTTGGACATATGGCATCCAACTATGGGGCACCGCATGCAACAGCAACATCGACATCTTAGAACGTTTTCAAAGCAAAACACTAAGAAATATCTTCAACATCCCCCACTGCATCAGCAATAAGTATATGTATCTTGACCTCAAAACACGGACAGTGAAGCAGGAAATAAGTCAGTATAGTCTTAGATACCAGAAAAGACTCGCACACCATACAAATGAGTTGGCATCGGCACTGAGTGGAGACGGAGGACAAAAGCACACTAGACTGAAGAGATGTGACATTCCCAACCTCGGAGGGAGAGTTAAACCACACTGTTGAAATCTCCCTCAATATAAAAAACAAAACTTGACAAACCGTCAGACAAACAAATGGCTTATTGTCTACTGACAGATCGCCACGACGCAGCCAATAGAGAAAAAAAATAAAAAATAAAAAGTTCAGGGATGGTGAAATCGAAAGGGCGTTACATGTATATGCATACCTATATAGTACCTATTCACTGACGTCTTGAAAAGATCCAAGTTATGAGTGGCTGGGAAAGGGTTTGCTGGAAGTAAGTTCCACTCTTTAGCTGTCTTCAAGTGCTTTGTGGGAAACAGTGGTATATCAACAACATAATAAGGGTGGAACCCACGTCCACGGCCGCACCTAGTCCCAACATGGCATATGCTTTACTATATTTTACTAACACACTTACATGATATCACAACTTGAATACAGTTTCTTGAGGCATCTCCAGTAAAACCTTGTTGACAACTGCATATTGGTCTGTGATTGACAGTCAAGCAGAGTGCATTCAGACCACAAGCTCCTTGGCAAGGGTCTTTACATCGTTCGTTAACACAAGCTGTATTGCTAGGACATTCAGCGTCAATAGTACACTCTGGCCGGCAATTTGGCACTCTACCGATATAGTTTGGCATACAAGAGCATGCAGCTTGATCTCCAATAATGCGACATTCTGAATTGGGTCCACAGGGTGAGGGTTCACACGGATTTGAAGGTGGTATTTCTGAAAAATCGTCAAAAATAATTAGGTCTCATTTAATCTCAAAATGGTGATCATAGCGTTTTGTCTAATTAATTATTATGTGTTTGAATATACTTACTTTCCTCTAGGCCACATTTGGAAAATGGATCGCCAGTGTATCCTGGTGTGCACGTGCATATGGGATTATGTGTTACAACTTGGCAACGTGCATTGTATCCGCAAGCATTTGGGCATGGATCAATGCATTTCTTATTGACACACGCCTTATCCTGTGGGCACTCGGAGCTGACAATACATTCGGGGCGACAAGTAGGGGGTGTGCCGATGTATCCGATCTCGCAAGTGCATACGCTATGACCATTTACTTCTCGGCATAAACTATTGGGACCACAAGGAGATGGTTGGCATGGTTTTGCATCATTCCGTCCAGGAGGAAGTTCTGTAAATATTAATTATCATGAAATATCATCAATTCATCATATTTCTTATGCAACTTCTGTAAATTTATTAAACCCTTTTCCGGGAGAAGCATTATATCAACCAACAACCATACCACAAGCTGCCTGTCAAACATGTACCTTAATTAAATAAAACAGACATTCGGTTGCTTATTCCAATTATCGCCATATAAAAGGGTTAATTCGTTTCCATATTTACGGGTTTAAATGGTGGATTAATTATTAGTGAAACTTGTAAATATTCATCTATTTTAATATGTTTACCTTTAACAACACACTGAATAAGTGGGTTTCCGGTATATCCAGACATGCACGTACATGTTGGTGAATGGTTGACTGTTCTACATTCAGCGTTTACTCCACATGCTCCTGGGCATGGATCTTTGCATCTATTGTTTGAACAAGCCTTGTTTCGATCACAGTCGGAATTAGAAACGCACTCTGGTCGACATCCGGTGTATGGATCTCCGAAATATTCTGGTAAACAAGAGCACGATCCTACTCCGTTTCGTTCCTTACATAATGCATTCGCACCACATGGCGATGGATTGCACGGATTCGGCAAAGGTTCCGGTGGATCTGTAATAATTAACCTCAGAATTATCTTCTGTGAGTTACGTAGATTAAGAGTACCAAAATTAACACATTTTGCACATCTAATAACTTACACTCGACTTGAGAACACCCACTGAAAGGATCACCTGTGTAACCTGATATACAATTACATAATGCTACATGATTGGCCACAGAACAATCAGCGTTCAGCCCACATGAGCCCGGACAGGGATCTATACACCTCTCGTTTTGGCATGCAAGATTACCAGCACATTCCGCATTGATAGAACATTCTGGTCTACAATTAGGTGCAATACCAATGTAGCTTGGTAAGCATGAACATGCAGGCGCTTCACCCACTACTTTACATTGAGAATATGGACCACACGGTGAAGGCACGCATGGATTTCCTCTAGGTCCGTCAAACATAGGTTCTAAGAAAGAAACACAATAGATTAAGTGAAACAGCACATAGGACAGACACAGAAAAAAACGGAAAAATTGAAAATGAAAATAATATGTATATACAGGAAATTGAAATTTCATGCAAAGGTAAAATATGAATAATTCTTAATAAAAAACGAATAATGTTTTTCGTGTTGACAAAAAATAAACCTTTTTATTTCTTAAATCAAATTTATTGCTCGATGATTTCTTACTTGGTTCTAACTGGCAAGATATGAAAGGGTCACCGGTGTATCCTGCTTTACATGTGCAAATAGGATTGTGATTTATAACTTGACATCTGGCATTTACACCGCAAGTTCCTGGACATGGAGCTTTACACTTCTGTTTAATGCAAGCCTGATGCTGTGGGCAATCTGTACTAGATACGCATTCGGGCCTACAAGTCGGGGGCGATCCGATATAGCCTTCCTGACATGAACACACGCCATGACCATCGACCATTTTGCAGTGGCTATATGCTCCACACGGCGAAGGCATGCATGGATTTAAATCGGCAATTGGTGCTGCAATAGTTAAAATTAATAACCATAATGTAAACTGCTTGATAGGTATAATGTAATATTTAATTTAACAATTCTACTAACGTATTAATCGAGGATGGCAGGAGACTAAGGGATTGCCGTCAAAATCATCCACACATGAACACACAGGATTATGATGGGCAACCGTGCATTGTGCATTAACGCCACAAGCTCCTTGGCAAGGATCCGTACATTTATTGTTTGAGCAAGCCTTGTCCCATGGACAATCATTATTTGTCACACATTCGGGGCGACATCCAAGATATGGATCTCCGAAATAACCAGGTGAGCATGTACATGCTCCAGCAGAATGTCTTTCTGTGCATACAGCATTTGGACCGCAGGGCGATTGAGAACATGGATTTGATTCCTCTTCACTCGGCACAATAACTGGATAGGTAATAATTGTTGATGTTAATATAGATACTAGACATTTCATTAGATATTTCAAGTATGTACGACCGAATAGGACTAACAAGTTCTTACCGAAGAAGTGACAACCACCATATGGATCACCAGTGTAACCCGCCCAACAATGGCAAACAGCTTTGTGGTTGATAACAACGCATTCTGCATATGTACCGCAAGAGCCTTCACACGGATTAACACATTTTTCCCGGACACAAGCAAGGTTGCTAGGGCACTCTTCGTCGTATATACATTCAGGTCGACAATTTGGTGCTCTACCGACATATCCTTGCAGACAAGAACACGCGGGTGTTTCTCCTACCAATCGGCACTGGGAATTCCTTCCACAAGGAGAAGGCACACAGGGATTTCCCAACGGTTTTGATTGTGATTCTAAAAAAATATTATTTTTAATTACTTATTGTTATTTTAAGGTAGCGATTTGATAGTTTAGGCGTTTAGGTTTAAAAATGTATACCTGTTCAAATGTATCGTCGATTTGTTATTCTTTGTTAATGTTTAAATTTGTTAAGCAATAATACTCTTTAAGGCAGAGTTAGTAACTATTAGAACGTTATATAAGAAATATTTATAAATGCTCACTTGGTGCTTCCGTGCACTGTACGAATGGGTCGCCGATATAATTTGTTGGACAGCTACATAATGCATTGTGATTAACAACAGTACATTTCGCATTGTTTCCGCATGCTCCAATGCAAGGGTCTGCGCATCTTTGATTTTTACATGCCTTATTAGGCATACATTCACTGCTAACCATACATTCGGGACGACAAGATGGTGGGGACCCGAAGTATTGGTCTTGGCAAGAACATATTGCATGGCCAGCGCTTACACGACATACGCTATAAGGCCCGCATGGAGAAGGTATACACGGTTCGATGGGATCATTCATTCCTAAAACGAAAAAAAATCTGTTTCAAGATTGTTATTATAGGTGAACTGCATACTGTTGTATACTTAAATTGTTTCTATGTCGTACCTATATAACATGATGAAAATGGATTGCCTTCGTATCCTGGTAAACACGCACAAGAAGGAGCATGATTGTGCACACGGCATTCCGCATTCATTCCACAAACCCCTGGGCATGGATCCTTACACTTGTTATTGAAACAAGCTTTGTCTTTGGTACAATCAGAGTTTAAAACACATTCTGGTCTACATTCAAAGTATGGGTCGCCGTAATATTCTGGAAGGCAGGAGCAGGATCCGACACCATTTCTTTCTTTACAGATAGCGTTTGCTCCACATGGAGAACGAGAACATGGACTTTCTTGAATTTGGGGTTCAATATCTAAAAGATAGGTCAAAATATTACGATGTGTTGCTAGAAGATTAAAGCTGTTCACCGTCGGTAGAAAGTGTAACTTACTAGGTATAAATGAACATCCGGAAAATGGATCTCCTGTATATCCTTGTTCACAAGAACATACTGGTATGTGCTTAACTACAGTGCACGTAGCATGTACTCCGCAGGAACCGGGACATGGGTCTCTACATTTTTCGGCAAGGCAAGCTAGGTTTCCGGGACATTCCACATCAATAACGCACTCTGGTCGACAGTTAGGAGGGCGACCCACGTAATCATTCAAACAGGAACACACAGGTAGACCATTTATCTCTCTACATTGAGAATGCGGTCCGCAGGGATTAGGTATGCAAATATCTGACGGTTGCGAAAGTGGCCCTGGTGAAGTACATAAAATAAATATGCTGTTGAAAGGAGTAATCATTTCAATACAACGTAAAAAAACATTACTCACTTTCATCAATATAACACCTCGAAAACGGATCTCCAGTAAAACCGCTTAAGCAACTACATATTGGATTATGGTTTACCACCTGACATTGGGCATTTATACCACACATACCAGGACACGGATCTTGACATTTTTGGTGAATACACGCTTTATTAGGTCGACAATCGGATGTGGCTATACATTCGGGTCGACAGTTGGGTGGAGAACCAATGCATTTGTCTAAACATGTACAAACAGCATGTCCGTTAAATGTACGACATGTACTATAGGGGCCACAAGGCGAAGGGTGGCAGGGATCCACAGGTTCTGGTGAAACTATAGAGAAAGTAAGACGAAAGATAAATATATAAAATAATCAATAAAAATTACAAATATACAATAGTAATTGTGAAGATAGAAAGTCTTACTCGCAACAGGAGAACATGCATGAAGAGGGTTCCCAATATATCCAGTCAAGCAATAACATGAAGGTGCGTGGTTCGTCACTCTACATTCAGCGTTTTGCCCACAAGTACCAGGGCATGGATCCACACATTTATTATTAAAGCAGGCTCTGTCTCTTGCGCAGTCAGTATTCATTACGCACTCAGGGCGACAGCCAAGGTATGGGTCGCCGTAAAATTCATCTATACATGTGCAAGAACCAGCGCCACTTCTTTCCCGACAAATGGCGTTGGGTCCGCATGGTGATGGATTGCATGGATGGTTTGGTATCTCTTTTGCAACTGAAAAATTGTGTATAAACATGCTGTCATAAACTACAATAATAAAACATGCAGAAGAGTGATGAACAACATTCTAAACCAATAACTTCTACGCAATGGTCATACACATGGCACTTTGACATACAACACACTCACCTTCTATAAAATTGCAGCCAGCAAATGGGTCGCCGGAATATCCTTCGTCGCACGAACAAATTGGTTGATGATTTTGCACAACGCACCGAGCGTTGAATCCGCAAGAGCCAACGCAAGGGTTGACACAAGTACCGGCAAGGCAGGCGAGAGCCAGAGGACAGTCTTGGTTGATGACGCATTGAGGGCGACACGACGGGGGAGCGCCTAACGTGCCAGGCTCGCAGGCGCACACGGCACGACCGCCTTCGCTAGCACATGTTGAATGAGGGCCACAAGGTGAAGGCAAACATGGGTCCGGATGAGGAGTTAGTGGCGGATTACCTTCAAAAAAAGGAGTCATAGTTATGAAGACCGTAAATAAATAGCGAGCCTTCGCTTTAATTTCTTAATCTTGGTAACAACTGTTATTGTAACGCCTAAAATTCTAAACTACCTACGTAATTCAATAATAATAGTAAATATGGCTGGAATGGAGCTGTCACTAATAATAGTAAATGGGAAGTATTTAAGTGAAACGTACAAGAGAGTAAGGCCGATTGTGCACTACAATGAATTTTACTGTCCGGCAGTCCGATTTTTTACTCCGGTTCGATATTTTTGTATCCAACATGCAATACAAAAATATCGAACCATAAAAAATCGGACTGCCGGACAGTAAAATTCATTGTAGTGCACAATCGCCCTATACATGTTTTGTCAAAACAATAATTTTTGGTAGGTACAAGCTTACCAACTGTCCAACTGTACTTTTTTTGCACAGTCATCACAGTCATTGAGCGCATTCTAATGAGTCCAAAAGGTTTATTACTAATGGTTTATTTTGTGTAGTTTAGGATTTGCTCTGGCCACCTCCTGACTCCGTCATCAAACCAGCTTTATGGTACCATAATAATGCATTATCATCTTAATTACACAAGCAAACAAAATTTGAATACTATTGGACTTCAGAAAATTGGTAAAATTAGACTTGCAAGATTTACTATTACCACAAAATGATTTTGAGATAATTTGGCTCGCTAAATAAAGCCTTATAATTTTTTCAAAAAAAATTTGTATAGAGCGTATGTGAAAAATCGGATTTTCTCTGAAAGTAAAACGAAAACCGTAATATCCTCGCGGATGGTTACAATACTAATTGTTTCTGATTATTTGACGTACTTAGTTTTTAAAGAATAGGTGCCTTTTTTTTTGTAAAATCAAAGTTTATTTTAGGATTTTTTTTTGTACCTTTTTTGTTTGATTTACGTTTTACTCATGTTTTTGACAATAGAAAATGAGTTTGAGTCTGTTCGGGCTAAAGACTAACGAGTAATGATCTTTTTTCGAAAAAAATGTATAGCGCCGTTATTTAAACATCTTTTTCTCCTAAATTACCAAGAACACCGTTAAATCCTCTTAGACACTTATACAATGAATTATTTATGTTTTTTTGAATGATAATTATATTAAAAAAAATGTTTTTTTTAAAGAAAATGGCACACACTGTTTAAATAAATTGAGTACGTCAAAAAAACATAAATAATTAATTGTATAAGTGTCTAGGAGGATTTAACGGTGTTCTTGGTAATTTAGGAGAAAAAGATGTTTAAATAACGGCGCTATACATTTTTTTCGAAAAAAGATCATTACTCGTTAGTCTTTAGCCCGAACAGACTCAAACTCATTTTTGTGGTATGATAATGACTAGAGGAAGCCATTTCCCAAAAAAAAGTCATCAAAAATTTTTAATTGTCTATTTCTATGGAGAGCCAATTCTCAGCCCACAGTGCGGCGTGGCGCGGAGGCGGTACTGGTTGTAATGTTCGAGCTAATATTAAAGTGTCCACACAGAACGCTTTTTCCCGGCCGGTATTCCGTGCGGACCCTTTCGTATTAGTTCGAACATTGCAACCGGTACCGCCTTCGCGCCGCGCCGCGCCGCTCTACCACCGCGTTTCGGCCTTAAAAAGAGCCCTAAACAAACATACATTCCAAGTTAAATGAAAGTTTGTAAAAAGTAAATAAAGTTTAAAAATCTATATCCCGACTACGGAAAAGTATCTATGAATAATATTTTTATATATTTGAACTCGAAATTTTCTCTTCTTTCATTTGATTTCACGCTACGGTAGAATTTTTTTTTTTCAAACTCAGTCACTTATTTGTTTTCATACAAAAAGTAGCCTATGTCACCCGGAGCATAATTTCCAATCGATTGACACCCCATTTACAAACATAGACTGCTAAAAACATATCCCTTCCTTTCGGCTCTGCTGTAGTCGGAAATCGATAATGTTTGCAAAGTTGTTGCTCCTGAAAACATTATTCACCGCTTACAAATTAACAGTAAGGTAAACGTCCGAGTGCTCGACGCTGTACTGCTGTACTTAGTTCGAATTTATCCCATATTGCTTTGACATAAAGTGCCCATGCCATATACTAGAGTCTGGCCAGGGAAAGATTAGCCTAGAAAAGAGCGGCAAATTTTAAAAAAAACCGGCCAAGTGCGAGTTGGACTCGCGCACGAAGGGTTCCGTACCATTATCTATAAAAACGGCAAAAAAACCACGTTTGTTGTTTGAGTCACCCTTAAATTTTTTTTTTTTTTTTTTAGTATTTGTTGTTGTAGCGGCAGCAGAAATACATAATCTGTGAAAATTTCAACTCTCTAGCTATCACGATTCTTGAGATACAGCCTGGTGACAGATTATCTATAAAAACGGCAAACAAATCACGTTTTTTGTATGGGAGCCCCCCTTAAAAAAATATTTTATTTTGTTTTTAGTATTTGTTGTTATAGCGGCAGCAGAAATACATAATCTGTGAAAATTTCAACTCTCTAGCTATCACGGTTCTTGAGATACAGCCTGGTGACAGACAGACGGACGGACAGCGAAGTCTCAGTAATAGGGTCCCGTTTTACTCTTTGAGTACGGAACCCTAAAAACAGCGTGTTGTAACACTGTGTATAACGCGATAAAATAATAATGATACTTTAACAAGGAAATAGGGAAACTTACTTTTCCAGTAACATTTTATGAATGGGTCGCCTTCAGGAAGATTTTCCGGGCATGTGCAGATCGGGTTATGTCCGACTACATGACAGCGGGCGTCAAGACCGCAACTGTGCACGCAAGGATCCTTGCATTTCTGGTTTATGCATGCTCGAGTAGATGGACAATCTGAGTTGACAGAGCATTCCGGCCGACATGCAGGGGGAGATCCGAGGTAACCTGAGCGACACGAACACGCTGCTCGCTGGTTCACCACGTGGCACTCACTGTTAGGACCGCATGGCGAAGGTTCGCAAGGGTTTAACGGAGGGTCTGTAAAATAAACATTATCTTTAGGTTTAACGTTATGTACGGAGTATGTCGGTAATACTATTTAGCGTCATTTATTTTATTATGTATCATACCGATGTGATATTAATTGATCGCATATAGCCGAAGCTATGTCTTGTCTTGATATGAGTAGGTACCTTATATTCACTGACAAACATTGTTTAGAAAGACTGTTTCAGGAACATTATTATTCTTAGTCGTAGTATGAGGAGGAAACGATAGAAGTGAACCAAAAATTTTCATGAAATTGAATACGGGCATGTAATAGTGAATATTGAAAAAATAAATCATTGAATTTAATACGGGCATGTATATAGTGAATATAGTAAAAAAGGGTGGGTGAAGCCTGCAATTGCAAAATATATAAATATCGATTGTATCTGAATTTAATTTAAGGTTCTGAGCGAAACATTCTTATATTACTACTTACGAATCACAGTAATTGGGCGACAGGAAGAGAATGGATCGCCCTCGTAATTTTTGAAGCAAGTACACACTGGAACATGGTTTGTGACACTGCATTCGGCGTTTAATCCACATAAATCTTTGCACGGATCCCGGCAATGATTAGATAAACAAGCTAAATTGTTAGGACAATCTGGGTTCATGGTACATTCTGGTCGGCAACCACCTGCGTACGGGTTGCCGATATTCGGTGGTATACAAGAGCATCGCGCTACATCATTTAGTACGGTGCAAATAGTATTTTCTCCACATGGTGATGGATTGCAGGGTGTCAATGGTTCATTTACTATTAAAATACATCCAATAAATGCGTCCCCCCTGTAGCCTTCTAAACAACTGCATAGAGGTGTGTGGTTAACGACATCACACTTGGCATTATTTCCACAAGCTTCAACACACGGATCTGCGCATTTATCGTTTATACAAGCCTGATTCGATGGGCATTCCTGACTTATGACACATTCCGGTCTACAGAAAGGAGGAGTTCCAACATAGTTAGAGCTACACGAGCATACAGGATGGTTAGATTTAACTTCACAAATCGAATTAGGCCCGCAAGGTGAAGGCACGCAAGGATTTTTAGATGTAGGCTCTCTAGGTTCCGCCGCTCCGCACGCAACGAACGGATCACCCGTCTTATCACGTCCACAAGCACATATAGGATTATGATTTACTACTATACAGTCAGCGTTCATTCCACAACTACCCAGGCATGGGTTGACACATTTTTGATTAACACACGTCTCTGTTTGTTGACAATCCGAATTACTGACGCATTCTGGCTGACACATTGGTGCGACTCCTCTGTAGCCTGGCAAGCACGAGCAAACCGGGAATCCCGTTGGCGAGACAAGGCAACGGCTATATGCTCCGCAAGGGGAAGGGTCGCACACGTGATGCGATGGTGGAGGTTCGATAGCAGGCTGGCATCTTATGTAAGGATCGCCCGTCTCACCCGGTAGGCAGTAGCATACTGCGTGGTGATTAACTGTCTCGCATTGGGCTCTTAAACCGCACACATCTTTGCATGGATTTTCACATTTATTGTTAAGACAGGCTAAGTTAGTGGCGCAATCGCTGTTGACTACACATTGAGGGCGACACGACAACTGGGGATTGCCAAAGAAATTTGGAAGGCATTGGCAACGTAGTACACCGTTAGCATCCTGGCAATATGCGTTAGCACCACATTGAATGTTGTCACAAGTTTTGGCTTTATTTGCTGAAACAAAAGTGTGCAGTCTTATTGTAATGCTTCAAATATTATTTATAATAGTATTCTTAGTTACTTTACAAAGAACCTATGGGTACTTACGTTCTGTGGCGGGTTTGCAATATTCATAAGGATTTCCTTCAAAGTCATTAACACATCGGCATATTGGATCATGACGATATACCGTACACTCCGTATTCATACCACATGAACCAGGACATGGATCTATACACTTGTTCTTTAAACATGCTTTATCAAAAGCACAATCTGAGTTGAGAACACATTCTGGCCTGCATATTGGATTATTAGCAGCGTCCGGTCCCAAGCAGATATCACAAATTGCAAATTGATTCCCATAAGTATCACATTGAGCTTGTGGATCACAAGGGTTCGGTGTGCAAGGCTGTGCAGTAGTATTGTCAGAAGGAATGATAATTGCTGAAAACAATAAAACTTGCGTTAGTTAAATTAAATATAGGAAGTTTATTCATCAGGTTGAAAAATATAAGGTATACTTACGTCGATAAGTACATTGGACTAAAGGATCTCCTATGTATCCATCGGGACATATACATGAGACAGTGTGGTCCGAACACAAACAAACTGCATTGATACCACAAACATTTTTCGATGAACAAGGATCAGCACACTTATTATTGACACAAGCTTCATTCGTTGGGCAGTCTGAATTCATTGAACATTCTAGTTTGCATTCAATGTACGGATCTCCGATGAAATCTACTGGGCAGTAGCACTGAGCTTCATTTCCAACATCCTGACAAATCGCATTAATTCCGCACTGTACCTTATTACAAGGTGATATTGATTTGTGCGATTCTGGCGGCAAGCAGCAGAGTAAAGGATTTCCTATTAGTCCCTCTTCACATTCGCATACTGGGCGATGGGATTCGATATGGCATTTAGTATTCAAACCGCAAGCACCTGGGCATGGGTCTCGGCAAGTATAGCCAATACATGCCCTATTTGGGGAGCATTCATCATCGACTTCACATTCTCGTGAAAGGCAGCCTTCCTCACCATAAGGATTGCCGGTGCTGCTATCGGCACAGGAGCACGAAGCTTGACCCTCATAGTTGACATTACATATAGCTTGCGGACCACATGGATTCGGTGTGCAAGGATTTCGTTGAGCTTGGCAACCAACATTTGGATCCCCAAGATAACCTGTTTTACAGAAACACATTTCTCTGTTGCTGCTTACATAACAGTCCGCATTAGGGCCACAAGGGCCGGGATGACATAAGGTCGAAGGTGGCAAATATCCTTGGGAATTGCAAGATATGTATGGATTACCGATGGTACTCTCAGGGCAGTAACAAGGAGGGGCCCGGCTAGGGTCACAGCGCGCACGGATGCCGCACATATTAGGATCGCAAGGATTACGAGCCTCGACACATCCTCTAACAGTATTCGGACTTTCTACAAATCCTTGTAAACAGGTACACTTCGCATATCCATTAGATAATACGGTACATTGTGTATTCGGTCCACATGGCGAAGGATTGCAGGGATTACTTGGTAGTCTACATATTTGTCTAGGAGGATTTCCTTCATAATTTGGAAGACAGAAACAAGCTGGTTTTTTATCTATTAATCGACAACCTGAGTTTGGTCCGCATGGGTTAGGCTCACATTCATTGCCTTCTGGTACTGAAATAAGAAAACAATACATATTTAAACATCTAATACTAAAATACTCCATGATCACAAAGATCATATCAAAATCATTATTAGCTTGTAACTTACTACAATTCTTGAACGGGTTGCCGGTCAATCCTTTAGGACAGTAACATATTGGATTTCCATTGTCGATTTCACATAATGCATTAATTCCACATGGATTAGGAATGCATGGGTTTACTGGAGGCTCACAACCCAGCAAAGGGTTGCCATTGTACCCTGGTAAACATTTACAGGACGCGCGGTGGTTTATAACATCGCAAATGGCATTCATGCCACACCTACAAGGCGAATCGCACTTGCCGTTTATGCAAGCTTCGGAATTTGCACATTCGTTGTCGGACCTACATCCTTGTACTGGAACGTGTATAATAAATTTAATACAATAATTATAATGAACAAACAATATGCATTTTTTTATAGATTCTCACCTTGATAACATTCCAAATAAGCGTTACCGCTGTATCCATCATGGCACTGACATTGAATGCCGTGGTTAAAAGGAACGCACTCTGCGTTATCGCCGCATTTGTTTCCAGAGCAAGGATTCATGCATACTCTATTCAACCTATCGCACAGAAGTTCTGGTGGACAATCCTCGTTATATTGGCATACTGAGTGTGGGTCAACAACTAAAATCATAAATCGAATTAATCATTCATTTCTGTCAATATTGATCAACAACGGAAAGTTGTGCAGTAGTAGCTTACCTGGCACACATCCAATATATCCATTTCCTTGATATCCTTCGAGGCAGCTGCAGTCCGAGCCATGGTTTGTATTTATACAGGCAGCATTGGGTGCGCATGGGTTGTGTATGGCACAAGGGAGTTGACATGCATTATTTATACAAGCTTCGGTCACGAGACAGTCTTCGTTTCTAGTGCAACCGGCTGTGCGCAATAAAGTATTTTTTGTATTATACAATAGTAAAGGAAATTAAGTGCAGTAAAAATACATTCATTATTTACATTACTCCTCAACCACATATATTTATTTTAGTCATATAAAAGTAGAACTGTTATTATTATTATTAAAATAACAACAATCCACTGTCAGTACTCCAGTTATTTGTACAATTAATTACTATTATTATTATTTACAATAGTTTAAATACCCCCACTTATTTATCTGTTCACAGTAACATATATAAAGTAAAGAGCATTGCGATTTGCGAGTGAAGCAATTTACTTATCACATCAACTACCTATCATAGACGCAGCTATAGTTAGAATGAGAGGTATATATTGCGCTCTCATTCCAACTACTTATATCTGTCTGTCAGTTGTTGTCATAAATTGCATCAACTGTAATGTGTTTTAAGTATAAAGTTTTCCTGGTTTGAAGGTCAATATTATAGAAATAATCCCACTGCAGATTTGTTGTAAGTGTTGGTCTTTAACTATTGCATATTGTATTAAGTAATATTTATTTATTAGTTTGAGTTAAATCTTACATATTTTAGGTGAACATTTAACAGCTGGATCTCCGTCTTGCCCGGCGGGACATGAACACATTGGTCTCTGCTTTATAGGGTGGCAATTGGCTCCGATACCACAAACATTGTCAAACTCACAAGGATTTTGACATAATCCCATAAAGCAGGCTTCTGTCTCTATACAGTCGCGGTCAGAATGACATGGCTCTGGTGCCTTAGGTGTCCCAGGTGATTCTAGTGTGTTAGATGGTAAATTAGTAAATATGTTACGTTTGTAGTAGGTAAGAGTAATTAATACTTTAGTGCTTTATTTACAACTAATTACAGGTGAAAAACAAATGAAGAACGCACTGTACGTATTTGTCCGATAAAACAAAACTATCAAAGTTCTGGAAATATTTAAATAACATTAGACTTCCAAATATTTATATCTATTATTAAATTGAATCGGTTTCTACGTGTATGCAAATTATCCAAGTAGCATACCTCTTACACAGTTGTTCCCAGTGATCCCATCGCACATGCACGAAGGCACATGGTCGACAACGATACATGGCGTGCCCAGTGTACAAATGTTCTGCATCATACACGGATTCTGGCACACTCCGTTCATGCACGCTTTGTCCGTCGAGCAGTTCGAGTTCATGTTACAGCTAGTTATCTTGTAAGTGTCAATTTGGGGGTGCGCTGTTTCCGTAGAAGTGATGTCAGTATAAGGAGTCGAGTCAGTCCATGCAAGTATATCTACATCTTTTCTACGTGATGATAAATTTGCGTTGGGAGTAGTGGAATGAGGAGGACCTGTATTTGTGTTACTCGTTAGTTCAGTGGCTGTATTTTGTATACTTGTTAGTTCTGTTTGTATATCATCAATTGTGTTTATTACTGGCGTCGTTTCGGCTGAATTATAGGTATTTGTCGTACTTCCTTCCCACTGATTTGTTAACTCCGTAACTTTTGTATAAATAGTGTTTGTTGTAGAAATAATATCACTATCGAGTGTTTTCAAGTTATTATCACTAGTAAGAAACTCGTCATTGCTGGTTGACATGTGATCTTGAAAATAAGTCTCAGTCGGTGTATTAATAGGAGCGTCTTCATTTGTTTGGTTCTCGGAAAGCGTAGACTTATTTTCGTCTGTCGTAGATTCTGTTTCCGTAGTCGTAGTCTCGGCAAAGTTATAAGCATTTGTTGTACTTTCTTCCCAAGTTTTCGTGTAATCCGTATTAATTGTTTGAACTGATATAGCGCTCGAAGTTAACAATTTAGCATCATTATCAGATGTTGAAGAGTTGTATGTATTTGTAAAGATTTCATCGTCACTAGTAGATGTGTGAACTCTAAAAGAATTCTCGGTGGTCGTATAAACTGGTACTTTTTCGTTAGTTGTTACTTCAGGAATTGTTACACTAATTTGATCTGTTCTAGGTTGTGTATCCGTATCACCATATGGTATGCCTTCGGAGGAGATTTGAACTGTAATGCTTTTATTTTCATATGGTAATTCGGTTGTTTGGTTCAGGTAATTGGTGATCGATTCTGAATCATCGCTAGTATTTTCATCAAAACTGTTAAACGTTTTATTATGAATATAAGAATAATCTTGTGAATCAAACTCAGTACTATGAGTAGGTTGTGTCGTTACTGTACCAGGACTCGATGATGGCATAATGTTTTCATTTACTATTGGAGTAATCGTAGTAGAATATGTTTCTGTCGAAAGCAAAATTTCGTCATTATTACTTTTAAATGTAGTCTCCGTAGAATATGTAGTGTCATATTCTGCTTTCGATTCGATTGCAACAGTTGATTTTATGACTTCGTTTGTTACTGGATTAATTGAAATAGATTCTGTGTACATATCAGTATTAGTGCCCAAAGGAGTTATATAAGAAATTTCATTTGTTTGTTCCGTGGACGTGTACATGTCGTTTTCCGATGTTAAATGACCACTTCTGGTTGTAGAATCATTTACTATACCTGTCGCTTCCTCCATTTCTGCCATTGTAGAAAATGTTGGTTTGGATGCTAAATTATCTAATGTAGCATATACCGAGTCGTCTTTGGGTAAATTTGTAGTGACTTTATTCGGAGTTGGACGCGAATGTTCAGTATTGAACAAATGATGTGATTCAGTGTCCGATATGACTGATGAATCAGTTGTTGATGTAATATCTTTTTCTTTGAATTCTGATGTTGTAGTTTTACTTATATCAAATGCTTTAGTAGAAATATAATCATGTTGCAATTTAGTTTGGGTAACGCTGTTTGTATCGGATTGCTCTGTGATTAAATTAAACATAGTTGTGTGTGACTCATAGTAATCAGTTGATTTGATAATATCTTGTTCTGTAAAATCGGATGTCGGTGTTTTACTTACATCAAAGTTTTCTGAATAAGTTGAAGCTTTTATTGTAATTAACTCGTCATATAATTTATTCAGACTAGTGATTAATGAATCAAGTGCCATAAAGTCAGATTTGGCAGGTTTTTTTATATCCATCATTCCTGAATCAGTTGACTTAGTTTGTGTTGGAATTGTTTGGCGGGTCGGTGGTTCCTGTAGTGCCGTTGTAGACATTGTTGTGTCATCTGAATCGTTTATATCCGTTACATTATTTGGTAGTTTGCCATGAGAATCCTTAAAAACAGATGATTCCGTACTTGAAGAAGTCGTGCCAACTAGTTCAATAAAAGGCTTTGTTACTGATACGTCAGGAACTACAGTAAAATTATCAGAGCTGGTTTTATTATTATCAGGCTTAAAATTGGGCCCTGGATTAGTTGATTCAGACATAGTAATTGATGCAGATTGAGGAGTTGTTGATATTTCAGTGGCTGTTGTAAATTCTGACTCAGTGTAAATTTTTTGAGTTGAACTTTGCAAGTCTTCCGTATTTGTATAGGTTACATCGAGAAAATAAGTTGTTCTTTCGTTTTCGTAAATACTTGTACTAAAAGGTGTAGTAAAACTATTATCTTCTGTGTCTTGGTCTGTTGCTTCTGGAAAATTACCGTATGTACTCAAAGTACTGTACGAGTCAATTGAATCCACTATTTCCTCTAAAGGTATTTTCGTATTCATCGTTGCTGGTATTTCACTCGTAACGCCTTTCGAGTTAACGGTACTTTCGGTTATTTCGTTATTGTTATCTTCATGAAATATGTCTATATACTGTGTTTGACTTGGAAAAGTTTTAGTAACTTCATAATTGACAGGTGTTGTACTAAAAATATTTTTCGAGCCTTTATGAAAAATGGACGACAGTTTATTGGTAGTTACTGTAATTTCCGTATTAGACTTTTCGTAACCAGTGGAATATGTACTCAGATTATGTAAAGTGCCGTCTTGATTCTGATCAGTGGGATGTGTGTTTGTAATATGTTTTGTCCCTTCATCTGTTTCCGATGTTATTCTTGTAATTTGTTCAGTAGAGTAGGACATTGCCGTAGTGTTCTCGTCCGTTGGTGTATTATTTTCAGGACTATTTGATGATGCTGTAATAGTATAATTCATCTCCGGTGAAGATGTATTTTTAACAGTGACGGGGGGAGACGTTGTTCTGTCTTTGATTGTTTCGTTATATATGTCATAAGCTTTTTCAGTATAGTTACTTCCTAATTTTCGTTGATTATCAGGTGTTTTTGTATCTTTACTTTCACTGGGAGATGTGGTTGAACTTTTTATGGTGTACTTTTTTGTTATTGGCTTTGCAGTAGTTTCCAATGGCTTAACAGTATTTTCCAAATGGACGGTGCTGCTACTTTCCACTAATTCATCGGAATCTAGAGTTGAAGGATAATTGCTTATAGCTTCAGTGAAAAGAACAGTCATTTCTGTTACACTATCTTCTTCTTGATGAGGTGGAAAGTGATGATTGTTGTTGGTCGAATTATCGGTAGTCATAGACTCTGGTGTCAAATTATGTCCTGGACTTTCAGAAGATGTATCAATTCCTGTTGGTTTGTTTTTTGTTAACTGTATGTCACTAATGGTAGTGATGTCATTTATCGTATTCGTAGAAACGAATGTTGTTTCCATGTTGTCTGTTCTTGTTTCTAATGAGCCAACAGTAGTTGAAATTATATTATTATTATTCCCGTCTGTATTTTCGGTATACTCTGTAATTGTGGGATTATCTGTATATGATTCAATTTTTATGCTGGACTCTCGGTATTCTACAGTAGGGTTTTTTGAAATGATGGGCAACTCAGTTATCGTTTGATCTAGTAGGTGAGGTGTGATTGCAACGTTAGTTGAGTTGGGTATCAATGTAGTAGTAATGTCAGTGAAATTTGAATAGTCGAGGGACGAAGTAGTCAAGTCAGTAATGTCGGTTTCGCCTTCACTTTCCTGATTGATGGTTGCCGTTGTTGTATCGAGGTATGTTTCAGTTAGTGGGACAATTTTAGGCGGAACATCTGTTAATAGGAACGCAACAACAAAATTGTTAATAAAAAACCTTTGAAAGTAGTATATCATAAAAAACTTCATGTAATTTTCTTTGATATTCTTTGATTAGGTGGTATATGTATGTATAATAAATAATTGATTCGTGAGATGTGATAGATATTACGTATTAAAGAAAGCTGGGAAGAATAAAAGAAAATATGTCAGGATCTCATGCGATTTAAGACCAAACCCATTGACTTATGAAACGAGATAGAAGAGAGAGTAAATCACGTATGTGGGATTTAAGTGACTGAGATTCATATTTAAAACTTACTAAAATTAAATGCAAGCGTCGAATTTTGGTGACCTTTAATTTTGGTTTATTGTCAGAACCATTTCATTTGTCACTTAAACAAACACACGTGTAGACCAATTATACATTGCCATATTTCAATAATTGATAGAGCATCCAATTAACAGATCCTATGAAAATATAACTACCCCGAAGTCTTGAAATCCTCACTGGGTCTGCCGAGGTGATCAAGCCAGAACTTTGTGGCGTTTTATCGGACAAATAAGTACGTTGAAGTTATAGCAATTACCAGTTCATCTGGAGTTAGTTTTGCTATTCACATAGCCAATAAGAATAGCCGTAGACTTGCTAGCATTATAGTAGGAGTCCACGATACGTCAATTGTTTCTAATGACATGTACATAATACGAATGAATAGATGATATTCATAATAATATTTTTTAATTTAGTTAAAGCTAAGGTACAGAAAATGATGCAAAACAATCATTTAAGTTTAACGTATTTACGTTATATATATTATACGGTGTTAGATTTACTAAGTACTTACTTTCCATGCAGGCCCCAGAAAACGGGTCGCAAGGTACTCCTGGTCGACAGTGTGCACAGTTTGTAACAGGGCCTAGCAAATAAAAACGAGAATTATTTATTACCACCTAGACTTTTACCAATGACACAGATTTTATTATAAAAATACGCCTTACCTCTAGAGCAAGTGGGTTGATGGTTGGATACAGTGCAGTGCTGGCCGGACGCGCAAGGACCGCCGCGTGCGCAGGGATTGGCGCAGCGCCCGCCTGCACATGCTAGATTCGGCGCGCATTGTTCGTCCGAACTGCATTCTAAAGCTGTGTACACCGAAATATTCATTAATTATGATCATTACGAGTTTAGAATTACTAGAACAAGTAATCATTTACTGGTCGGTTAAAGACTTATTTATATTGTTGCCAGATGAAAAGTTGAATCATTATCATTAATGGATTTGAAAAGTTTATATCTAAACCAATGTTTTAGGTACTATCTGATAAATTTCATAATAAACAATATCATTTATACGTAGCTATTGAAGTTAGAAACTCTAACTCTAGGAAACTATTATATTCCAATGTTTAAATTCTAAATACTTTATGAGTATTTGTAACGGAAATCATTGCAGCTCAGCACTCGTAATCCCTGTTTTAATAAAATATATTAAATTACCAAAAAGTGTGCAATAACCTAATTTTGTATTACAAGTAGGTTATTGAAAACCTTAAGTTTGATGGGACCATTTTGTTAAAACGAAATATATTATATTAAACACAGGGTAACAACACATAAGTAAGCAGCAGAAATAAATATTATTGCACATTCTGTCTCGTGGCAGCTTTAATGCAGTTATTATATAACCAAAGCATCAAAAGCGTTAAAAGGTAGGTAAAGTCATCATGCACAACCGACACCAAAATGTTTGAGTGGAAGTTATTTTCAGTATGATAAATGTACGTCTATGTATATTTACACAAATATGTTTATCGTGCTTGAAAACTACCTGATACAGAAGAAGTTCAAACTGTGGAAAAATAATTACAAGAACATGCTAGAAAAAAAGAAAAGAAATTCAATGAGTACGCATGAAGTCATAAAATATAAACTATCAACATTTCCTGCAATATGAAGACAAAAAAGATTATTAAGAATGGTACAAGATGCTAATAAACTAAGGATCGCTAAATAGTTTTTTTTTATAATTGCATCTCTGTCAAATTACCTTTAATGCAGCCATGTTTTTGATCGTGAGTGAATCCTTTAGGACAAAACTTGCAAACGGGATGGTGGTCTTCTACTGAACATGGAGCACCACCGCAAGCACCTATACAAGGATCTCTGCATTCGAAGTCTCTACACGCCAAGTTTTGTGGACACCCATTGTCTCGTAAGCATATTGATACTGCGGTGTGACAGTCTTCGACGCACACGCAGATAGCGTTGTGTTCTACAACTTCGCATTGCTTTCCCTTCGGACACATGGGTTCCTTTGACGCCAAGCAGGGATTCACACACTTGGAGTTTCGACATGCTGCATTTGATGGGCATTGTTCGTCCCGCGTGCATTCTGCATCTTCCGGTGCGCAAGTTAATTCCCCTTTATCATTTAAAGCAAATCCATTGCGGCAAACACATACGGGCTCGTGATTTCTAACTTCGCACTTTTGGTTTCGACGACATTTCTGGTAGTTGAGGCATGGATTGCGACACTGGCCAGCATCAAAGTCACAAGTCAGTCGAGGCGGGCAAGTCTTAGTCGGAGAGCATGTGAATGTAGCATTTGGTTCTGATGATGGAGTACAGGTGGGATCGGGTCGACATGCCAAGCGTGGTTGTCCTACGTAACACTGCGGGCACGAGCAGTGCGGCCGGTGCGCTAACGACTCACACAGCGCATCCTCGCCACACGCGCCGCGTACAGTGCAAGGGTCCACGCAATGCAAGCTGAGGCACGCCTTCTCAAGAGGACACTCCCTGTCGCTCGTACATTCGATACCTAGGAAGATGTGAAAGAAGGAAGCAAAGTCGAAAGAGGCGGTACCTTCAGCCGCGAAGAGGAAACTTTCTCACGAGACAGTGCATGCTTTTCGAAACTGATAGTTTATGACCAGAGATATGTATAAAATACAAGCGATATGTACATGAAGCCGAACAAAATGTTACCGACTGTTTGATAATTCAAGCACGAACGGTGAGAATGCTTCCACTAAGACACAGTAAGTACCTACAGATATCATCCATCTTCAACCAAATATGTGTAGGCCTTCTACTTAAGTGTTAATCGTAACTTTAGTGTAATAATTGGGGTATCCAAAGATGTACAATGCTAGTGGGATCGCACGTAATTATACGTATTATTTTAAGTATATATTGGTTCATCCACATCCTTTGACACCCAAACTTCTATATATATTGCCCAAAAACCATTGTATTTACATACGTGGTGTAGGGTGATACCCTGAATTGCAACTTCTTTCATTGTATGTATAACTATTTAAAAAGTATATTATTCTAATTTTTCAAAAGCAAGTTGTTCAAACATGTGAAGGTAGACGTACAGTCGAGGTCGAAGAGATATTTTTTGTCTTATCACAAGGGAATAAGGTCCAAAACTGTATACATATCTTTGACGTCGACTGTACATGCACATCGTCCACGTCCAACCAAACGCACAGACACAATAAATACGATGTGCAGTCCCCTACATAGGTAATAATGATCAATCCGTTTTCTTGATAGAAAGTAACTATACTTGTATCTGTTCAGGAAATTTTAAATATAGGTTACCCATGTTTTAATGAGTCTCTCAAGGGAAAAAAATGTAGGCATACATACTTTAACATAATCTAAGTATGTGATGATTGGACGAATTTCTTTATCGTGCATTTATACATGTGGTCTTAACTCGTATTAATGTCAATCAGTATTTACTCACTAGTATGACATTCGATATCAGCTTGTCCTTCTGTACCGGGAATACAATGGCATACAAACTCTGCTCCTTCTCTTAAACATTCTCCATTGATTCCGCAACCGGTGGTGCGACAATCAACCACACTACGCTCTTGCGAACCTGTAAAGCATTAGTCAAGTCGTATATTGTAAATCTTTTACACTTTAGTACGTCATAACACTCGGAATAATAAATAAATAAATAAATAAATATTATGGGACAATTTTACACAAATCAACCTAGGCCCACGGTAAGCTCAGTAAGGCTTGTGTTGTGTTGTGGGTACTAGGCGATGATATATATAATAGATAAATACATATAGATACTTATATACATATATAACATCCATAACTCAGGAACAAATATTCGTGATAAACACACAAATAAATGCCCTGACCGGGATTCGAACCCGGGACCTCCAGCTTCGTAGGCAGAGTCACTACCCACTGGGCTACGGAGGCCGTTTATGAATGAATTAATTGATTTCGGCTATCCGAGTATGAATCACGGGTTTGGGTATCGACTGCAAGATATGCGTCTTCTCGATTTAAATCGTGATTAGTATTATAATCATTGCCATATATGGGTCTTAAACATTTATGATGATAATCTATATCTGTACTAATATGATAAAGAGGTTTGTGACTTTGGAGTTAGGGCTGAAACTAATAAACATATTACAAAACAATCCACCGGCATATATAATTGACCTCCCGGAAATTATTCCGTATACATTCATTCATCAACACAATAAAACTTTCAGTTTTTTTTAACGCCTTTTGAAAATGTTGCACCCATTAAATTATCAAGAAGCGTTGAATCTTAAGGTGGTTCGATTTCCATACAAAACGTCTTTTGACAATCGCATGCTAACGACGTGATATTTTAGAAAAATTGTTGTTCCACACTATCACGTCCCAAACTAATTAATGTGTGTATGGAAATCAAACCACCTTAATGGCATCGCAAAATGACATAAAATACTTACATTCTATATTTGGGTCACCGTTAGGATAATTGCGTGGGCAGAAACATTGAGCTTCCTTATTATGTCCAATACGACACTGAGCCATTGGTCCACACACTTTGTACGCGCAAGGCTCCATAGTGCCACAGAAGCATTGCTTTTGCGGGTCACCAGCGCAGTTCGGAGGGCAAGTACACTCGTAACTGCCGTCGTCGAAGTCACGACAGCGAGCATTTATTCCGCAAGGGTTACGGAGACAGCTACCGGCTGCAGGCTTAGAACATTCGAATTTAGGATTTCCTAAATAATTTGGTGGACACGAACATTGTGGTGATCGATTCATTGCGCGGCATATAGCGTTAGCTCCGCAAGCTCCCATGCATACATTTTTACACTTTCCTTCTTGTAGGCACACTTCGTCGGCACCACACTCTTCGTCGTGCTGGCATTCGTAAGCAATACATTCGTTGATCGGATCACCAGAAAATCCACTAGGGCAGCTACAGACGGCTCGATGACGGGTCGGTAAACAAATTGCGTTTTTGGCACAAGATTTATCTTGACATGCCGATTGACAAAGTTTTGCGGAACACAACATGTCGTCTCCACAATCTCTATCACTATTGCATCCTGGTACGCAAGCTCCTCTAACGCAAATCTGTCTTTCAGGACATTTGTTTTTCGATGAGCAAACTGATCGACAACCACCATCAACACATTTTTCACCACATGAGCAATCTAAGTTATCGTCGCATAAAGATATACAATATCCGCTGTCATCACATGGACAATATCCATCACACTGCAATCGTTTTCTTTTACATTCCACTAAAGGGTTACCAGTGAAATTGTTGGAGCAACTACACTGTGCTCGATGATTTAAAACATTGCACTCTGAGCAAATACCGCATAAGCCGCTTTCCTTGCATGGATCTAAAACATTACCTAAATATTAGACACGAGTGAACGTCAAATGACAGGAATTTAAAATCATTATAATGAAATTGGCGTACCTTTACATTGACCGTTAAAACAGGCTTGAGTTTTGTCGCAAGCATTATCATCTCGGCAACCTTGTTTACAAATTCTGTTTTCACAAATTTGCCCATCGCTACAAGCCTCGTCGCTGTTGCATACAACTCGACAAATTCCCCGAATGCATTTTTCGTTAGACAGGCAGATTACGTCACTAAAAACAGAATGTATGTGAGTATATTTACACTATATGCTTTCAAACCATTTACTGATTATTGATATAAATGCATTACTGCATGAGGTAGGCGTGACCTATCTCAAAGTTTGTTTCGTGTGTTTAATTTAGACATCGGTACTAATGAGATACTATGACTTTAGAAAGACCGGACTACATTCCTCACCTTCTACAAGATGGATGACAGGTGTCGCCATAACAGCTAAATCCATCAGCACAGTTTTTGTTATGATCACAAGGTGTCATATCTCTCCGGCAAACCGTTTTGGGGTCTCCAACTAATGTTGGTGGACAGCTACAAACGGGGCGATGATTTTTGGTCGTGCAAAAAGCGTTAGAGCCGCACGTCGCTGGTTCTGTGCAAGGATCGCTACATTGTCCTGATATGCACGCGAAATTATTGGCGCAATGAGAATCAGTTTTACACCCAGTAACGCACAATCGCGCTTCGCATACTTCTTCGTCAGAGCATTGTTCGTCGGAAGTACAGGCGTAACGGCACACTCCGGCGTCACACCGCTCGCCCTGCAGGCACTCGGCGCCGTCAAGCGTACAAGCCGGCCGGCAACGATCGTCCTCACACCTCCAGCCGGGAGTGCAGTCTGTATGCATACGACATTGCAACGTCGGGGTCCGTACGCATCCAATATTGGGTGTAGGGTTTGGTATAAGACCATCTGGACAAGAGCAAAGCGCTTTCCTCTCTACTGCAGAACAAAGTGCGTTCGGTCCACAAGGATTTATGTTGCTAGCACACGGGTTATCACAAAAATTGTTTTTGCAGAATTCATCCGGGCCACAATCTTCATCATGCCTGCATCCGTATTGGCAAGTATTGACTAAGCATATATGTCCCAAGAAGCAATCATTATCTACTCTGCACGTTACTGTAAAACACAGGTACCATTAGAATTCTTACAATGCTATTAACAGGTAGGAATCATTCGAAATTTAAAATTATACGTACACAAACAAGCTCCTTTAGAACATCGTTCATTTAGAGCACATTCTTCGTCCATTTTACATTCAGGAACGCACATTGAATCATGGCACATATGACCATTCTCACATTCGCCAGCGCCACCGCATAACCGTGGAACTAAAATTAAAACGATTTGTGTTAAATAAAAGTTAAGCTTAAGGTGGTTCGATTGCCATACAAAACGTTATTTGACATTCGCAGGCTAACGGCGCGCCGTGATATTTTAAGAAACTTATGTAACAAACTTTCATATATTGGCTCCCCATTTGCGCCAAATTCCCCCTTTCCTAGAATAAACTTGTATTAACTAGATTAATTTGAGAAATTGGTTTGGGACGTGATATTTTGGGAAAACTATGTTTCTCAAATTAATCTAGTTTATAAAAATGTATTCTGTAAATACACTACTATTTACAAAAAAGATAAAAGAAAAAATTCAATGTACTCAAACAGCAATGGAAAGGAGTATGTTGAAGATTAGGAAAATACATAAAGTGAGAAGGGAAAATATCCGACAGAAGACAAAACTCACAGACGCTCTCAAGCAGGCACTGAATTTAAAGTGGAAATGGGCTGGACATATCTCACGATATACAGACAAAAGATGGACCATAGAGAGTACACGATGGAAAGGCCCAACGGGGAAAAGAAATGTTGGTAGACCAATAAGACGGTGGGCTGATGACATTATACAAGAAGCAGGAAAAGATTGGATTGAACTAGGCAAGGACAGGGAATCATGGAAAAAGATGGAGGAGGCCTTTACCCAAAAAGGGGACCATATTTCAATTAAAGAAAACTAACCATACTAACAATAAAATAAAATAACTAACTAACAACTTACTAATACCATTTGAAATGTACTTACCTACCTTAGAAATATGGAATAAAAAAATGGCTTTATTATATTATTATAAAAATGTATTCTAGGATAGGGGGAATTTGGCGCAAATGGGAAGCAATTGATGAAAGTTTGTTACATAAGTTTCTTAAAATATCACGCCGTTAGCATACGAAAGTCAAAAAACGGTTTGTATGGCAATCGAACCACCTTAAGGGGGCTGTATTGGAAATTATCGCGTGCTTTGAAACGCCGTTCTCACTAGATTAAGAAACAATAGGGTCTGATTTTCACATATATGATTCTTGACTATATGATTGTTTATCTGATTTAATCAATACATGATTGCCTAAAATTTCCTTGATAAAAAAAAACCAAAGTTGGGTCTTCATTTTCCTTTTTTTACTCAGCCTACTCAAACAATACATAATTTTACGGCACAATCAAGTTAATACTATAGTATTTTATCTCATCTAAAATCTCACTTAATGAAATATGAATAAAACTTCACTAAGTTGGGTGTTTATCGAAAATTGACCAAAAAAGCCATTCCCGAAGAGTGTTGCATATCTTTTTCTCGTACGCGGAAGACATAAGCGTGTCTCTGTCAAGAGGGCGTGGTTTTCTAGAATCGACTCGAATCAAGGCATCCCCTTAAGTACATTTAATTGTGAAAACTGTAAGTATATAAAACTTACTTCGAACGCATTCGACGTCTTGATTTCCGGTAAATGCATGTGGACAGCTACATTGTACTACGTGATTTTCTGACCGACATAAAGCATTTAAGCCGCAGGTTTTTTCCACTAAACAGGGGTCAAGACATTGCCCAGTAACGCATTTTTCAGAAGAATCACATTCTTCATCCAACAGACAGAGAGCTGCAAATATTCCATATTAACTCATTAGTTCATTGTTCATTATTAAATAAATGTATTAGGTAAAATGTATATTTGCAATTTACAAAGTTTTGGATGATGTTTACCTTTGCAAATACCTTTATGACAATATCTATCATCAGGGCAATCCGTTTTGCCTGTGCATGTAATCTCTCGAGGGCTACATCCATTTGCAGAATTAGCGTTTCCTATATAGCCTGTTTTACATTTACATTGTCCTATATGCCGAGAGGCAATACATTCAGCATTTCTTCCACATTTAAGGTTTTCACATGCATCTAAAAAACAAACAAATCGTATACATTATAAAAAGACTATTTTGTAATTCTGTCTGCGCTTTTTTAAATAAATGCCTGTACATAAAAGAGTTACAAGTATTTTGGTTACATTTACCTGTACATTTGCTTATAGCACCATTAACAGTACAGCGAGCGGCAGCTGGGCAGTCTCTATTATATCGGCATTCCTGTGCTTTTCGGCATCCCTCTTCGTAAGGATTGCCCACTGTTCCGGCAGGGCATGTGCACTGCGCGCGATTGCGTGTATTCTTACATTCAGCTCCGCTGCTGCAACTGTTAGATTCGCACCAATTTATCTCCACACAACCCGTGTACGGATCGCCTGTATATCCTGGTTGGCAATAACATACATTTTTATGATTTTCAGAAGAACAGACTGAATTCTCCCCACAGTCGTTACCCATCAAACATGCTATTTTACACATATTCTTGTCGCACAATTTATCGTCTGTGCAGTCATCATCAATGTCGCATTGTTTTCTCTTGCAGTTTTGCCGTGGATCTCCATAATATCCAGGTTTGCATGAACAAACGGGTTGATGGTCTTGGCCTATACAGTTAGCTTGTCTACCACATGGATGCCCATCACAAACTTTGGCACATTGCGGAATCCCATTTCTGCTTACAATACATTTTTCATCTTCAGCACAATCTTCGTTGACCATACACTGAACTTCCTTAGTGCACACCCTATTCAAGCAAAATTGAAAATCTGGGCAGGTATTATTGGAATCACAAGTTAATCGACATGATTCTTGAATGCAAACTTGGTCACTTAGGCATTCCCTTGAGCTTTTGCATAAACCTAAAATAAGTAAAACTATTAGTACCTTACTAGAACATTTTAAATAAAGGGATAACTTGTTACATAAGCGGTTTACGTACCAACGCACAAATTGTCAACGCATTTAGTTCCAGAAGAACATCTGCTGTCATCTGTGCAGTACTGTATTGGCACGCAGCCCAGCACAGGGTCACCAGTATAGCCAGGGGAACATGAACAATGTCCAATGTGACTTCTAGAAAGACAATTTGCATTTCTTCCGCATGCTCGTGGAATACTACAGGAGTTTATACATTTATAATTAACGCATGCCTCTTCTGATGAACAATCAGTATCTTTCGTACATTCGAATTTAGTACACTTCGTATGTGGATCTCCTTGGCTATTGGGTAAGCACTCACAAACAGCATGGTGCGATTCCACTATGCACTGTGCGTTTTCACCGCATGGCGATGACTTTTGGCAGGGGTTGGCACATTGATTGTTAATACACGTAGTTTTTTCCGAACAGTCATTAACTGAAAAACAATCGCCAGGTAGTTTGCAAGTTCCTTTACTCGCATCTAATATCGTTCCGTTAATACATCTGCATGCGTAAGACCCGAGTGAATTTTCACAATCTGCATTTAGGAGACAGGGATTGTTTAAACATTCATTAACATCCTCACAGGCATTGTTATTCAAATCAAAACCAATTGGACATGTGCATGTGGGTTTATGATTTACAATCTTACACGATCCACCTTGACATGCTGAATTGTCGCATTTATCTGCAATTAAAATACAAAGCATTTTTTTATGAGCTTCGGCCAATTATTATAGTTAAATATGCAATAATAGTAAAAACTTACCAGAACATTTGTTGCTCCTACCATTACAATATTTATCATTGGAACAATCTGAGTTATCAACACATTCCACTTTAAAACATCCAATGTTTTTGTCAAGTGGATTGCCGAGATATCCTTTTTTACACGAACAGGAAACTCTGTGGTTGATAACTGAACAAATTGCATTAAACCCGCATGTTTTAGTTTGACACGGATTCAGGCATTTTCCTCGTATACAAGCAAGCGAGCTGTCGCATTGGTCATCCCGTCTGCATTGGTTCGGTAATATACATCCAGTTTTATAAGGGTCACCGATTGCTCCAGTAGGACAAATACATTTGAAAGATCCTATTGTATCTTCACACTGAGCTGATGGGTGACATGGATTGGCTAAACATTCATTGACATTCATACATTCATCAATGACTAATTTAAAGCCAGGTAAGCATGTGCATGTTGTTGATTCACAATGTTGATTACTGAGACAATCTGCATCTGATTTACAACCGGGTACACATAGTCCAGAACTGCAGTGTTCTCCGTGCAAACAGTTGCTACTAGAGTGACAGATTTTGTGACATTTGTTATCACTGCATTTTTCACCAATCGCGCAGCCAGTGTTATCTTGACAAGGCACTTGGCACAAAAATCCAATACACATATGATCTGGTGGACACTCGACTGACCTACTACACGAACTTGGTTTTCGTACACAGCCTTGTTGAGGAGTAGGTGTTCCTTCAAATCCAAGTGGACATTCACATTTTGTACTGTGATTAATTCTCGAACAAATAGCATTTGGACCACACACGCGTGATGTAAGGCATGGATTAACGCATTTGTTGTTTATACAGGATTCATCGCTTGCACAGTCATCATTACCTCTGCATCCAACCAAACATTGACCTCCTACACAAGCTTGTCCAATGCCACATTGTAAATTCTTCGCACACTGTGTCATACAAAAATGCTTAAGGCATATGTCTCCTTGATCGCATTGACTGGAATTTTTGCAAGCAGTTAAACATTGTCCATTATAACATACATCACCCTCACAGTGAGCATCGTTTTCACATGTCAGTAACTTTTTCTTACAAGCGTTACCGCCTTGAATACTTTCATACCCTTCGGGGCATAAACAGATTGCCTTCCTGTCTACAATTTTACACAATGAATTTATACCACATGCCCCGTCACACGGATTGACACATCGTCCAGCAACGCAGGTTGCTTCTAATGGACAGTCTTCATCACCGTTTGGACATTGTCCTTGAACTCGACATGCTCCTCCTTCTAAATCACTTGTTAATCCTGCGGGGCATTTGCATGTATACGATGCAAGATTTGGCTCACATATAGCAGTTTCATGGCAAGGGTTTGGATTACACAACTCAATTTTCATGCAATTGACCTCTGGTAATGGATCTGCCTTGTATCCACTGGGGCATTGACAAGTAATTTTATGATTTTCTGCTATGCATACAGCATTATCACCACAAGAATCCTCAGCACATGCGTTCATACATGTATGTGTCATACGATTACACAATTCGTGTGATAAGCAATCCGTATTATATATACATGGAACCGATTGACATCCTTTTTCTATATCATCGGGATTACCGGTAAATGGTCCAGATGGACACTGACACTTAGCGACGTGGTTATTGGTGACGCAAACCGCATTTGGACCACAGATAATTTGTTGACAAGCCGGAATACATTTTTTGATAGAGCCAAAGTATTTACAAACTTCATTTTCTCGACACTGAGCATCATCGATGCATTGATTTTTGTTAATTGGTAAACATCCATCACGATCGTTCGGATTTCCTATGAACCCTGATAGACACTCGCATTGGCTTTTATGGCGTCTTGTTATGCATTTTGAATTTTGAGGACAATTAAATACCAAACAATTGTCAACACATTTCCTTACATCGAGTACATCTTTTTGACAGGATTTGTTGTCATCACAGTCATCATCAATTTCACAGCTTGGAGTAGACGGTTGTTCGCAAACTGAGCGAACAGGATTCCAACGGAAGTTATCTTTACAATCACAACGTGCACTGTTATCCACTACTTTACATACTTCGTTAGCGCTGCAAGCTATGGTTGAACATAAATCTATACACCTATTCGTAGATCCATCTACGGGTACACACAGTTGTGGTTCTGTACAGTCGCTGTTTTCGTTGCACTCAATTTCATTTGGCTCGCCATGCTCTAAAAAGCATCCTGCTTTAACATCATTTGCTTTACCTACGTATCCTTCGGCACATAAACAATGGGCTTGATGGCTGGAGCTGACACATAATGAATTAGGACCACATTGCAACTTACTGCAAGAGTCCACGCATTTTCTTACATTTTTAGCTACTTGAAAGCATATTTCAGTATCTTTACAATCACCATCTGTCATGCATTTACTATCAGGAACACACCCAAGCTGCAAGTTATTCGGATTTCCTGTATGTCCGGGTAGACAATGGCAAATGCCTTCTTCACAAATTGATTTAGGGCCACAAGATAACTTTCGACAAGCATCCACACATCTTGATCTTTCGCAAATGTAGCCATCTGGACAAGTGGCATTGTGAGTACAAGTGCAACTATCTCCTTCAGTACATTTCGAAATTGATACATGCGAACAAAGCTCGTATGGGTTGCCAACAAAACGGCTTTTGCAAATACAACTGAAACTCCCTGGGGTATTGATACAAATTGCATTCTCAGCACACGGTTTAGAGCTACACTCATCTATATCAATGCATTTTAGATTTGGGTTTCCAATATAACCTGGCGGGCAGAGACATTCCACGTGTGATCGAGTTTGTTGACAAACAGCGTTCCGACCGCAAGACGCTTTAGCACAAGTAATTTGCCTGCGAGAGAGACATTTTGAATATGGGTTTCCTGTAAATCCTTTATTACATTTACAAGCGTTTGATGGTCCATACACGCAATGTGCATTTTCGCCGCATCCTGGTTCGCAAACTGGTGGTGAAATAGCTGAAACATAGTATATTTTTTTAAAGTGAAACAGGTATTAATGTGTCTATGAATTAACATTAAATGTCCCTTTAGGTACACTTACGTGGCATACATAACAAATCAGGATTTCCGACAAAGAAAGCATTACACACGCATTTGCCACTTTCCTCGTTGCACGAGGCGCCCACTCCGCATACGACGCCCTCACAGCGCTGGCGACACCGGCCCGCCACACAAGACAGCCGCTCCTCACATGGTGTGCCCGGCCCGCATACGTCTCTTCGACATAAGCCCCCTGGGAATGGATTTCCCACCATACCCTCGGGGCACACACATGTTGGCCCTGACTTTGATATTATACATTGGGCACGAGCGGCGCATGAGAACGAATCGCAACCTGAAAATTCAGTGTTATCTTTACAAAGGCCCGTTGGTAGTTTGATAACAATTTTATTATATTTATTATTGACTTTATTAATTACCAGATATGCATTTTCCGCCTTCCGGTTTTGTATATCCGGGGTTGCAGCGACACCATGCTGCGTGATTATCGACCTCACAAAATGCATTAGGTCCACAAGAAACGCTTGCACAGGGTGATAGGCAACTACGATTCAAGCAAGATAGGGTATTCGGGCACTCATTATCTGAACTACAAAGTTGTTTTTGTGTCGGCTCTTCCTCGACGCTACCTAAAATCAAGAAAAGGAAATAATTGTTATTCGTAGGTAGTTAATTATTGCCGAAAAATCTATTTCAATACAAAGAGAACACTTAATATAATGTTGTTAGCACGGAGAACCAAAAGAACATTATTGAAAGATTTTCTTTTTACTGGGTAAATACCTACCTCGAGTATTTTAAAATAGAAAAGGAAATTCGCGCATTTGTGATTTATATCAATATCTAAATCTAGAATAAGTTATGAGCAAATAAAATTTTATGAATTGATCTCCTTTTATTAATTTCCATGCAATTCCCACCCACTTTTTAGCCGCAAGCAAAATATGTATTTTACTACATTACCTCATAATTTAAGAATTGGTAAAAAATATGTTTATGAATAGTTTTTGTAATGTTATAAATTATTTGCAAGGGGTTTCTGATATCTACTGATCTACAAATATACTCACATCCAGTCTTGTAAGGATCTCCAATCATATTTTGAGGACATTCACACTGAAAGCCACCCTTTTTGTCGTGACATATCGCACCATATGCACACGGTGCGCTGTGACATTCATTTCTGTTTGTGCAACCCGTGTACGGATCGCCCTCGAATCCCGCCATACACATGCACCTCGGAGGGTCACTCGGCGTACACTTGGCATTAATTCCACAAGTAAATCTCTCGCATGGGCTTTTGCACTTTTGGCCGTCAGTGACATCGAGGTAAAACGGTGGTGGACAGACGCATTTTCCAGGTTCGATACATTTTTCATTTGAAAAGCAGTCAGAATCACTAATACACCGTTTTTGATTTAGGCTGCAATGGCCAGAAGTGATATCTTGTCCATAACCTGGCGGACATTTACAGGTAAAAGAACCAATAGTATTCATACATTCCGCACCGATTCCGCACACAGGCTGACCGGCGGTGCATTCATTTATATCTTCGCATGAACCATCGAGAGTTTGAGAAAATCCAGCAGGACAAGCACAGTAACTAACTCCGTCGGAAATAACAATGCACTCCGCCCCCTTCCCGCATTTATTATCTTTTGAACAGCCAGACAGAACGCAGTTTTCATTCACGACTTTATATGGTGGCTGGCACTGGCAGTTAATATCATTGCATACTTCACATAAGTTATATGGGTTTCCACTATATTCTGAAGGGCATTTGCACTCGTAACTGCCTGGTAGATTTTTACAGATGGCGTTTAGACCACATGGCGAGTGTCCATGTTGCGTACATTCATTGATGTCTTCACATAAACCCGTTTCTTTACTACGAATGTAACCTTGAGAGCAAATGCAAACATTCTCTGCGTCGTGTGATATACATTGTTCGCCAAGAGGACATGGATTAATTTCACTGCATTCACTTGGCATTTTTCCTGGTAAACATCCATCCACATATGGATCACCGTGGAAACTGCCAGGGCATTCACACTGGAAGTTTCCGGGTAAATTTTTACATACAGCTCCAACACCACACGGATTGGAAACACACTCATTAATATCCTGACAACCTCCGAGAGATGATGGGTTCCCAGTGAAACCACTGCGACACGTGCATTGAGCCGTTTGATCAGTCAGAAGGCATTCCGAGTTGCTCCCACAATGTAAAGTTTCGCAAGGATCTATAAGAACGAAATAAATTATTCATTAGTTGCAGTTATTTGCACCGTCCTTTACATACCTATAACCTTTAAGTACTTTATATTTAATATTGTATTGCTTTTGATGCATATTGTAAAGGTGATTTGAGTAATTTTTTTTTGATACAGTACGAACTAGATATAATTTACTTTAAAAATAAAGTTTAAACCGACATGAATTCGAAATACATGAAATTTTCCACATTTTCTTTCCAATTTACTACATCAAAACTGCTTTCCAAGAACAAATGCGTTGATTATTATATTACAGAAAAAAACCCAAGTCGCTATATGTGGTGGTCGCACCACACTTGGGGGTTCGTGTTCGCGTTGTGTCCTTGCCTTTTTTTCATTCGCCGTAGGAAGGAAAAATATGCAACACGAATATTTGGGCAAACACCGCCAAGTGTGGTGCGACCATAAGCTGATAATATTTAAGGAGTTCCGTCGATTCCTCAAGGATCTCAGAATTAACACTTCATTAGCTTCTTCACTTCAACGGAATCATGTCAGAATCGTTGACGTACTTTACGAGTACAACTTTGAGGAGTTCCATAATAGTCATCTGTGGTCTTCATCATCAGTTCCACTTCAACAAAATTGCAATTTCCGAGGGTAAATATTTACATGAGTTATAATAGAAAATACCGAAATCACTACACTCAATATCCCTGGGATCCTGACTTAGTGACAATGGGACCACCTCGGGAGTATACTCTTTTGAATAAAAAATGAATTTTGGAAATCGATCCACAATAGGGAACATTACTGCAATGTTCTGCCGCCAGAGGCAGCACTACCACTAATAGTAAACCAGTATAGAAATATAGGGTTTCACGCACACGTGCACAATTGATTGTCAAATGAGTGACAAGGATGCTTGCATAGACAATACCGCAAGTGGGAACGAGATACAATGTCAACGCTGCTAGTGTCGCCACCTACGAAGAGTTTTGCGTAATGTTCCCTATTGACAGAGAAAAAAAAATATATATATATACAATGGAACATATAACCCCCTCCTTTTTTGAAGTCGGTTAATAAAACAAGTCAGGGCACGGCTCTATGGTAATTGAACTGTTCTTCCGTATCAATATACAATATTTTTTTCTATTTCTTATCTGCTGCTGACTGGATACAATGATAAAGGATAAGGCTTAAGCTTACTTCAAAGTTGTACTTACGTCTACATTCATTGCCAACATTAGGGTCTGGGCACAAACATCTTGAGTTTGGATCGCATATGGCATTTCCGGGGCATTCGTCATTATTTCTGCATAAAAGAATTTCAGCACATCGGATTCGTGGGTCAGGATCGGGCACCGTGCCTTCGGCACATTCACAGTTATATGATCCATCTTGATTAATGCATTCTGCGCCTACGCCACATGCCCCTTCACTTTGACATTCATCAATATCTGTGCACTGTTTGTATGCATCTCCGGTGTATCCCTCTGGACACTGGCACGTAAAGCTACCAAATGTGTTGGAACATCGCGCATTTACACCACAACGACCAACAGGTCCAACGGACGTGTCACATTCATTAATATCAATACAACCGGCGGCTATGTCTGTTGGATCGAAAGTCCATCCATCGTCACATACGCAATAAGCTTCAGCGCCATCCGGTTTGCAATAGGCATGATCTCCGCATTTCACATCATCGCATGGAGCACGACATGTTACTTTCGGTGGCGATCCCACGAATCCGGCAGCACAGTCACATTCGTAAGATCCAAGTGTATTAATACATAAAGCATTTTCTCCACATGTAGACGTTTTCGTAACACATTCATCAACATCGATGCATACGGATCCTTTTGCGTCAAATCCCTCTTTACAGAAACATTGATCCTCTATACATTCGGCGTTATTTGTACAGTCAAAATTAGACTTACATAGCGTATTGACATCGATCTGAAAGAATTAAATAGTTGGAATGTCAAATTAAGTACATTGTGAACTAGTGAAGGTTAACTCAATTACTTAGATGAAAAATTATAAAAAGGTGTCTGTGAAATTAATCTATCATCAGTATCAATACACATAATGAAAAGATTTCAAATTCGTATACTTTTAAACACTACACATGATAGCGGGGAATTTGGGCTCAAAGATCAAGAATAATAAAGTTTATTTCTTCGAATTACCTGTTCGCAAGCGACTTGTGGGTCGGGTTTTCCTCTATATCCTTGAGGGCAGACGCAATTGTATCCGGGCACAGCATTCTCACAGACAGCGTGCGTGCCGCAGGGGCGTTCCAGTGCAGCGCACTCGTCGACGTCGCGGCAGCCGTGCAGCGCGTGCGCGTCACCCGTGTACTCGGGCTCGCACGCGCACACGAAACTGCCCACCGTGTTAGTGCACACGGCGTGCTCGCCGCACACCTTCTCGCTACTCTTACACTCATCCTTGTCTGGTGTAACAAACAACTCACATCTAAGTTACATCTACCGCCGGCGAGCCTCGTCTAAAGACATACGCACGCAATAGGAACGCCGACGGCCACTACGAAGAGCAAGAAACAGGAGAACAGACGACTGAACATAAAACAGTGTTAGAGAAGTCGACCGATAGTCGTGAAGTAGAAACTGGAAAGAAGAAATTTCATCTAATAACACAACATTTAAAGTATTTCACGAACAAGGATCCGTCAATGCCTCGTGTCGCCAACATAGAAACAGCATATTAGGTACAGATGTCTTCAGGCGGTTGTCTTTTGATCGCCGATGCGAATACACCAACTCGCTGAAAATTGGTTCGTTACATTCGTCGATAAATGTTTCGAATGAAGTGATAATTAGTAAAAGCGTGAAGCTACCGCGCGTCCGGATACGGTAGTGTTCAGCGCGATTCGTTACACGCGACCGGTTACAATACCACAAGCGTTAGACCACACAGTAGTAGAGTAGGTTAGCGGTTCGTTTAAGGCGTTTTGGTTTGCGTCGCTCACCAGTGCATCCAACGTCGGGATCGCCTTCGAAGCCGGGTGGGCAGACGCAGCGGTAAGCGCCGGGCAAGTTCTGGCAGAGAGCTCCGCGCCCGCAATGGGCGCGCGCGCACGCGTCCAGCTCCTGGCAGGCGACGCGCGGGTCACCCTCGCTGCCGGGGGGACAACTGCACTCGAACCCGCCCTCCACGTTTCTGCACGTCGCGCCTGTGCCGCACGCCGATCCACTTGCGCACTCGTCCACGTCCACGCACTAGCCCAATCAAAGAGAGCTTAATGTCATGCATGTTACACGTACCTAATTATTGCTATTAATTCATCAGTTTATTGTCGTACTTAGGTATTAGTAGGTAAAAGGGCGACCGAACGGTCTACGTAGTTAATTATATTTTATGGCTAAGTAATACGAGATATAAGAACTGATCATATAACAGTTATAATTTATACGCTCATCTTGTACCTAAGTATATAAGCTTGTTTAGTATAACATTTACTGGATATAAAAAATATCTACTTTCGTAAAGTATAACGTTATTTAGATATAATACCAATTGATATATCAATTAAAGCGTAGGTATAATGTTCAAAGAGCAATGGAGAGAAGCATGCTGGGAATTAAACGGCAAGACAGACACAGGAATACAGCTATAAGAGCGAAAACAGGCGTAACAGATGTACTCTCTAAGATAGATCAACTGAAATGGCGATGGACAGGGCACATGCTAAGATACAGTCAAGAAAAATGGTGCAATATTGTAACACACTGGTACCCTAGAGATGGTAAGAGGAGTAGGGGAAGGCCATACAAGAGATGGGAGGACGAGCTCAAACTGACAGCCGGTCCAAACTGGAGAAGAGTCGCAAATGATAGACAGCAATGGAAGGGGTTAGAGGAGGCCTTTGCCAAGAGGCACACTGAACTCAGAGACATAATATGAAAGAAAAGAAAAAAAAAAACATGTATATATATATACAAAACAACATATAGCAAAAAATATATATATATATTGTATATTGTATATTAATAACAAAAAAAAAAAACGATACATGTCCTACATTATGTATACATTCAATATGGAGTTCAGGATCAAGGGCTTATATAGATAGATAGATAGATAATGTTCATAACACCTACGATTGAAAACATATATTATACAATTAATCTAACATCAAAAAGCATAATACTCGTAGGTATAGTATAAATGTCTACAACTATTTTAGTAGCAATTGTTTTGTGTCGCACTTCTAACCTAACCTACTTTCGTGGCAGCAATTTGTTGAAATATCAAAAATTCGAATTCCGATTACTAAAACACGTATTTTCAAAATTCCGAATATAATTACACCGACCAGTAATAAATCCGACTACTTAAACAAAAGTCTGAAACATCAGGCTTTGCAAATTGTACTTATACGTATACTCGTAATATGTAACTATTTATATGTATAATATGTAACTATTAAGAAGAAGAAGAAAATAATTTATTTCAGTATAAGTTATACAATTACACAGTTATACAATTACAAAAAGAAGATTACAATTACTAACTTATAATGAAAAAGGTGAACACTCAGTATAATGCCAGGTGCTACTAGAGTACCCGACGCTGGTCTTCCGTGAACACCAGTAGGGAGCGCAGTTGCGCGTAGCTGCTATTAGAATCTCACAAATACTGGCGCTAACAGTTACGACAGTAGGTACGAAGCGGAAATGAAGCAAGTGGAATTTAATAAGAAAATAAATATTAGGTAGTAAAGTGTTCGGTTCTGGCGCTTCGCCGGCCGCTACCGCGACACGCTCGGCTCGCGCGCTGCTGGGTCGCAGTTTTTCCTAACACTCCTCCTCGTTTCGCTCGTCGCCGTACCTTTTTTTTTTGTTGACGCAGAGGGAATGCCTTTCCGCATCTCCCTGGACCCGGGGAAGGCCCAGGGGGTATGTGGGACTCGCCCTTATAAGGTAATACCTACTAAACTACTCTGCGGCGTCGACCCTCACTGCCGTTAAGGGGGGCATCATGGGATCGCTAGCATTCTAACACGATGCCCCCCGGCTGCCTTGTGAGCATGCACCCGCACACCAAATGGAATGAAGGGTTGGTAACGCTTCAACCCTTCTCCAAGACGGGTGGGTCCTCTACCCATATTGGGAAATCTGGCGGTTTGCAGCGGCCAATTCTCTACGCCTTCTCCCCCTCCGTCTGCGCCGACGCAGGTGCGCATTAGCATTGTCTTCGTGCATCCGCTCGGCAGCCTCTTTCTGCGCAGAATGAGGCCGCAACCCGCCACAATGTTTCACTGCGCAGTATGGCCGATACTATGCCATGCAGAGAAATAGGAGAACCAATGAGCGTCTCCAGAGAGTTACGCTCTATTGCCCACCTACCGCACACCTCGAGAGTGTGCTGTGCCGTGCCATCTAGGTCACCACAGTGGTGGCAACCTGGGCTCGGCTCCCTCCCTATTTTGTGCAGGTAGTGGCCGAAGCACCCATGTCCGGTCACTATTTGCGTCAGCCTATACTCTAGGACCCTGTATTTCCGGTCCAACCACTGGTCAAATGCTGTGCATGACACTCCGATTTGGCATAAAGTGCCATGCTGCGCACAACGTTCGCATACAGCTGCCGACAAGGGGCCTTCGGCCCACCGACGTTGGCACCGACCTGCCTGAAACTACTTTGAACTAATCAAAAATCCGAATTTCATAATTCCTAAAAAATAAAACTCCGAGAGCTCCTGGCTCCGCGGGCTCTTATATACACGGTGTAACATGAGGAAACCGAATAATTTTAACAGCGTATTCCTGAGGTCGAAATTGTTATATATGTATATAGGGCGATAAGGCAAACACGATGGTACTTCAATGGCGGTTTAATAACAACTGAATCCATTGTCAAGCGTGAGCGGGCATACCCGCATTTTTTAACATCATAACTTATATCTACCTACATAGTATGGGAATACACTACAGAAAGAAGAAACAAATCTTCTATGAACCCAGGTCGAAATATGTTTTTTTTTTAATGTTTTCATACATAAACATAAATAGTACATTACTACAGAGGCCGGGAAGTAAGGGGTTGCCGGCCGAGTAGGTACATATAGACGGATAGTTATGAGGCTGGCAACCCCTTTTCACGCCGAGGTATGTATAGTGCTTTTCTCAAACATGCAATGAAATAAATTAAGAACAACTCCAAGAAATCAAACTTTAAATTCTAGAGAAACTTCTAGTTTAGACATAAAATATAACTAACACTTGCTAACACATATAATATATATTAGGTAGGTACTATTTATTCGTCGGTATTTTCGTCGGAAGTCAAATTAAATAACAAAATAAACATCGCAAAATAAATTCAATAAACTAGAATTACAGAATGAAAATTTATCAATATTGCCTCCAATATGATTAAAAAAATACCTATGCGGTTTGAGTAGACATTTTTATATTTAGATGAAATAATTTAAATGTGTATTTTTCTAGTTAAATTGGCAATTTAAAATTATTGCAATTTGTTAACAATGTGTTATTTGTTATGTTCATGTCGTTTCTATATACATAAAACTGCAAAATATAGCAAACATCGTTACTTGTTTTTCTTTAATAATCGTAGTGGCAGAATGTCGTAACGAACCAAAAAGCAAATATTGCTTATAGTTTTTTTAATGGCTGAACTCCGTGATGCTGTGTCACTAATATATGTGGAATAAAAATTAAAAGAGACCATCTTGCAGGCTTAGGCCTCCAATTTTGCATGTATCTCTCGTCTCTCCGCACCTGAACGTGATACTTCGCCGCCTATTATAAGGAACGTAACTTCGTTAGAACCATTATATAATCGGTGACGTACCTAACGTCCATATTTCATTGCATGTTTGAGAAAAAATAAATACTGGGGATTTTAGTACAACTTTTTTAAACAAAAACGCAAATATCTCAACAACCAAGCTGAATCTAGTGAACATTATATGTCATTTTTAACTTAAAATATAGTCAGGAATACGCTGTTAAAATTATTCGGTTTCCTCATGTTACACCGATATGTAGGTACATATCTCATATATCTTATCACTATCACTACATGGTATAAAACAAAGTAGCTTCCCGCTGTCTGTCTGTCCCTATGTATGCTTAGATCTTTAAAACTACGCAACGGATTTTGATGCGGTTTTTTTAAATAGATAGAGTGATTCAAGAGGAAGGTTTATACATATATGTATAATACATGCATGTATTATACATATAAACCCTTGCGAAGCCGGGGCGGATCGCTAGTATTTTATAATCCTTATACTAAAATATATATGTATTATTATCGTTATACGTTTTGAATGTTATAGGTACGAACTGAAATTTGTGAATTTGAATGTTATTGACCGGTATTCTTTATAAATGTTGTGATAGCTAACGTGCATTATATCTTCTAAACGTTATTAATATGAAATTATATATGTATATTGTTGTTATATTTCGTGAGACGCACCCACTATTTATACCACGACGGTAGCAAACAATGATACGGCCTGCCTGTTGGTAGGTTGTCACCGTAGCCTATGGACTGGTGTCACAAGCGCGTTGCCGACCCTTAACATATGTCCTTTCTTGAAGAACCCAATACTTAATGTACCTAGTCCCTCGGGAAAACCCCGGACCTTCATATTTACGTAAGACGAAGGAAATTATAATTAAGCATTTATTTGTTAGCGATGAATCATCGTTTTTAAGAAGTTATAATAACTCACACCATCAAATGGACTCCCAGTGTAACCAGCTAAACAAGCACATGTGTAATTTCCTGGATAATTTTGGCAGATAGCGTTGATTCCACAAGCGCCGGGTCGCCGACATTCGTCGATGTCTGAAATAAATTGATGAATTTATGATTTTTATGAAGCCGTCAATGCATACTTGGGCCAATCAACATTTTTATGTCGCTAGTCGCCGATGTTACGACTCGGGTCACTTTTTAAAACTGATCTTAAAGGTGTATTTCCACTGAATGTAGGGATTAGTTGACCTTTTTAAACCCCATTTTTATGGACCATCTTGTAAACGTCTTAGAATCATGTCATAAAAAACGAAGAAATTCCTTTATATTGTCTCCTGGCAAACGGGACAGAATAACGACAAGAAAATGTTGATAGACCCAGTTAATGATTCCGATCAATATAGAACCTCTTTCTTTTTCCAAGTCGATTAAATGATACACTTAGTATTTCTTCCTTATTGTGCAGTCAACATTAGCAACAGCAGTTATGCAAAATAACCCTCTCAAAATGAT
Organism: Epinotia brunnichana; assembly: GCA_963854355.1. NCBI lineage: Eukaryota > Metazoa > Arthropoda > Insecta > Lepidoptera > Tortricidae > Epinotia > Epinotia brunnichana. The sequence goes on along the minus strand of OY977943.1, from coordinate 17,605,001 downwards.
CTACACAGTCCTTATTCTCTTAACATTAGAGTCTTCTTGAGCACTAAGGTATGCGTAGCTACTTTTGCTGCTGACTATTTCATCTATGTACCGTAAAACCGAATGAAGTCTATACCTCGGCACTCCTCCTCGCCATCGCCTTCGAATCCACGATTGCATTTGCAGATGAAATGTGCCGGCAGGTTGCAACATTCAGCGTTCGCAACACATCGTGATGCCACTGCTGGGTCTTCACATTCGTTTATATCTAAAGGTTACAAAAATTAGATATAAGATCGCATACTTTTTTAAGTCATTGTTCACAATGCCGCAAGTATAAAACATGAGTAATACATTTTTGTACTAACCTCTGCAAGTGAAACCATCGCCTTCGTAGCCTGGGAAACAGGAACATTGGAAACTACCCACCGTATTAGTACAGTGAGCAAAAACATCACATGGCCGTTCCTTACATTCGTTTACATCTAAAACAGCGATACGCACGTTAATTAAGTTGTCGTAGTGATTTCATAATATGTAATTCTATTGTTTTCTATTCTGTAAAAAAAGTTTGAACGATAAAGATAGGGTTTAGAACACTTACCGGCTTCTTGGCAATTGCATCCACCGAAACCGTCGTTACAATGGCACACACCGTTCAAGCAAGCTCCGTTTATACACTGCGCGCCATCTTCTTTGGTACAATCGTCTAAAATATTGTATAAACAGTCATATTATAGTACATCGTTATACATGAGAATGTGTTTATAATTTATAGAAAGAGGAGGTGTTTTTAAATTTTTACACTTTCCCTCTATAAAACTTAAAATGCCTCTGAAAAATAAAATATGATTTGTCGCTTTCTTACGAACACAAATGCCAAAGTGACAGGTAAAGACAAACACGGCAACTAAAATAGGTTTGTTGAATGTTTTCGAATGAGATAAAATCAATTACCTACATTCTAATGGGGAATGGATGAAAATTTTAGAAGTGCCTGATTATTTTTTTGGTGGTAATTAGGAATAACCTTCCTTAGCACCAGAAAAAAGTTGCAGACTTTTCAGCTGCGTCAATTATTTACACAGTATCAAATTTTAAACAGTTTCCACACTTACGTTTTGGGTTTAGGACGGCGAATGAGACACTATCCTTGATCCGTCTCATATAAAAAAAATATTTTAAATATCTGACCCTGGATATGACAAATATAGCTGCTGCAGCTTTCAATATAATTGCTAGTTCCAGTTTACCACGGATTTTTAAGATATTTTCTAGTAATATGAGACGGATCAAGGAAAGTGTCTCATTCGCCGTCCTAAACCCAAAACGTAAGTGAGGAAACTGTTTATATTTTTCAAAAATAATTGACGCAGCTGAAAAGTCTGCAACATTTTTCTGGTGCTAAGGAAGGTTATTCCTATCACCAAAAAAACTATCAGGCACTTCTAAAATGTTCATCCATTCCCTTGCGCTTAAAGTATTGTATAAAGGTTTCGATTGACCATCCTCTCTTTTCCTTTTATAAAACGAATAAAAAAACTCAATAAACTCACCTGTGCATTTCAGCTCCGACCTAAGTTCGTCGGAAGCCTTATAGCAGTCTGGCACACCGTCGCATAATTTCGATAATTCATATAATTGTAATATTTGTGTTGATTCGTTTACTTGACAGCCAAAATAGCCGTCTTCTAAATTTAAGAAAAATACTTCTCGTTTTATTCCTAAACCTATTCCATATTGGCCTTCTGTCGCTACCTGTGAAACAATTGAAAAGATTTTCACACGTCGCTCGCACAAATTACAATAACAAAACCCTTTCTAATTTGTGTCTTCAATGAACTCCTCAAATTAGGCGTATAGAATAGGTACATCATCATCATCATCATCATATCAGCCGAAAGACGTCCACTGCTGGACATAGGCCTCCCCCAAAGAGTTCCAAAGTGACCGGTCCTGCGCCACCCGCATCCAGCGGACTCCCGCGACCTTTACCAGGTCATCAGTCCACCTTGTGGGAGGCCTACCAACGCCGCGCCTTCCGGTACGTGGTCGCCACTCGAGAACCTTTCCGCCCCAACGGCCATCAGTTCCCGCCCACTGCCATAGTAAAATAAATTTTAAAAGTTAATTTAAAGAGTTAATTTCCCTGCCTAAGTCTAAGGCCTGAGTGGACGCTCGGAGCGGGGCGTTCGGCGGGGCGTGCAGCGGGGCGGGCGATCGTGCATTCAATCTGTGCAGCGTCTACTCAGGACACCAGTATGAGCCTCATTTGTTTAACATGCACGCCGCACGCCCCGCTCCGCCGCAAGCCCGACTCGAGCGTCCACTCACAGGCCTTACACTTATGGTGAAATACGCCCAGGCTGTGTGATATTTTCGGTTTCAATTTTTATCGGGCGAACTTTATATTACGTTTAATCGTGTAACCATTATGTAGCTTCGTTAGTTGAAGCAGGCCTGTTCCTTTTACCGCTTCGGTTAACCTCGGCTGTCGCACACCTCCGAGGTGTCGATACAGCCTCGCGCTGGGAGCGAACCCGTGAGGTATCCTATGCGGTAAGCGGGTGCGACTGGGAGCATGGCATTTCTCCATGATTTGAATTTTCTAGCGGTCAAACATCGGTTTTGTTAGACTGAAGATCTTCTGTACGTACCTAAGTACTATTATTTATTCTGTGGTTGAAGTTCAGAACTATTGAATAATGGTTACACAAAGTTCGCTCAATAGAAAATGGAACGGAAATTCAAAAATAGGCCCAGGCCTACTTAAAAAATATTACATGCTGGCATAGTGATGCGAGTAAGTTACTATCGATTGTGAACATTACTGTCTGTACATGTCGGCGGCCGATCGTAAAATCTGGCAGATCACGAAATTCCTAGATATCGTGAAGCGCCGCCATTTCATGATTTGGCTAATAGTGGACCAGGCATATCATGTTGATGTGCCTGATAAAAAATACGGCAGATCGATTAGAGCAACGCATTCGTCGATATTCCTTGCTCTATACCGGGCACATCGTAAAAATCCGGCAGATCACGAAATTCCTAGGCATATCGTTAAACGCCGCAATTTCATGATTTGGCTAAAAGTTGACTAGGGCATATCATGATGTGCCTGATAAAAAATACGGCAGATCGATTAGCGGAAAAACCGACTCGGATCGAGGATAGGTTAGAAGACGAAAGCGAGCGCTTTCGTCTGAGAGGTTTTTTTTTTTTGTAAAAGTGCGGAAAAACTTGTTTGCAAACTTTACTTACGTATAACGGCGAGTATTGAACGATATGCCTAGGAATTTCGTGATCTGCCGGATTTTACGATCGGCCGCCAACATACATATTACATATTAGAGTATTGATACTTACATGTGTCGTTGTGACTAAAAGCGTCCAAACCACTAGCGGTAAGGTGTCTATATACATGGTCTCTGAAACAAAACAAAAGGACAATCATTAAAAAGGTCACTACTTATTTAGCTATCTCTATAAAATGTGTGTCGTGTTATAAACATCTTAATTATATACGTAAGACCATAAAAAAATAGTCTGAGACGTTTCTGGTGGCTATCCATGTCTAACCAACAGTATTATGGGCACTTTTACACCAGGAACGGCAAGGGGCGATCTACATTAAAACTAGGTATTTGTGGTGTATTTGTAATTTAGCCTCCGGGATGTATTGGCCCAAGTGTCAATATGTCCAAATGTTGGAACGTCCGAATGTCAAAACGTCCAAGGACACAATACCCAGTAGCCAAAATGTATATTGGTCAAAATAACCAAATGAAAAAACGCCCCATTGCCGAAATATCTAACTGCCAAAAAGTCCAGTCAACATAACCTCCAATTGTCAAAATTCCCAATTGCCGAATCGCTTAGTTGTTATAATGTCTAGCGAATATCACGTCCAGTTGCCAAAACGTCCATTTGCCGAATCGTCCAATTTCCAAGAAGTCTAATGGGCGGAAAGTACTCCGTAATTGGTATAGTTCAGTTTGTCATAAGTTCATAACACTGTATTTCGCTTGGCCTGTGGTTTTTTTTACGCTACAGCTGTAAAAACCGAAGAAATAAAAACTGATATTTATATTATGATGAAAATTAGACTCAATTTTGAACACATTTACTAACTGTTATCTCGGAAAGCCACCGTTTGAAAAATTGTAACGGTTCTCTCTTGTATTGGAGGCCTTTTGAAAAAATGAAAAAAAGTTTTAGCCCTTAGGCATAGTTTAGCGCGAGGGTCCACACGTTTCAATGTTTCAATTTATCAGCCAGACAACAATCTTTGGAAAATTAATATTATCTTTTCCAATCTTAGTCGATCAAAAATGTAAACAAATACTTCTCTAAGATATGTGACACTCTATCCCTGGATAACACAGCAAATATTTCTAAAATCATGCCGGACTGACATGACTGTAGACTGAAGTCCGTGACTGTATATTATGTCTAACGGATTATAAGAAAAACGGCAAAAGCATAAATAAAATAAAATATTATTAAAATCCATTAAAAGCAGTGACTTATCCCCGCCACAAAGTAAACATACGTACCTCCCGTCGTTTTAAAATAAATATTGAAATGCTTCAATTAACAAAGTTCGAGAGGTTCGAGTACTAATTTCAAATGTTAACGCATGTGCACTGGCTTACCGGAACATCACCGAGAAAGAGAGAAACATAACATAAATAAGGGCAATGGCCATAATAAAAAAGATTAAAATATCTATAAATATCATAATGGACACGTAAGAGTCTTGTTTAGTTTTGCCGTAAAGCAGCAAATCATTATCGCCGTTAATCAAACAACGCTTACAAACTGTTCAGACGTCTTACTAAACTTGTTTTTATTGCTTCTGGACATTATGATTTCTAGGAGATTTTAACTAATGACTAGCGTCCGTAATGGCATCTGGACTCTAGGAAGCATTGGACGTTTTAACTCTCGGGCCAATTTGACCAGTGGTATTCATGACATCTGGCCCCGTAGCATGGATGGCGTTATCACGCGATAAGTGATAGGATAAGCGCGTCGTCTCATTCTATCGAACGGTGTCAGCCAGGGACGGCAGCTCTATCCTATCACTTATCGCGTGATAATCCATGCTACGGGGCCTGGACATCATTATGGCCCGGACAATTTAACACTTGGGCCAAATAGCGAAACGCGTTAGCGAAAAATGTATTCATTGTCGCAGTCGGATAAAAACTATCTTAAGTCGCAGTCAGGATAATAATCTACCTATAAAAAATATTTCATGTTCTTCCGTTCATGGGAAGCTGAGATCATTCGTTACAAAAAAAGTTTGAAATGTTACTGGCTGATTCTTTATTTAATTTAGAGATTTATTATAAGTGTAGATTACATTGTCAATACATCTATGACAATATTGTGTATGTACATAAAACATTATAAATTTTAGGAAAAACTATGATGTTTATAATATTAATACTAGAAATAAGCATAAGCTTGTGGTGCCCACCACTAGGCTCCAAAAAATAAAGAAATCATTCATGGGTAATTGTGTAAGGTTTTATAACAAACTTCCAGGAAACGTAACTGAAATGTCTATTAATAAATTCAAGAACCATGTGAAGCGTAAACTTATTTCGAAAGCTTATTATGGCACAGACGACATGAATGATAAAACAGCGTGGGATTAATTGTAACAGATTTTTATTTTTTATTTGGAATTGATTATGACATTTGAGTTTTTAAGTATTAATTTGGTTGTATTTCGTTTTGACATTCGTTTTTTTTTCTAGAAACATTCTAGACTAGTATTTTATGTAATTTATTTTTTACATTGTGACTAAATTATTATTAATTATTTTGGCACCTATGTATACTGTACATATCAATTCAAAATATTTGGCTCATAACAATTGAATTAATAAATAGCTCTAAAAATTTGTTTAAGATTATGTTTCAAAAAAATTGACGATTCGAAAGGCCTACCTGAATAAAGAATATTTTGAGTTTGAGTTCAAACGAGTGAAAACGATAAGTAAAGTGTTTAGCAACTTATGAGGCCGACTGAACGTCTTGCGTCACGCCGCGGCGTGGCGTCGGTTGTGCTAGCCGCTGGAGTAATAAAGCCTATAGTAGCGAGGCTCTTGATGACCCTCTTTAGTCGCATTTTACAACAGCCGGGGAAGACTATATACCTATTCTTGACCGAGCCTACACGGTTATATAACTTATACATACCGGTTATTATCCTTAACTATTTTAAATTACCTAAATATTCTAATGCCATCGTATTAAAAACCATATATTGTTGTTTGTAACTACATCGCGGCAAAAATAATGTACCATATACCTACGGGTTATTGAGCAATGTAGGAATATAAGTAGTAGAATAATAGTTTTTTTTGAACCACTTCAATTCAGTACTTCGCTATACTAAAGTCATGCACATTTTTCCATAGCGCCACAAAACAGAGCAAATGCAGGAGTTACTTTAGAAAATACCGAACTCGCTATATGCGCGCCTTGTAATATTTAATTTTAAGGGAGTTCCTCGATTCTTCGTAGATCCCATCATCACCATCAGATTTTCATTAGGTTTATATGAGACCATCGTAGGGTGGTACCTGTAGGTGTAGTGTAGAGGTACTTACTCGTATTTAAAAAAAATCGTACAACGTAGTTTATAATTATCGCTGAACATATCATTTCAACAAAAAGGTAGCATAAAGACGAATTGAGAACGGGTTCTGGGCTCGGGGAAACCTGTTAAAAATTGCATTGTCAGCGGCGATTTACCAAACATTTGCTGGTCGAAGTTTTATTAGGGTTCCGTGCCAAAAAGGTAAAATAGGAACCCTTATGGTGTGACTCTGTCCATCTGTCCGTCTGTCACAACGTTAAATATCTCAGGAACTACTTTAGCTATCAATTTGAAATTTGGAACAACTGTTAAGAAGATTAAGACACGTATATGGAAATAAAAAAAAACTGGTCAAGTGCGAGTCTGACTCGCGCACCGAGGGTTCCGTACAAACGTTCATACACCATACCCGTCAGTTCACGACCCCATTCATGCTTGAACAATCTTAACAGTTCATAGTAGAAGTTACCGTTGTACAGCGCCATCTGCATTTTGGTACTAATACTTGCAACCTAGTATGTTTGTTTATCAGCGATATTTTTTTATTACGCGTACCGATTTCGATTATTATTTTTGTATTTGAAAGGAGGGACGTTAACGATAATCTCATAGGAATTTGAATACATAAAATTTATTACAAAACTAGCTGTTGCCCGCGACTTCGTCCGCGTAGAACTTATACTTAGAAAATATAATGCAAACAAACTTCTACTTACCATCTTAAGGGATGATTTCCGAGGCAAAAACTATTCTATATCCTTCGAAGGGTCTCAAATTATCTCTATACCAAATTTCATCTAGGTACATGGATTTTATCCAAACTTTCACCCCCTATTTCATACCCTTAGAGAATGATTTACGGGATAAAAACTATCTAATATCATTCTTCGGGACTCAAACGACCTTTATACCAAATTTCATCTAAACGGGATTCATCCAAATTTTCACCCCCATTTCACCCCCTTAGGGAGTGATTTCCGGAATTACAACTATCCTATGTCCTTTCCCAGGACTCAAGCTATCTCTTTACCAAATTGTATTAAAATGGGTTCTATCCGAATTTTCACCCCTAATTTCACCCCCTTAGGGGATGATTTCTGGGGTAAAAACTATCCCATGTCTTCCCAGGACTCAACCTATATCTACACCAAATTTCATCAAAATAGATTACATCCAAATTTTCACCCCCCCCTTTCACCCCCGTAGGGGATAATTTCCGTGATAAAACCTATTATATGTCCTTCCCCGAGACTCAAACTATTTATATACCAAATTTCATCTAAATCGGGGCAGCTGTTTAAGTAGCTCCATACAAATTTCCACCCCCAATTTCAGCCCCTCAGATATAAAAACTACCCTTTGTCCTTCCCCGGAGCTCAAACTATCTGTACACCAAATTTCATCTAAATCGGATCAGCGGTTTAGGCGTGAAGAGGTAACAGACAGACAGACACACTTTCGCATTTATAATATTAATATGGAAGTATGGATTATTAGTATGGATAGTATGGGTTCTTTCCGCTTGTCTTCCAAATAGAGGTGTAGCTGTAGACTAACTTCAAAAGAAAGAAGAAACGAAAAACTCATTCAAATATCTCAAAAAATTACGAAGCTACAACCGTTTTAACGATGCAGATATACGAACTTCGAGTTTCAGTTTTCGTGGTTTGGCTGAATACGCAAAGAGCGCGCGCGCGTGCCATTCAAAAAAACCAAGTTTATATTGTTCGAATTTGTTGTTACATTTTGTAGAAATAACGCCTTAATTCGACATTTGCGCATATAGGTTCGCATATCAAAATCGATTAATTTTATATTTGCTTTTGGTACCTATGTGTCTCGTCAATGTATATCGTAGACGGGATTAAAATTATTAATAGGCGAAAGAAAGGCAAAGAAATTCCGCCATTTTATCCGTAGTATTTCTTATTAGTCTGTGATTTTGACGTTTCTTTTAGCTGACAGATGTGGCGGCGGTATACTTTAAGAATAATAAATGAAAAATTAAATTAAGTCGTATATTACGGAAAATAAATTAATGGTCGCAGTCGGATAAAAACTATCCTAAGTTGCAGCTGGAATAATAATGTACCTATATAAAATGTTTCATATTTTTCCGTCCATGGGATGCTGAGAACATTCGTACCACAGAAAGCTTAGTTTCAAACTGGCTGATTCTTTTTTTAATTTAGAGATTTATTATAAGTGGAGATAAATAGATAGAAGATAATGAAACTCCCATTCAAATATCTCAAAAAATTATGAAGCTACATCCGTTTTAATGTCGCTTGTTAGAGTGAGAAAACGATGAGGGACTGTGACGTCAATATACTCGAGCGTCATAGTAAAAAACAATCGTTTCATATGAAGGTGCGTTTTGCGGAAAAGGGACAGAACATACCCCCTCTTAAAACTTTGGACTCTTATAACTTAATCATTACCTATATAACCTCTTGCTTTGTTTTTTTCTCCATTTGACTATATTTATTTTAAATTCTTTTTCGAGAAAATACATTATGATTATTTACCATATTTTCGATTCCTGAGCTATAACCACGAACTTCGGAATTCGAAAATATTCGGGTATCTCTATCTCTATCGCACTAACCACACTCGAGTGACAGGGATGCAAATATATGAACATTAAGTATCGGTTTTCGTGGTAGCGCCGCAGGTACTTTGGCTGAATGCGCCGAGCGCGTGCCATTGTCATTCAAAAAAAACAAATTCGTGTTAATTATATTGTTCAAATTTGTTGATTTCATTTATTGAAATTACGACATAAAACGACATTTGCGCATATAAGTTCTCATATCAGAATCGAATATTTTTTTATGGTTTATATTTTAGCATTTGTTTCGTAAAGGTCTATCGTAGACGGGATTTAAATTATTAATAAGTGAAAGGCAAAGCAATTCCGCCATTTTGACGAAAATTTGACGGTTCTTATAGCTGACAGTTGGAGCAGCGTTTGATTTCAATAAAAATAAATGAAAAATTAAATGAAGTCGTATATTTCGGAAAATTAATTAACTGTCGCAGTCGGATAAAAACTATCCTAAGTTGCAGCTAGAATAATAATGTACCTATATAAAATGTTTCATATTTTTCCGTTCATGGGATGCTGAGAACATTCGAACCGCGCAAAGCTTAGTTTCAAACTGGCTGATTCTTTTTTTAATTTAGAGATTTATTATAAGTGGAGATAAATCAAATTACAAACGTAATTAAGAAATGATTTTTGATAAATAAAAAAAATACGCTAGATACAGGTATCGTTATAGTTAGATAGGTAGGTACTAAATGTATAAGTTAGTGTTCTTTATAACAACCTCACCAGCAACTAAAGTGTTTCTGTTTACAGTAATTGCTAGTCGCGACTCGCGACAAAGGCGAAGGCCGTATTACGAGGTCAAATAACTGTGTGAATGGTAACTATTTCGGCCACTTAATAATGCTCAATCATTGCATGTTATAACTAAGTAAGTTCTTATTAGAGATAGATAGTAAGATGTCTGTATTTACAGCGCACAACTAAGCATGACGAACACTGAGCTTGGTTAACGAGTGTATGTGTACTTGTGTAGCCACACCCTGTGCAATTGCACGCTGCCCAGCTGTAAATCAATGTCGTTGTCCTAGTTCACCTACCTAGTTGTCGCGTCGTCGTCCGCTAAACGTATTAGTTAAACACGGGGTCATGTTTTATAACTACAACGATATTATGGTTTACCTATCTGTAAACTATGATCAGCGTCAACCTAATTAATGGTGGCGGTAGTGGTGTAAACCTTTTCCACATATTTACGTATGGCTATACCTACGCAAATTAAATGTTATATTTTTAGCGAATTCAATAAAAGGAAGGAGTTTCTCATTTCGTCTTCGCTTTTCATGGTATAATTTTTTTGTGTATGTTCAGCGATATTCTTTACCGCTATGTCCGATTTTGAAGAGATTATCCGCAAGGATAGATCTGACTATGAGATCCTTGAGGAATTGAGGGAACTAGTTACTATAGGTACAGAGACACATGTGTTCTGTATTTTCTATATCAAACCATGCATTCGCTCTTGGAAACCACAAATTTGGTGAAGTGGAACGGATGATTAAGGCCTATGGAACTCCTCTATGATGTACGGGACTTCAAATAATACGATAATTTTTCCTTGACTTAGCAACAAATGTTCATCACATTACACATTTTGAAGTGGCAGTGATTATGAAGTATATACCAAAGGTAATTATGAGATCTTTATTTTAAGGAATTGACGGAACTCCTAGAATATTATCCTCCTGGGTCCACATTAATAACGATTTGGTGTTTACTCTCGGAATGCTAATTAATAGTGAAGTGGAAAGGAAATGTAAAAATATGCTATAGTTTGCATAGCGAAGTCATACTATACTATTCTGTGGCGAAGTACAAAATTAAAGTCGTTTATATTTTTTGGTATAATTACCAATTAATTGTCGATAGCTCCTGATTTATTTATTAGGTACAGCCATTATTTTAAAGACGTGCACTATGTATAGGTACTCCAGTAGACTGGACTCCCGTAGACGTAGGAATAGAAGATTAAATATAACCTTAAAAGCTATGATCCTGAGACAATTTCGAAACTAGTGATGATTTTATTTCGGAATGAACCAAGAGACGCTGTATTGTAAAGTCGGGATATAGTACGGGAAGTAGTGTCACCCAATGTATGGGAGGTGCAAATTTTGGTATCGGATGAATTCACTTGGCACAGATGTAATATATGTACGTAAAGCTATGCTAATTTAGCCCGGTAGCCAATCGCCACCCCCTGGGGGGTAGGCAGGGGGGCATTCAAAGTTACACGCTGCCGCGCTTCAGAAAAAAAAACATATTAGCTTCTATTTACCTAACACCTCGAGGTGCAGCTGCCGAGTTTGTTGTTCTTTTAGCACCACCCGGAGGTCACGTGTAGGGTTTCTAGGGTTATATCCTACGGACGTAGAACAACAACAACCTTTAATTGCATAGAGGGAGGTAAACGAGAAACTGTAATCCGAGAGTCTATTACGATAATAATAAAAACTTTCTGTCAAAAAAATCATTTTTATTACAAGCTTTTATTGCCGACTGTACTTTTCTATATACCGTCATCAACTACTCAGTGAGTCGATTCTAACGAGCCCAAACTCAACGGGGTTACGTCGGTTATGTACTGAATTCCCATGGCCACCTTCTGTCTCCTTCGTCAGATCAGCTCAATGGTACCATAATATTGAATTGACATCCGAATCCTTTATCCAAAATTTCAGGTCAATCGGTTTAAGATAACTGCTTCAAAATTGAGTTGCATGATTCCACATAGTTATATAGTTAGTAGGTACATACATTGCAAGTTAATAGAAAGCTTGTAATGTTCCTTCTGAACCTCGCAGCGCACACTGGAACTCTATCAGCGACATCGATACGAATACGTATATGTAGCAGTGTGTAACCGCTATACGATAAGAAATAAATTTAAAATTGTTGTGTAGACCAAGACTTCAAGAGACATGAGTTTTAAGTACCATATAAATAAGAACTACTTGGTAACGAATAGGTCTCTAGGCACAGAACTATAATTACATAGGTACTTCAAAACAATACGCACTGGTCAATGTGTTAAAATGAAGTACCTGCTATTGATGACAAGGTTTCTAACATGGATGACACAGTGTATTATTTACTATTACGTAAGCTCTAAGGTCGCGAGACAGAAACAGAACGATAATCTTCAAACATGGAAACCTTGACATATTTATCATTACCTAAGTAGAAAAATTGCAATGAGGTGATTTTTGCGATAAATGATATACCTACTCAGTCTGTGACCTGTTAAAAAATAAACTGAATATTAGAAATATTTACTGCTACTTCAACTATCAACGCGATGGCGCGTCGTTCACGTGATATTCAATTCAATTCAATCGTTGATTTCGTGTAACTACATGACCCATATTTAAAATAATACTAAACTAAATGCAAACCAAGTGACATTTACCACTGAATGACACTATTAGTAGGAGAATGCAGTCCCGTGCAGTGTAGCATAATCGCACAGTCAAGCTGAATGGTATTGAGGTTGAGACTGCTCCGCACCCGGCGCACCAGGGAGAATTTATAGTAAAAATGTTGAATCATGCTTGTAACGGCGACTGTACTTTTTTACCCACACTTAACGAGCTTATGAAATGAAATGAAATGAAATGAAAGCATTTATTTCGGACACACATCCATATTATGTTAGTAAAAAACTTATACTACTTTACTTATCGTTACTAATGTTAGTGGAAAGTATAATTATAGTTGGCATACACATGCATGGACATCCAGTGAACTAGAATAGGGCTGTCCATCATACTCGTACTACGGATTTTTATGAGTAATTTAGAAAATCTTATAGATGGCTTTCCGGTCTTCATCGTCAGGCGAAGTTGATAGTAGGTCCCATAATGCTGCTTATCACGTAACTTACATAATGCTATAGCAACGCAATCGGACCAAGTGATTGCAAACTTACTTTTACCAACTTTTACATACGAACATTGCAAGTTAAGCTTTTAAATATAGCTTTAAATTTTAGCTATACCTACACTGCAAATTACGGTACTTATGTTGGCCTATTTTATTTATATGTATTGTAGAGTAGGTAACACTCGTTCCCTATATCATTAGTTCAGCCAAACGACGACAAATAAATATATTTTGACGTCTCAATAAACATAAGAATACAATAAGAACAGAAGATAGATAAGCTACGTACTGATGATCCGGGGTTTGAACGAGTACGTCATCATCATCATATCAGCCGAAAGACGTCCACTGCTGGACATAGGCCTCCATAGGCCTGCAGGCAAAGAGTGCCAAAATGACCGGTCCTGCGCCACCCGCATCCAGCGGACTACCGCGACCTTTACGAGGTCATCAGTCCACCTAGTGGGGTCAGTCCGCCTACCCACGCCGCGCCTTCCGTTACGTGGTCGCCATTCGATTGGCCGTTGGGGCAGAAAGGTTCTCGAATGGCGAACGAGTACGTATTTAAATGAAAATAAGGTATGATAAGAAAATCAATACCACATGGTATGTAAACACACCCGTAGAAAATTGTTACACTTATTTAGACAAAATCTTTATCTTAGTGGTTGGGTGTACCTAATGATGTTTTTAGGGTTCCGTACTCAAAGAGTAAAACGGGACCCTATTACTAAGACTCCGCTGTCCGTCTGTCTGTCTGTCTGTCTAGCTTTTTATCTTTAGCAAAAGAGAAAGTGGCCACGCCACACCTTTCCCATAACGTTTCAATTGAATCAGATAAAAACGTATCATCATCCTCCTAGCGTTATTCCCGGTTGTGCCCTAAAGGAGTTCGGGGTCCGCTTTGACACCTAATCCCAAGATTTGGCATAGGCACTAGTTTTTACGAAAGCGACTGCCATCTGACCTTCCAACCCAGAGGGAAAACTAGACCTTATTGGAATCAGATAAAAACGTATATAGTGGCAAAATAAATATTTAGTAAAATAAAACATCTGTCACTACTCACTGACCCTCATCACAACGAGAATTACACCACATTGTGAGTTGCAAGTGCACGGATAGGATATGCGTTCATGTTGGCATGTACGACTGTGGTATCAAATCGAGCGTAAAATGCGTCCGGGCGTCCGTGCATTCGCTTGCGCCATTCACTTTCACGTCGCAGCGACTGAGCTCGCCGCTGCCGCCGCGGTGCGCATGCGCAAGGCTCTGCCGCGTACGGCTACAGAAAGTGGGCTGCAAACAATGCCTTTACACCAGTTTCTCTCTTGAGAAAATATTGTGTGTCATCTTATCAATGTCCGCCAGTCAGTCTGTACAAAACATCGCTTTGTTAGCTGCCGTTTTGTTTAACGTGTGCTTTTCTTTCAATATTGAATACTTTACACGCAGGACTCTTTTATTTAATAGTTTTAGAAAACTGTACCAGTTTTATGTAAATACAAGTATACTTTTAGTCCTTTATGCAAATAAAGAAAAGAAAAAGTTCGAGATACAATTAATAAAAAGTCGTCGTTCGTGGTATTACGAATCGTTTCCTTGGTCGACATCTGTTGATTAATTCTAAGCTCCATTCGTTAGATAATTAATTTCGTAAGAAAACAGGATTTTCTTTTTAAATTATTAAACCATCTTGATTTGGATGGTTTGAATAAAATGTTAAATAGTCAAATTGTCAGAATATCGACGGCCACGTCGTTAACATCATTTATTGTTTTATTTTAACTGGCTCTTAATTAACATGATTACCTCCATAAAATGTCAACAGCTTCGCCGTATTAGTTGCAAGTTACGACTGTTACAGGTAATACGGAGAAGTACAGTCTAGGCTAAAAAAATGTGGACGCACTCAACATGTAAAAAATACGTAATACACTGTGACATGTATAATTGATGTTAATTAACATTTATTTTATCCGGCCACCTATCGGAATCACTAAAAATTGTTTCTCTACTGTATCGTCCGTCTGAATTTTCATTTGTCCTAAGCCGTTATTTTCAGAAGTCTTATGAAGATTATCAAGATTATTATAAAACAAATCTAACCTAACCAAAACGATAAGTACATATAAAAAAAAGGTTTGGGGTGTTCGAGAAAATTGGATTTTTGTCGAAATAAAATTTCGGACAAACGAGAGGAAACGAGATTAAGTGATTGCGATAGGATACCATGTTGTACACATTTTTTCCGGTAGGTACCTACACTTGATAGTTGACGAACATAGCAATATTGGAAAGTTCTCATTGCATCTGTAATTTATTCAAGGATGGACGCGCAGACAAATACTATTTATCTAAATATAATCGAGAAAGGGTAGGTAGTGCCCTGCCCTTGCGCTTCGCTTGGCTCGTCTTGGCGGGGGCACTGCTGTGCCCCCAGATAATCGTACATACAAATCATTATATGTAGGAATACAAATCCTTCCCTTCCATAAATCGTTCCACCCAGCTATATGCGGACCGTAGGCAGAGCTATGATTAAGGGCTACTAGACAGTGTAGGACTTGGGAGCGATAACATCATCATCATCATTTTCAGCCTGTAATCGCCCACTGCTGAGCATAAGCCTCTCTTCGCGTACGCCACTTATCAGGAGAATTCAGCTGGGTTGGGCGGCATTCAACAAGTTAGATGACATCCTCAAATCCGTTGACGTTCCACAATGCCTGAAGACTCGTCTCTATAATCAGTGTGTCCTGCCCACAATGACGTATGGTGCTGAGACATGGACGCTCACAAAGGAGACTGTGCATAAAGTACGGGTAGCACAGAGAGCCATGGAGCGCGTCATGCTCGGCATTAAGCTACAAGATCGAGTGAGGAATATTGAGATCCGACGTCGCACTAAAGTGCGTGACGTCGGCGAAGTCATAACCAAACTCAAATGGAGTTGGGCAGGACATATTGCCAGGCAGCGTGACGGTAGGTGGACCAAAACGTTAACGGATTGGTGGCCAATTGCAGGAAAAAGAAGCGTTGGTCGTCCACCAGCTCGATGGGTTGATGACATAAAAAAGACCGCGGGTCATTTCTGGATAAGACTAGCGATAACATTAATATATAATTGTATTTATGGTACAGTCGCGGAATGAAAAGGTTGATCAGTTTTCAAATCAAATCATTTACGCGTTGCAAGCACATGTTACCTTTTTAAACTGTGTATCAAACGAGAGTGATGTATTGAAAATTATGTTCAACTGTTTGACAACAAAGTTCAAATTTACTTAGACGAATTTTCCTTGCCTATTAATAGTTGAACTAAAACCTTTTTATTAGTTTGATTTTGCCATTACGTTGTGTCAAGTTTGATAAATCTAATGATTAAAACCTCTTCGCTTAAAATTATTAAAACTATAAATGTGAGTAACAGGTCCTGTCAATGTCATCTTTGCTATTTCTTCTATACGTTATTTTTTCTTTTTTTAACCCGTTTTCCAAAATTCAAAGAGGTGTAGTGAAATGACATTAATTATGACGGAATGTGTCTGACACTCGGTCGATAAAGCAGATACTGATAACTAATACTGAGCAAGCAAAAACAGATCTTAAGGTGATCAACCTTTTCATTCCGTGACTGTACATACCAAATCATGGTTAAAAGCGCTAACTGCAGAATTGCAGATATTCGTCAAAGCATAAAATTTGGTTCTAAGCTTTCGTGAAGACTAAATCTTGTTTTAAGTATAGTATCTAAAACAAAATAAAACTAACTCTTGCAATGATCGACCGAGTTAACATAATAGTTACTACGAAAGGCGACCGTTTAGGCGCGGCCAAGATAAGAATAGGTTGCAACACTTGCAACACTAGTAACTGGCCTTAAGGCAGTCCGCGTGAGGTAACGGATCTTACCAGCGGACTTACTTCTGGCTCGGTGACTTATCCGTAATTCCAAACCAGTATGAAATACCTACGTGTTTTCATAAATGTATAAGTTGGAGTGTGGGTTGACTTATTCATCGATTGTCGGAATTGCTTTTTAGTATTTAAACGACTTTTCCTCTGGGTCACAGTCAAAGTTTATACAAATATGTATTAACTCCAAGATCTGCCTAATATTAGTTTACCTTTTTGACGTCCGTCTTCCAACGTACTTTTAGAACTGTAGTTAGTTTATTTTTTATTTATGCTAAAGCTATGTGCTATTGTACTTATTATGGTAAATACAGTTGTTTTTAACTTGACTTGAACAAGCGAACGAAGTTCTCCGTTTCAGCTTAGGAAAAAAAATCTTTCGTATGTCCGGATGTCCAGCTGTTCTCCTTCACATGTCGCTTTCCTCAGCCGAATCTCGTGAAAAATTGTGGCACGTTCAATAATTATATAGATTTTTTCTTAGATCTAGTTATTCGACATGTAAAAAAGTATTTTTTTAAAGACCGGCTCGCGAGTTCTCCAGCTTACATCACAGAGCCACTAGTATTATTTATTATCAACATGCGTGTCACGACGTACACCCATAAAAAATATTCCGTGAAAAATAGACGAACTCGCATATGCTTTTTGTACTCGACGATTAAAATATGTGTATTAAGATTTCATAGAGAATACTTCATCGTTGAATAGTCTGTTACTTCTTTAATGCTCTAAGGTTACTTCCGAAAAAACCGAAATAACTGTTTCGATTCGCTCTAGACAACCGAAAAAAATTTGAAAATAGAACTAAAATAAATTCGACCAATTACGTGGCTGCTTTACCGAACTGTAATGAATTGGACCAATAGAATCGCTTTGATTATTAAGTTTACTCGTTGATGTCGTACGCTCGTTGATGTCTTTTAAGATATCAACGAGCGTACTAGCGATAGGCTGCACTTCGTTTCAACAGTATCGAGTTTGTTTAATTAGTTCAGTTGACTCGTAGAAAATTAATTTTAATGAACTCGTACAAAAAGTATTGTTCACAATAGTGTTATAATCAAGCTTTTTAATCTCGTACCTTACTTAGGCCACTCAGCAAGCTTCGTGGCTTAAACACGGTACTCGACTAAAAAGCTCTCTATTATAACACGATTGTGAAAAATACTATTACATACTACTAAACTATTGTGAAATGTCATGTAGAGCCCAGGTTCTTAGGATCAATTATCAAAGATATCGTCATTTTACACTCCCACGCAAGATGCGATTGTAGTTAGTTTTAGTTTCTATATGTAATTTCGCCGTATGGCCAAGCCAATTTTCCATCTTGCCTAGTTATCGGTAACTTTACTGATATGGATGGAAATATGGACAGATGTCACCTTAAAAAACTCGAATTGCACCTCTGAGCTTATTAACGCTTGAAAGGTGTGAAACGCATCTTGGCATCTTTCCTTAATGTATTTTCTTATTATTAAATTCTGAAATACGTATTAAATAATCATGTTGAAGCGAAATGTAGACAACAGGAATAGGAACCTTGAAAATTTAAACACTGATCTGAAGTATGAATTTCTTAACACACTATCAAGTGCACGATCGATCGTTATGTTATGAACTTATGATAAAGATTTTTCAGGTTCAGACGTACAGAGTTTCTGCGGCAATGACGGATGTCTTGTCTAGATACTAATATTATAAAGAGAAAGCCTGTACGAATGGAGCTTTGTAAGTGTGTACGTAAAGCCGCGCGGACAGCTACTCTATACTAATATAATGTGTTCTTTTTTAACCGACTTTAAAAAAGGAGGATGTTCTCAATTCGACTGTATTTTTTTAAATGTTTTTTTGTGTTTGTTATGCGATAACTCGGTAATTTATGAACCGATTTGAAAAATTCTTGATTGGTCTGAGATTGGTCCCGTTGTCACCAAAACCCAGTTCTGATGATGGAATCCTGGAGAAATCGAGGGAACTCTTTAAATTTTATAGGCAAACTTGAAGCAATTTGGCTACTGATTTGAAGTCGGTTAAAACTTTGTTTTTAAAGTAAATTATTTATATTCTATTCTAATATTATAAAGCGGAAAAGTCAGTGAGATTGTAGCTTTGTAAGTTTATAAGTTTGTATGTAATGGGTAATCACCGGAACCGCTTATCCAATTTCAAAAATGGACTTTCTGGATGGACGTAGGCTATGTTTTATCCCGCGGGTTTACCTGTGTTCTTAGCAATACGCGGGCGAAGCCGCGCGGACAGCTTGTCTATAATAAGCGACAAACCGCGACTATCGTCCTCTAATGATGTGTTATACAGGGCAAGCAATTTTAATGGTACAGTCAAATTAATAAGATACGTGTGTCATAAGTACTACATTCATAAGAAAAAAATAATTATACAGTTAATGGTAAAGGAACTACATTTAATGGTTTACTATTATGTGTAAATATGGTTGTGCAGGTTCTTAAACAATAGGTACTAATATGTTAATTTTCTACCTTAAGTAGTATAATAACACTGTTAACAAATAAAACACGTATTATCTCGACTTATTATATCGACTCACACATCACTTTTTATAATACTTATCTCTAAAAAACTCCACATATTCACATGGTAAGTATGCACTGTAATTATTCACAACTAGGTACTGTTTGTGTGTGAAATGTGACGCCGCACTTTTCAGTTTGACAGCTCATTTTGTATTAAATTACGACGCATAGACACCCACCCCAGCCACAAATTAAATGCCAACAACGTCAATGACCTTTATTTACACGAAGAGTGTTTTTTAACCCCCGACGCAAAAAGAGGGGTGTTATAAGTTTGATGGGTGTATTACATCTGTGTGTGGCATCGTAGCTCCTCAATGAGTGGACCGATTTTAATGCGGTTTTTTTGGACGAAAGGTGACGGGATCGAGATGGTACTTAGCTACGTTTTAACAAAAACGGTTCAGCCATTTTTTTTTAAACCTTGGAAATGAAAATGTCGGGGTTTTTTCAACTTTTCTAAGTTGCTAATTATTTGTATTGTCAACAGTGCAGACAATCGTGAAGCATTTAATAACCAAGATACTCAAATATCACAATTCTTAGAGAACCGTACGGGCATTGTTAGAGAACCGTACGGATATTCTTAACGACGCATTAGCTACCCGATTGACCGGATTGTGACCATTTATGGAAGGATTAAAACACCGCTTGTTATTGACTTATCCATAGGCATTTTTCAGTTAAAATATGATCAATTGGGTTACATACATTATGCGCTGTCATTATAAATCACCTTTATAAATAAGTCCAAGATGTAACCATAATTATTGCACTGGGTTGATTTTTGACTTATTTAGTAGGTATCACCGATACCGACTGTGCAATCTCGATGCATGATATCAAATATCAAATTTCCTTATGCTGTTCTTTACAAGCTTAGCACTTGTTATATAAGTTAATAAAATAGTTTTTTTTTTGTTTTCAAATAAAAAAAAATGTGTAATCTTATAAGATTTTCTTTGCTAATAATAGATTGATTTGTGTAAGATTAACCCCTTATATAAAATAGTAATAAAGTATTCTAGGGTTTGGATAGCATAAGTCGATTGATACAAATGTCAATGAAGTTGAATTTACTTAATTGATTCTATCGTTTCTTTATAAATATGTATGAAACCAAAGCAAATTGCAAAAAAGCTGGCAACGAGACAAAAATCGATTACGTGGATCGTTTGGTAGCCGTATCACGAACGGTACTGGTCGTACCTCATGCTAGCGGTACTGGTAGTACCTCATGCTAGCGGTACTGTCCGACTGTTTCTAAGGCAATATAGCGGACTCGAATGTTATGCTCTTGATGTTATCACTGCAAGGTTGTACGAGTCACATAACTGTTACAGTAAAAACCGGGTAACTTTACGCTGGCAACTGACGCATGATAATCCTATACTATTTAACGAGCAATATTTGTATATATATATATTATATATATATATATATATATATATATATTATTTTGCAATCACGTTCTCGGAAACGGCTCTAACGATTTCGATGAAATTTGGAATACAGGGGTTTACGGGGGCGAGAAATCGATCTATCGACTTTCTCCGTATTTTTTCAATTTTCATCCGAGCAGAGCTAGGTCGCCCAGGGACTCTTATTAAAATGTGTATCCATATACTTGAATATAGACACTACGTGGCTCCTTTTAGTATAAGCTAAGACTATTGCAACTATCTATCATCTAACCTACTAAATAGGCAAAACTTACCTTTTCTCTAACTGAAAATAATTGCGTAAGAATCTCAACACAACGGACTCTGCATGATGTTGGAACTGTAAGTAAGAACTCCTAATACCTAATGAAACCGACGTCTTACCATAACTTAATGGTTTATTCGGCGAAGTTAGCCTTAATTTAAACTTGCAATAAACGCCTAATCGCTTTCGCAAAATACAATAATAGTAGCTATATTATATTACCTTGAAACTTCTTACAGGATATGTTATTTGTGCACTAACGTACATGACAGCAAGCTATGTTAGCTGACTATCACAACCTCATCACAACTAATCATTAGGTGACTCCATTTGACATCTAGCTTGCAGCCTTCACCTTTTTCGTAGCGGCTTAATTACTCTAGCATTGAAGTACGACCCCTAACAACACAAACACTAATTAGAATTTAAAAACCTATGCGAGGTAAGCGTCATCTGTCTAGGAGAACATTTATTAATTAGTTAGGCTAGTAACTATAAAGTACTTACTGATAATTGCTGCGTTCAGCGTGCACGATGGCATAATTCTAACAGAACGCTTACTAGCATGACAATTTTTATAATGTTGAACCGCATACCCGCTGTCAGACCGCTTTTTTATCTTAGAGCGAGATAAATATGTTACAAGAAAAACAATGCCGACAGTTCTACATACTTAAATCTTCATTAGTTGGTTACAACAATATAATACTCGTAGTTACACCTCCACAGGCACCCAACTCATCACAAAACTGTATACGCTTTATTGTTTCTAGTGAGAAACGAATATACACAGTACATTTGTATTGAGCGCATGATTGTCATTGGAAGATGGATGAGTGATGCGTGAGAGTATGGGATGGTTCCGTCATTACGGAGGTATGGAGTGACATAACGGGCCCGTCGCGCGTCGGGCGCGCGGCCGGTTGGCGACAGGTGCGCGTTGCCACGATACACCGACCCCCGCCATATGTGGTCTACGTTAGCCGCTACCACACTTTTATTATTGCTCAAGATTTCATATTTGATGTGAGAACGAAATGTTTTAGTTTTAGTGCTATTTTATCTATCCAATGGCTTTCTATACATTCCATCTTGTATTAATAGAATCGTATACATTATATCCATTGACAAATTATTTAAGCTCTAGAAATAGTATCGGCCTTTATTGTACGAATAAGAAATAGGTAGGTACATACATGGCCTAGGTTGATTTTGTGTAAGATTGTCCCGTAATATTTATTATTTATTTATTTATTATTATTATTTATATACAAACTTAACAGGGATTACTTATAAGTTTTGGCAGTGTCAGTTCACTGATTGATACTCGTATTACAACGTGGGAACTGAGTGATTATTCTAATTCGGCCAATTTTTAGTTAAAGTGGATATTCACGCCTTAATAGATAATAACCTTAGTATTTTTTCATCAGGAGGCCTTCAATTAAGAGCGGTTTCTTCAAAAAAATACACCGTGCGAATTAAACATAAATTCACAACAACCATAAAGAATAGTGTCTATGTCGAAACGCAACAAGAAAATATTCTTGATCGTTGCTGATTACAATTAACCGCTTTGTGGGAATAAATTGCATTAATAACAAAGGAGCCTTGGCGTCGTCGGCAATTAATAATAGATGACACTGCTTTTAACCGTTTATTTCGTTCATTATCTCCCACTTGTTAACCGACTTCAAAAAAAGGAGGAGGTTCTCAATTCGGATGTATTTTTTTTTAATGTTTGTTACCTAAGAACTCCGTCATTTATGAACCATTCGTACAATTCTTTTTTTAATTGAAAGTATATCCTTCCAGGTTGGTCCCATTGTTTTCAAAACCCCAGTTGGATGATGATAACCATGAGGAATTGAGGAAACTCCTCAATTATATTAGCCACGCGTGTAGTAATTTCAGTATTTCCTATTATAACTCGTGTATTTACACCTGGAAATGATAAATTTGGTGATGGTGGAAGTGATGATGAAGACCACAGATGGCTTGTGGAACTTCTCAATGTTGTACTTCAAACTATAAAAGTACGTCACAGATTCTGGTATGATTTCGTTGAAATAGCAAACAATGAGGTGCCAACGGTAATTCGGAGATCCTTGAGGAATCGACGGAAGTCCTTAAATATTACCGGCCCACATACAGTGATTGGGTTTCTTCCTCTAATAATCAACGCATACGGAAATCAGTTCATGTGGTAAATTGCAAAAGAAATGGCTTTGCGGAGTACTGAATTGAAGTCGGTTAAAACCTTGTTTTTAAAGTAAATTATTGTCAAACAACTTTAAAAAACATCTATGGAAAATGGCAGGTACCCTCAATTTATTAATATTTTCATGAATCATGGTTATTGAAATGCTTATTAAAACAGAATATCTTTCAAGTCGATTTACTTGTGTTTTCCTTACTTCCACTTACAGTTAAGGGCGTGTAAATCTGATGCACACATAAAATACCGTCAGCGAAACGGCTTGCATACAAAATAACAAACAAAGAATACCTAAGAAATCGTATAGCACAGTACCTGCAAGTAATTTTATTTTTGACAGAAAGTTCTTACATATATTTGTCACCCAAACTACGCTAAACATTCTCATATGTACAACGATAATAGAGCTAATTTATTCATTTATGATAAACGAATTATTCCCAAGGCCGTATTTCACGTCATAGGCGTGTCTTAACTTACCTATCTTTCAGTAAAATTAAACGTTCTGTGATTTAAAGCCAAACCACCGCAATAGTTAAGAAGTTTTCTATTTACATTTTATAGATAGTGGTCGATGTACCTAGCCACAGCTAGGTAAAGGTTGGACATGTTCTACCGTGTTATAGGTACACCATGATTGGCAACATTATCCCAGTTCTTCCTCCTTCTTAAGACATTAATTAAATTTGAAAAATATACTTAACTATGTCTTATGTTCGCCAAAGCTACCTCTTGTCTTTCCGCTTTATCGTTGTCACTATAGGATTCACAGTATAGGTTACCTTCGTGACTAAACATAGTAGAAAAAAATAATAACTGGCAGCCACGACTTCTTCGTACGAAACTTCTCAAGTCAACAATGGTTTTGCCCACAGCGAGAATAATTTAACGAATCCACTGTTTTTACGAAGCTGTTGCATCCGGCACGCCGGGTTACGGCGGCCAGTTCGAGGTCGCGTCTTGATAGTAATTCAAATTTTGCTATATTTATTGTTTGCGCGGTCTGATTTACATTAAAGTCCCTAGCTTAATCTTACTTAAGTAGTCTGGTTAACACTGGATACAAACGCAGCCATATTCGTTCAAGTAATGCGTCAAAATGTCAGACACAATTAATTTATTGGTTCAAAATAGTGGTTTCAGAACTTGGTCTTTCTTTATTATTATTTAATTTAAAGCTTGAATGATCTCATTTTTATTAGAACTGGGAACTGATGAATGGCCTCTTCAAATAAAGAAACATATGTTTGGGCTTTTCTAAAGTTACTCAGGTATTTGCTCTCGAAAAGCATCTGACCGATGGAAGTGCGGTAAAGAACGACGGTGGTTAAGTTTGTATATTTTATATATATATAATTATTTATAGTTTACAATAGTAGTTCTTTAGTTTGGCCACGAACACTTCATAAAATATATACACATCTATTTTCAACGTTATCCTGCGTCATTAGCTACACACTCTTACCCAACACTGTACTGTGTCCTAAGCATACAGTGCGACGAAACTGTTATAAATGTGATTCAATAAGTAATTAAATGACTACGTAACCCAGCAAAAAAAGGACACACAAGGTAGGCACCCAAGTTTCGTCATGTCCATGACCACATTAAAAATCTGTCATACTCGTGCTGGTATGGCGTTATCACTTTATCACCTTAACAACAACTAACCGGTTACAAATAAGTTATATGTTATATGAGAAAATATTTAATAATTATTCTGAATTTACATTTAGCAGTTAACTGGTACTGATAATATACCTACCTAGTATAGATTATATACTTCATGGCACGAAAGCAGGTTTCGTTTCTTCCGTTCTTGTTCCTAAAATCGCGTTTACTTGTGGAGGACAAAATAAATAAACATTATAGTTTAGATTATATGAAGTGGGCTCATGAATGGTTCTTTGTTAGCCAGGTACATAATGCCCTTATCTGCTTTTGTTTGCGAACGCGTGCCATTTTTTGCAAGAAAAAGGTTAGCGCCACGTAAAATGTTCATTGGCTCTGTGCACTTAATCGGGAGCGCCCATTCAGGCCAATATGCAATATTTTAACTAATCAACACTCCTTCCAGAACATCTGTTGTGTCATTGCAAAGTTATACAATTATCTTAATGTAACAGTATATCTCATATTATTTTTAGGGCAGTATGGTTGCAAGGCTTGGCACGATTTTAACAACAAATGACTTTGATAGAGTTTGTAGGTACTTGGTATATTGGACAGACAAAAAATAAATAAGCATGTAAGAAGTGAGATATTTTTTTAAATATTAATAAGTTGATTTTCCTTAGTTTCAATGTCAGTAAAGCAATTAGTTAAACCTAATAGGCCTGTGCTCACGGATTTGCAGGCATATCTACCAATTTCGCTAACTTTCAAGGTTCCAAATTGTACATCGCTGTAAATCAATTAAAATGTTAATTGAAGCTGATTCTGTATGTGATTAATTCCGAAATAAGAATAGACAGGAAATCGAAATAGTTAACAACGGCAATTAATTTATATGCATTACTTATTATACTCTTTTATCTAATAACAACAAAATTGTTAAGTACAAGCTTTTTACAAGCTTTTATTTACTTTCACCTGTCTCGTTGTCTGTCTGTCTGTAATCAAATCTTGCAAGTTAAATTTGACCCACTTCCCGGTTTCCGATTGAGCTAAAATTTTGCATGCATATGTATATCGCATGAAGAGAAGTATGGAAGAAAAAGACATGCTGCGCCGACCCCAAGTAAATGGGATAAGGGCAAGGAAATGAATGAATGTATATCGCATGACAATACAATATTATGATGACATGGAGCTGATCTGATGCTGGAGCTGGAAGGTGGCCATAGGAACTCCGCAATAAAACGACACAACCCCATCGCGTTTGGGCTCGTTAGAATTGTTTTAATGAGTAGTTGATGATGGTATGCAGAAAAGTACATTCGGCAATAAAAGCTTGTACCAAAAATTAAATTTGTGACAGAAACTTGTTTAATAATATTTTTTCCAGGCGCAGCTCACTCCGTGATTTCATCGCACCGCTGCAAGTACCTACATATCGGCGGCCCACTTAGTTGGCATATTGGTTGCCGCACGCTGCTACAGGACGCACACGTACGCGCTCTACGTCAATCGCTTATCAATTCGCTTTGTTAATGGCACTTTTAACATTTTCTATCGACAAGTAATTTTAAAATAAATTCTAGCAAAGAAACGCGAATGTCCGCCTTTAGGCCATTCAAAGTAAAACGCCTGCTTGCTCCTAGACCGCTTTGAACGATTAGTTTTCTTTTCAGTACCAGGGGCACAGAGAATCGCCGGCGCCGCGTCCTCTATATTGTATAGATATTGCATTTTTAAAACGAAACATTCTTTACATTAAGTATATACCTATATACCCAAGTTGTGGGTCTTCGTTTTACATTATACAGAAACTGGCAGTTATGATGTTATACATAACCTAAAGGACACCTGCGAACATCTACCTACCTGCCTACATCTGCAAACAAATTTAAAGGTGTATGTGAAGTTTCCAACCCGCACTGGGGCAGCGTGGGGACTACTGTCCGGGTCGTCACATCCATGAGAGCCTGTGCCCAGCAGTGGGACGTATACAGGCTTTATCTATTATTGTATCTAATTTAAATTGTATCTATTATTTCTAAAGTCCAGCGCAAATCCAGTGATTATCAGTAACTTCAATTCTATTTTAAATGTCCTGATTTTCGAAAGCGTATACCAACCGTGTTTAAAGTTTGTGTCCACGATTTTTATCTTTTGATTTTTCTGTTCCTTTTTATCTTACTGGCTCAAATTCATATGAGTGTACCATCACAATTAAGAATCTTAGTCACGTATGTCGAAGCGGACAGTTATGCATATACCTACGCAAACCGATTCGCCGCGTCCCATGGTTAAACGGTTTCTTTAAGTAATTGAAATATAATGTGTGAGTACTTACCATCTTTCTTGTATCTACTTTGTGTTTTGGTGTAGGTACTTCCACTAATAATTTTATTTTAGAACTAGTAGGAGTTTTTTCACAGTAGTTGTATTAGCCATTATTTCACTCGAAATGCCTAAAAGCAAAACTTTTTCCAAGATAAACTTAAAACCCTACTAAGTTTCTATCGAATTCATTGTATGTAAAGCAACTAGTGGGAACACACCCATTTTCTTAATGTAAATCGTCATCGAATATACTCTTTTTGTGAATCTAGCCAGTGCAACTATGATTCGATATTCTCATTTTTATTGAAACTAAAAACTTAGTTAGTGGATGGAAATGTATTAATGATATTCAACGGTTTTGTAAAGTTTAAGTCAAATGAATCTCACAGAAATAATTTACACTGTATTTAAGTTCCCACCATCATCATAACGTCAACAGTAAATTTCTAAGAAGTTCTTCATCTCATTTGACTTAAATAAATTCAAATCTTACCATTATGATGCTTTGTGATGTTACAAAATCACGTTCGGAAAATTATTTGCAAATTAATCGTCTGTTGTCTGTGCAGACATACTACGTTTCTCTTATAGAGAGGGATAAGAAACAGAAAGATGGGTATTCAAATAAAATGCGAAAATGGGTAAATGCAGACAGTAAATAAGAACCTATTCATATTTACTTTTATTGACCTGAACTGGCAACCGACTAACGTTAGCAATAAAAGCTTTCGCAGCGAAAGTTGTAACACGGCTTTAATCGGCTTATATCGACACTAGGAGGTATATATAGGTACAGATCCAAAGGAATTTTGCAATTGAGTCACGCCTTCTAGGTACCTATGTTTCTCATCATTTAGTATTTAAGCTGAAAATAGCGTTACATGTAGATATACTTAGGCCAGTATAACAAATAATATCTCAGATCACATCAGATATCCCCGAACTGAAGGCAAGGGCGATAACTATGTGATTTGAGACTTTGTTTATAATCTTGTGTATAAATAATACGCCTTCCCCTGGCCAATATATATATACTCGTAGTTGTAACGAAGTGGAGTAGCGTAAAAACTGGGTATCCGAATATTTTCAAGGGGGGCGTCATATTATCTTTGATGAGTTGACGTCTTTCCTCGGAATTGCTATCACTAGCTAAGATCCTGCATGCCATCGTGATTTATATAAGTATATATATAGCTATCATAAATTCCTTGCAAATAATTAGTTTTCTAGTTAGGGAATAATTTGATCCACAGGCTAGCCAAAGATACGTATCAATTAACAGAAGAATGTTACTTAGGGCTCTTAAATTTTATATAACATCGCAACGATATGTTTATACAACTTAGATTGCATCAGAGGTGACGACAACGGGCTACCGGATGACGCGGGAAAATCAGCTATCCCGATATGGTCAAGTATGTGCCATGTTCTGCATGCCGTGTGTTACATCAGCGCTCGCGAGGCGCCACCTAGTTTAGATGACCGCCGTTTTGTAACTCTCCAATTATCTCAAATAATAACTAGTTAGCTGTAACCTGAAAATTATATTTTAAACGATGTCATTGACAACATTGTTTTAGTATTTATATAGCCTAAATAGCGACAATGAGTACTTATTCCGTTTTCATTATGTGTTCTGAGTAACTACTTGTAACTGTAAAATAAGATGAATTTTACATAATTAACACTACCACAAACTTACACGATTTGCAATTCCAATAAGAACTGATCGATATTTTCCAAATGAACAATAGGAACACTAAATCTTGTTATTGCTTGTGTAAATAGGTAGGTATACCTATTTCGCATGCGAGGAGAGAGTTTCAATGTTATTGAATTCAGTTCAAAGCAAAGAGAACAAATGGTAGGTAGGTAGTGTATAAGAGAATGCGAGCGCGATCGCGGGGTCGAGTCGTGTGAAGTTGCGACATTGCTCGATTCAGGTTTGCATGGAAAGAAAACTGTAGCAGTTCCAACCTTGAGATCATCGGTGAGTGTAGGAGCTATGGTGTGCGGGGCTCATTCCTCCCGGTTGAAGCGATCCGCCTTCCCTCGCCGGCAGGCGAACAGCCGTTAGACAACTCCGGGGAACTTGCAACACACCAGGGGTACTTTGTAGCGATACACTGTTTGCTGTACAGCTAAAAACACACCATCACTTCACTGCACGCACACTCCAGGGATCGGAGCTAACCGTTCGGACAACGGGTACTCGACAGACGAAGTAGCGACGGCCGATCGGCGGTTGGGCGTACGACCAGGTTTTCGGTCGGACAATGACTGAGCGCGAAGTCGCAGGCTGCGGCGCCCGCGCAGCCCCGCGCCCCGCGGCCCCCGCGCGCGCCGCCCGGCGCCTGCAGCGCAGCCTCGCCCTCTACTTCCCAATGCCCGAGCTTTGCCCGGTCCCGCTCTACGTTGCACCAGATAATAAAACTGCAAGGGCGAACCAATCTGAAACCCGTTCGTCAACTTGCAAAAAATATTGCCGACGACCTAAACTGGTACGACGATGAAAAATGAAAATAAAGCTTGCTGAAATTAGCTTAGGACCTTATATAAACTCGCTACTCGGTTGCATTACACTTTGACAGCATCAGATTGTTCTTAATTGGTTATCCATTATTCATATTGTATCGTATCAATAAATCGATATTGTGTGTAGTAGTTGGTGTATCACAAAGCGTTCTCGTCGCGCGCGTTTATCTTATTTGAAGCTGGCCGCCCGGCGGATGCGCCCAATGAACATCCTTCGTTTTTTTCTCGCTACCAATTACTGCCAGTTTTTCGTAATGGCTATTGAAAAGCACAATTGTAGGTAATAATAGTCCCACAATCGAAATGAGTGAGTTAGATTACGTTGCTTTATCATTTTAATTCGAAAAAAGTGAAGTAATGATTCATTGTGTACACGCTTGCGTGAAATTGGCTTTAGAGGCTATCGGATATAAAAATTGCAAAATAGTTAGATACTTAATGTTCTAATCAATATTCAAAATAATATGTGCCATAAATTATTGTTTAGTTACTGTGACCTAGCTCTGCTCAGATAGCTAGACAAAATCATACATTTAATCTCAAAATAAAACATTATAATAACTCATAGTACATACAGATAAGTAACAGCGGCGGTTCAGTTTGGTTAAACTAAATTTCATGGTTGCAAGAAACCGCACTTTAACTTAATAACCTAATACGCTTATACCTACTTACGTTAGGTAAAACACAGTATACAAATAAACATAAGAAGAATCCATTGATGATGCAATCCAAGTATATAAACCATTGCGTCATAAAATAATACGATGTATTTATGCCGCTCCCCGTTTTTGTCGTTCCATATTTTAGACATAAACGCGCGCCGCGCCGGTGCAGCCGCTGGAATAACGAATTAGTAACGGAAACAGTCGCTACCCACAGCACCGATGCTCGTGGATTACTGTAGATACCATTAATTTAACGCTGTCGACGTCTTCATGGAGAACTTGATTAACTTTAATGAGAACACTCGGCAAGATGGAAGTTGATGTATTTTGTTCTTAGTAAAAAATAAAGGCGTTATTTATGGCTGCCGTAATTTGGCATTGTAACTCTGCCTACGTAGAAATAAAATGGGGGTGAATTGTCTGTACTAATATTAGAAAGAGGAAAACTCTTGAAGTTTGTATGTAAAAATAAAAATAAACCGGACGAGTGCGAGTCGGACTCGCTCACCGAGGGTCCGTACAAATTTCTAGGTACTTTAATCGATGATACTTTTTATTTTATGATTTTTTATGCGACCATATATTTTATGATTTAATTACAAATGTACCTGTAGTGTTCAGATTTTTTCCTGTACTTGTAGTTTGTAGTATAAGACGATATTACTTGCCAAATTTAACAGCTTTAGGTCAACGGAAAGTACCTTATAAGTTTTGATTCCATTGAAAGTGTCGAAATATGGGTTTTTTGCGGCATAAACGGCCGTATCTTTTTTTTACGTTAAGTTAGAAGTTTAATTATTTCACAGCTTGAAGACACTGTAGATATGGTTTTAATTTCAATTCGATACCTCGACGCGGTTTCGAGATAAAGGGATTTCACAGACAGACAGACGGACAACAAAGTAGGATCACTTTGTTGTCCGTAAGGGTTTAGTTTTTTTTTCCTTTTGAGGTACGGAACCCTAAAAACCAGCGGCTCCGCCTGGGTTCTCTGTACTACGCAGGCGGGGAGCTAGTAAATCATAAAAACCGGCCAAGTGCGAGTTGGACTCGCGCACGAAGGTTTCTGTACCATTATCAATAAAAATATTTATTTTATTCTGTTTTTAGTATTTGTTGTTATAGCGGCAACAGAAATACATCAACTGTGAAAATTTCAACTGGAACTATCACGGTATCAGTGAGATACAGCCTGGTGACAGACAGACGGACGGACGGACGGACAGCGGAGTCTTAGTAATAGGGTCCCGTTTTACTCTTTGAGTACGGAACCCTAAAAACTAAATATCATTAGATGGCGATCGATGTATCAAGATATATCAAGTAGTACCTACAGGTCTCAACGAGGTCTCAGTGCTATACAAAATATTTGAAACTGTGCCAAAAACAGACGCGAAACATATTTGCAAGGCATTGGACATTTTCTCTTTGCGTGTCGTACAGTCAGCATCAAAAGTAGCTACGCAAACGAACACGTCAAAAGTCTGTTAAAAGGGAATAAGAGCTTTTGACGTCTTCGATTGCGTAGTAACTTTTGATGCTGACTGTACCAAAGAGGTTTTGATGTAAAAGATGACTCAACTGACTTATAATAAAGTTTCCAAATCACACGTTGCTTATAATTTCCGTCATGAATTTGAATTCGCCTTGAATTCAATATTAATGCAGCCATTGCAGCCCACGTGTCCGCCTCTATGCGCTACTGGATCCAGTATCGCCATACCGGATCGTTGCCGAATTTAGCTGTAAGATCCTTGTTAAGTAGGTATACTCGCCTCGTGACTCATTTTATTACAGCGTTCGCCGCATGTTTGGAATTATTTCTCCAAAATGTCCACGTCTCGCGTCACAAACTGCCTGAGAATAAATCGAGTTTTACGAGCCGCTTTGCTCTGTTGCTTCATTTACTGGTTGTAGATAGAAATATTTTGTACCTTAACATCCGTTCCCTGCACTCAATTTATGTTTATTTTTACCATACTGACAACTTCCTAATCGCATTGAATTTTCCCATTTTCAAAAACGTCCAACAAACCTATTATAGCTAAAATGCCGATATAATTCGTTATGTGTGTTCGTCACTTCGTCAGGAAGGGACAAATCACATTTTATTTGTCAGACACATTTTAAGTTTAATGAATAAGGGGAGGGGGTAAACCTAGTAGAAATAGATATCGATTATCCGCGGAAGCTGTACTTCTGACCTTAGATTACATATAGGGTACGACTGTTAGTCTTCGAAACTCCAATGAAAATAAACGTAACGTCACACACAACGGCCTACACTAAGATTTCCTGCATTGTGGGCACGCTCAATTACACGCAAACTACCAGGGACTCTACTTGACGTAACAGATTGTAATAGAATCAGTGTGGTATTTATCGCGCTCGCTTTGTGATACGTTAGTTCAGGCGCGCGTGGAAGCGTGTATGCGAGAAATAGGAAACCCATTCCAATTCATTATACAAGTCGAACAGAGCCCTGGAATTCAAGTCAAATGCAAAATTGACAATGTAACCTAGGAATGCCTGTGACTATGATCCGACCCGCAATCCATTGTGAAACAGGAGTGAGTTCGGTGGTGTCGGGTTAGAATAGCACCATCCCATAAGAGTCGAATATGGGAATAGTGGTGGAGTCTGTTGTGGGAGTTGTGGGCGACAGGCAAGCAAGCGATCACTATAATATATGTTGTCCATTTTTAAATCTACAATTGTTAAGGGTAGCTCTGAAAGTTAAGTTTAACCTACCTCACGCGAGGGTTTAAGCATGTATGTAAACAGGAGGTATACATAGATAATTCGCATCGCAACATGATACCAATATAGTGCGCGCACTCCATCTCGGCGCGCGTAAAAGCGAGTGCATCACATTAATATTATACTGCAAAATATAGAACCAAATCGGTCGATATAATAGAATAGAGGACGGATGCCTATGCGTTAGGCGGACCACACTACAGCCCCGCTACTCTGTAACTTGGTTTAAGCTCACCTCAACGCTCACCCACAAATATATCTTGACGCTGCGATTCTTAGTATTTCGTAGTAACTAAGCGTAGGTAGAGCTCTAGTTTCGTTAGGCGTGACGGGTGGAGTTGCGCATGAGCGCGTAGAGAATAACAGGCCAGGCCTGTATGCAATTATGCATGCACTACGCCCAGGACCGAGCAGCTTGGAGAGTGATGATGAAGAATGTTCTCAATGCTTACATATTTTAGACGATTTGAGTTTTAGTGATTATCTGCATTACAGCGATCATATTTTTATGACTAAGATCAGCTTCTAATGTCAGTACAAAAAAACGCACATCCGATATCGTAAAAAAAACATTGGTCATCCATTGACATTACGCAATTAGCTTGCCTGCAGGGAGAGACATTATTATTCACGCGACAAATATTATGTATAATCCATGATTTGTTTGAACATTACACTAGCACAAGGCACCTCACAGTGGCTCAATTCCGTATGCTTTATTGGCAGCAATGGTGACATGACGATTATAAGGTCAATTTAGCACAAGTGGCGGTACCATTGGTGAGATATAAAATGTTGATACTTGCAGGGCATTCATTCACAGAAAATTGAATTGGATATGCGACGAGATTCGTGAATCGCCACAACCCCGAATATCGCCCTAATCATGTTATAGATAAAAAAAAATAAGTAGTTTGTGGTTAAGTATTCGAATAGACATTACATATTTAAAAATTCGTCACGTCAAGAGGAGTTATCAAGGGGTTATACTTGAGTTTTATATCTATAGCCCTTTGTAAGCACTTGTAGGCGCACTCTGGTAAAATACCTAGCTAAAGTACCTACAATATTGTAATCGATAACTGATAACTATCTATTACCCACTCGTTCCTATAACACGTTACGCAAAAAGGTGCAATAAAAAACCGATACGTTATTGACATGACAGCGGTTACTTTCACTGGCCTCTTATAGACACGAGGAACATAATATCAATCAATCAAAGATAATGAATAAATGCGCTCGCGCATCGACATCGCATTGTTACCTGTGAATATTATCAATACATACTGTCATTAAACATTTGGAACTGCTAAGGTTTAACAAAAGTTTCACGAACTCGTACGACTAACAGAGAGCGACAACTCGTGACATCAGCTTTGGACTTAACGCCGTCGCCTACCGGATCAGCATACTGTGGATACATTATTACATACATGTATAACATTTACTTAACATACAGTTGTAGCAGTAAGGTTAAACAAAACAATAGCTAGCTCATTCGACGTATGTCTAACTGTAGAAAGCTATTATAGTCAGCATCAACACAGTCGGGTATAGAACCGTTCTTATTTCTAATTGCCAACGGTTTGAATGTGGTTGTTTTCCACGGCGGGGCGCGGGCGCGGCGCGTAGCGGTGACCGTCTAACGGTCGCGGAGGTACTCACACTCTTAGGGCACTATAGTTGTTCCCAGCTACTCGGTACTACACCGAAACAGAGAATACTTGCTCGGATACAAGTCATTACCATAGCCCGCGTCAGTGTCACGGTCGGGCTGCCATCGCAATCATGCCGCCATCACACAAGGTTGCAATAATACGTGTGCACGTAACGTTATGCCATATGCCAGACACTACTTAATAGTATCTAAGAGACATTATAATCGGTACTCATAGTAGTTATATAATAGATGCTTAACCATAATACTAATAATATATGTATGTACTTCAGTTTCGACAATTATATACATTACAATTGTCTCGGTATTCTAGTCTGATATAGGAAGATAAAGACAGATAGGAATATGTATTGTATACCTAAGTCCAGAGTGACATTATATCGGCTGAATGTTTGCCGCCTGCTAGCGCTTGCTTTGCATTTTGCAAGATTGCGGAGCAGTTTTCCGGGTGGCGCTGAACTCAGCGCCGATAGGAAATTCCGCCGCCAACCTACAGATCAACGGAATCCAATTCTAAGTGTATTAGCCCGAACCTACGTATTTTACTATACTTTTAACTTTACTGAGCTAGTTTGCAGAATTTAGATATTATATTTTTTTATTGACCGTTTTTCTGACTCTTAATTTAAAACCTTCCCATAGTTAGAAACTACGAGTATTAGGAGGCCGACCGCTCAAGACGGGACCAGCTTTGTCCAGCTGTGGACGTCTTTCGGCTGATATGATGATGATGATGATAATAAATGCATCATCATCATCATCATCATCAGCTTATATGCATACGTCTCTGACTGGGGATGAGCTCTAGCAGGCACGCTGTCCTAGTGTGAGTTAGGGACTTCACATTGACTTTCGAGTTTTTAAAGATTTGTTCCGGTCCCTTTACCGTAAAGCCAAAGATATTGCCTGTACTTAATGTACCACCTCTACATTACATGGATCATGAAAGTAATTTGGTTTAAATTAAGCTATTCCTGCACATGTTGTTGTATTGTACGTAACTCCTGTCATATCATAATATGATTATTGATAAAATAATTGAAGATGCAGGTTTGTGGCTAAGTATTCTTCAGGGTAAATCGATATTAACAATTGAATCGAATTCTACATATTTTAACTTGCTTTTTGCAGAAAAATACCATAATTATTCAAACGGGACAAATGTACCAGAAAAGTTAATGTTCAAAAATCACCAATTCATACCAAAACATACGCACACCAACACAACTAATTGAATTTTAATTGAATGGACAACTTGCATTTCTCCTGTACCTACACGTATTCAAATGTATAAATATGCTCCATTCAATTCAACGCGAAACCTTTACGCACGTTGACCGTCCTTAAAACGTGTTCATTGTTGATCAACCTTAAACAACTTTTACTTGCGAATTAAGCTTCCTTATATGCAGCGAGGGGGCATATCTCGAAGATTTGGCACGGTTGCTGTGGGTGTGATTTCACCAGTCTGCGCCACTTTCTCCGTGTGTCGATGTCGCAACGATCGCGCGAATACATGCGGCTGTCGCAGGAGTCAGAACATCCGCGGCGCGCTCTGTGACATTTTAACACAACACTTAAATATCAAGGCAGTCCGCTTTATCTTTTAAATATTACTAATAACAAATATACTTGTTATTCTACATTCGCCGCTCACTTTGCGGCAATAAAATGACCAATAATTCACTTGCTTTTGCGGAGGTGTGACAAATATGGAAACTTAAATATTGTTTTCGCCATTCTTAGCATTTTAAAAGCTAGCTAGCTCTATAATTGGAGTTGCTGAATTATTATAATAGCTGAGAGGTGGTATGGTGATTCATTGGACCCATGCCATGGCACTATCTTTCGTCTCTCTCTGCACAATTCGCAACCGGATTTTATTTTTAATACAGTTTGCTGCAGGAGCTAAACCTTAAAACAGAAAATAAAACAGCTGCAACTAAGGATGTATGAACATCCTGGTTATTGAAATGTTGACCCTTTTTCAATTATCTAAACTGCGATATTTATCTACATCGAGGTGTAAGTATGATTTAATGGAGCCTTATCTGAGGCCCTAGCACACTAGGTTTTATGTCGGCGAAAATGTACTGAGAGGTCACGTAAAACGCGACATAAAACCTAGTGTGCCAGGGCCTCTGGGATGTCATTCATTACCGTCGTCCTCGTGCAAAGCCGTGATGCTTGAAGCGGTCTTCACACCACCAACGACCGCGTAGGCCGGTGAGGGCAATATTTCGCGCCGAACATAAAGAGCGTATGTATATGTGTTATTAAACAAATAACAGTCCATTTACTACGACTTCGATGTATAATTGTATACTTTAGCAATAGTTGCTAACTGACATCTAGCATGCGTGGGAGCAAGGCGACACCCACGGTTCGAAAGCTCCTTCGCCATTATCTAAGCGTTAGTGGCGTTAGTCACTCTTTCTTACCGTTATTTATGAACCCAATTCAGTTTTTGCGACCAAGCTATCATGTATAATGAGGATATAATTAATCTTACGCGTTCATAGACCTCTCGATCGATATTAAAGTAATGTACCTGGTAATGATTGTAGCTGATTGAATAGTTATTAGCAAGTAAGTACGTATGATTCGTGAGAAATAACGTGAGTACCCTACCTTTACCGTGCCTTTTGTGTGGCCTAATATTGAATGTACTAAAAAATCTTTTGGCCTAACGTTTTTGGCATAACGTTGAATGGCATGGCATACTTTACATATAGCATAATCTTTTTTTGCATAATTATTGATTGTCGTATAATTCTTATTGCTCCTAATACTATATAAATACTCGAAAATCTAATTGGCAAAAACTTATAATCTATGCCTTATATTTAAGTTCTAAAATTAGTATATGATGTCAAAAATGTATGAACGTTTTTCAAAAAAAGTGTACAATTTTTTTTTTTTCAGAATTTGTTGTTAGTTTTTTTTTTTGTTTTTCTTACTCAGAATATTTGATACTATCGATCCTCATACAAGAAAAAAAGTGTCCTAAATTTTTTTATTCATATGGTCGTGACGCACTGGAAGAAAAAACTTACATAGTAAAATCTGGGACACTTTTTTTCTTGTATGAGGATCGATAGTATCAACGATTCTGAGTAAGAAAAACAAAAAAAAACTAATTCTGAAAAAAAAAAGTTATGCACACTTTTTTTACAAAACTTGCAACTACGATTAAGGGGCTCCCTGCTCCCAATGACCTTCGATCTGTAACTGCCCGTTTATTCGTGTTTTTTATGGCTTATCGTAATCACAACAACGAGGTTTACCGAAATTATATCCCATGTTTACTACAAAACTTACCGTTTTCGAGATACTATATATGGCACCGAACTTTGGCAATTTTAGGCCAAAAAACCAGTTTTTGGGACGTAACTTTTGTGAAAATTAATAAAAAATAAAAAAAACGCTAATCAAACTTATAGGTAAGTTCAATATGTATGAGTAGGTACGAGTTTCGGTAGTATAAAAGTTTTAATGAGGATGAAGTGTCGCGTTTTGTATTTTTACAGACCTTTCTCTAAAAATGGATAATTAATTCTGTATTAACATTTTTCAAGTTATTCTAAATTAATAATGTTAAACAAGAACCAAACTTTCCT
Organism: Epinotia brunnichana; assembly: GCA_963854355.1. NCBI lineage: Eukaryota > Metazoa > Arthropoda > Insecta > Lepidoptera > Tortricidae > Epinotia > Epinotia brunnichana. The sequence goes on along the minus strand of OY977943.1, from coordinate 17,566,297 downwards.
ATATCTGGACCTGGAAAGCTAGCTTCAATAAACCGAGGACGACTGTCGAAATTAAAACTACTAAATTTCGTTGATTTTTGACGGGAGCCCCTTAAATAAAAAAGCGAGAAGGAGTGTTAGGAATAACTGTGACCCCCGGCAGCGGCCGACGAACCGCCAGAACCGAACGCCTTTTTACTACCTAACACATATATATTATATAAGAATAAAATAATATTAATGGAGGATATGTTTAGGAATTATGAACTATACTCCAAACAGCATGAGTGTATACTATTATTAGAAATTGTAAAGTTATGCATATGTAGTGTTCGATAATTTGATGTTTGAGACAGACAGTTCGACACAATAAATATTATGCACACCAATAATTAGAACAATCGATAGTATGCGTAACGAAATCAACGAAAAAATATTATATACTTACAACAATTATTAGGCCATATCTTTGTAGGCAAAAAGTTGTTATGCGACAAGAAAATAGAACAATGAAAAATTATGCCATCCGATATAGACCCACCTTACCTAACTTTATATTCAAACTTTGGTTGAAAGCTGTGAAACGATTGGAAATGCTGTAAGTTTAGGAGTGGTATTTTAACTTCAGCCAGGCTCAACCAACCAACTTCCTTTTTACGGTTTTCTACTTCTCTGTTATAAGTCTACGAAGTAATTCCCTTTTATATTTGGCTCCTATATTTGGAATCTCGTAACGTCTGTTCTAATAGCTATTTCCTATATTCAATTTAAGTTCAGATATAAAGCTACTTCGGATTTTATCGGTAGGTGAAGTAGCTTAATTCGTATATTTTATACGGATACAGCTACCTTGTAGCGTAGTAACAATTAGCCATATATTTTATATGGGTAACTTTCGTTACACAATGGAAAAAACTTAAAGCGTAGATTAGATCAAGGCCTTTATGTACATTTTTTTTTTGCAATTCACCCAGCTATCTATTTACTGTTTGTATTGTCAAATACGTTTGACGTCAAAGTAACAGATAGGTATGAAAAACGAAAGAAATTATATTTAAATATCTCTGTATTCAAACTAGTTATCTTAACCTACTTAATCGCAACTATCCAAAGTGAAAATTTTTTTCGACGTATTTACTTCTATTAAATACACATTGGGGCGTTGGGGCGGAAAGGTTCTCGAGTGGCGGCCACGTACCGGAAGGCGCGGCGTGGGTACGGCCCCCCACAAGGTGGACTGATGACCTGTTAAAGGTCGCGGGAGTCCGCTGGATGCGGGTGGCGCAGGACCGGCCATGTTGGCACTCTTTGGGGGAGGCCTATGTCCAGCAGTGGACGTCTTTCGGCTGATATGATGATGATGATGATGTAAAGTATTTGATTTGTAATCGGTTTCATATTTCGCGCACGTGTGTCAGAAGAGTGCGCGCAACAACAAACCGATTCCAACTAAATACTTTAAGTCGAATAAAAGTAAGGTAAGGTATATAATACACTACCGGTCAAAAGTTTAAGTTCACTCTTTGTTTTAGGTACAAATGAGTACTTTTGGACAATAATTTTTTGCACTTCGGAAGCCGAAATTTGTTTCCAACTGATCCGTTATGTTTCCAGAGATTTGTTTAATTAGTCAGACACAATTCACGTACATTTCTAAACAACGCATTCCCTAAAATCTTATAGGAATGACGGCAAAGGCTGTGCCATATATGGCCTTGCCACTTAAAACGTACAATGTTCAGATACAATGTTGGTTTTTAGGGAATCAGTTGTTTAGAAATCTACGTAAATTTTGTCTGACTAATCAAACTGTTTGAAGAATCAGTTGGAAACAATTTTCGACATCTGAACTGCAAAACATTATAGCACAAAAGTACAAATTTGTACCAAAAACAAAGGGTGAACTTAAACTTTTGACCGGTACCTTACCTTCTTACTCGGCCTTCTAATGCCACATTAACATTGCTATTCACTTTAGTTTACCCCACGGCAAGAAACAGACATTGGTCGCCATCCGTCTCTCGGAAAACGAACGAGCAAATAGGGCGATTGTGCACTACAATGAATTTTAATGTCCGGCAGTCCGATGTTTTACGGTTCGATATTTGTGTATTGAATGTTCGATAATCGCCCATAGCACATAAATAAGACAAATACAATTAGAATTTTGTAAACATACAAATTTCTTAGTATAGATAAATTAACGAGAGCATGGAATTGCATATGTAGTAGTATTGTATGTTTACAGGCGTTCTATATTTGAATTTTCTATTTTCTCGTACTATCAGCATAAAAAGAGGTTTGTTATATATTGAAGAAGTAAATACCAAAATAATGTCAGTGTCAAATTGTGAATATTATTTACGTTGTGCTGTTGTGCATATATTTTTACGTCTGATTTTATTGTATTCTCACAATTATCAGAATACTAACTACCTACTTATTCCATTTCGTAAGGGTATGTAATTTTATTAAATTAAGAGAAAATTATTCGCCTTTTGTTGCAAACGGTACAACCACTACAAATGCAATTCCATATTCTCGATAATTCATCTATACTTATAGTTCGTTACAGAAGGCAACGAATGTAAAGTGTTTATTGTACTAAATACTATCTCTATTCCCTGATATTACACTGTACTTATCTTACGCAGTGAAGCGGATTATTAATCCAAAACATGTAGATAATTACCGAGTAATCACCCTGGCGTTTTTATTTGACTGCATTTCATACCATATCGAATTCAAAGCAAGAAGAAGGTTATGGTAATTAAACTACTTAGAAGAAGATTTGAAGCCAAGACAATGATAACGGGTAACACTATGTATCGAATTTCCTAAAAAATTTACCCGTTTTTAGGGTTCCGTAGCCAAATGGCAAAAAACGGAGCCCTTATGGATTCGTCATGTATGTCTGTCCGTCCGTATGTCACAGCCACTTTTTTCCGAAACTGTAAGAACTGTGGAAACTTGGTAAGTAGATGTATTCTGTGAACCGCATTAAGATTTTCACACAAAAATAGAAAAATAAACAATAAATTTTGAGGGTTCCCCATACAGCTGAAACTCACCCAATAGAGCTGAAACTCAAAAATTGATTTTTCATCAAACCCATACGTGTAGGGTATGGATAGGGCTTCAAAAATGATATTGAGGTTGCTAATAGTTATCATTTTTTTCTAGACTGAATGGTTTGCGCGAGAGACACTTCCAAAGTGGTAAAAAGTGTGTGCCCCCCCCCCCCCCCCCTGTAACGTCTAAAATAAGAGAATTTTATAACTAAAAAAAATATATGATGTACATTACTTACCATGCAAACTTCCACCGAAAACTGGTTTGAACGAGATCTAGTAAGTAGTTTTTTTTTAATACGTCATAAATCGTAAATCGCAGTTTATTTTACGGAACTCTTCATGGGCGAGTCCGACTCGCACTTGGCCGCTTTTTTATTACTCTTGACTGACAAAATATTTGATCTGAGAAAAGTTATTGGGCTATTTAAAAAAAACTGACATATATTTTTAAGTAGCGTTGTATTCTTCTACATTCAATGGTAGCTGACACGTACCGTACGTAGTGTACGTACAAGTTTAACAAAGTTACAGTCGGCTAAAAAGTGGTCTGCCATTTTCATCCGTAATTTTCATGAAATCTGGTTGGAGTAGTTGATAATTTATCTTTGCTAACTTTGCAACACGTTTCTGAAGTATCTTAATGTAGACAACACGTCAAATATTAATCGTGGATGAATATCATGCTGACATTTAGAGCGCTATCATTCGTATGCATAAAGTATACCTACACAGCGAATCCTCAAGTGAATAAAGGGTCGGCAACGCGCTTGTGATTCTTCTGGAGTCACAAGTGTCCATAGGCGACGGTACCAGCTTAAAATCAGGCAGGCCGTAAGCTTGTTTGCCACCGACGTAGTATAAAAAAAAAAAGTAGGTAGGTGTATCGAGTGAGATTGATAATTATAATTAAAACCACTTTGTAACAAATTATAGCGTGTTTTATTTTTCTTTCTGGTTGACAATCTGATGCAATCGGTCACGTGACACGCCGTCCTTTCTTCGAGCGTTCCAAAACGTACTTAATAAAACTATGTATGATACATCTTCCCTCTTATAATCTTAAAACACTATCTCATAATCCTTAAGGTAATCTGGAGGTTTAATAGTCCTTTTTGGTCTGCCTTGAGGATTTTCACAGTTCCTCAAAGATTGTTCAGGTTGTTCAATCTATCCTGAATCTCTAGGTGAGTCCTGGGAGGATTGATCAACTACTTCTGAATCCCCAGGTAAATCTCTGAATATTTTATTCTCATTTGTAAGTGGAGTAATCCTTTGTCTAGATAATTTGATTGATTTAAATGAAGGCTTTAACTGTGAAGAGTTCCTTCTTAATATAGTACCAAATTCATCCTTGATTAAGTAGGACCTTGGGGAACTGTGAAGATCAACAATTTTAGCTGGTAGCCACACATTGTCTTTGCGATACACCACATCTTGCCCTTTTTCTAACAAATAGTTATACAGTTTTGCAGTCTTAGCATAATTAGTTTTATTTATTACATCTCTTTAGCTTTGGAACTTGTGAAAATCATTTATAACTTTCGGAACAAGCAGTTCAGCATGTATAGGCAAAATCGATCTAGTTAAGTGGCTTAGTAACAACTGCGAAGGAGAATAAGGTGAGCTTAACACTGGGCTATTCCTGTACTCTAATAACATTAAATCTATGCCCAAATTTTCATCCTTTTATTTTTTAAGCATATTTTTTGCAATGCCCACACACCTTTCAATAAAACCATTTGATTTTGGATACAATGGGCTGGATGTGATTACAGAAAACTTATATAATTTTGCTGCTCTGACAATATTCGGTATACCATGAGTAGCAAATAGTTGTTTTAATGTTTTAATTACTGATCCAGCCGTCATGGAATTAACCTTAATCAAGTCGAACCATTTAAAACTAGCTGTTGCCCGCGACTTCGTCCGCATAGAACTTATACTTAGAAAATATAATGCAAACAAACTTCTACTTACCATCTTAAGGGATGATTTCCGAGGCAAAAACTATTCTATATCCTTCGAAGGGTCTCAAATTATCTCTATACCAAATTTCATCTAGGTATATGGATTTTATCCAAACTTTCACCCCCTATTTCATACCCTTAGGGAAAGATTTTCGGGATAAAAACTATCTAATATCATTCTTCGGGACTCAAACGACCTTTATACCATATTTCATCTAAACGGGATTCATCCAAATTTTCACCCCCATTTCACCTTAGGGAGTGATTTCCGGAATTAAAACTATCCTATGTCCTTTCCCAGGACTCAAGCTATCTCTATACCAAATTGTATTAAAATGGGTTCCATCCGAAATTTCACCCCTAATTTCACCCCCTTAGGGGATGATTTCTGGGGTGATTTTTGAGGGTTGCCCAGGACTTAACCTATATCTACACCACATTTCATCAAAATAGATTACATCCAAATGTTCACCCCCCCCCTTTTCACCCCCTTAGGGGATGATTTCCGGGATAAAACCTATTATATGTCCTTCCCCGGGACTCAAACTATTTATATACCAAATTTCATCTAAATCGGTGCAGCGGTTTAAGTAGCTCCATACAAATTTCCACCCCCAATTTCAGCCCCTCAGATATAAAAACTACCCTTTGTCCTTCCCCGGAGCTCAAACTATCTGTATACCAAATTTCATCTAAATCGGTTCAGCGGTTTAGGCGTGAAGAGTTAACAGACAGACAGACACCCTTTCGCATTTATATATAATATTAATATGGAAGTATGGATTATTAGTATGGATAGTATGGGTTCTTTCCGCTTGTCTTCCAAATAGAGGTGTAGCTGTAGACTCACTTCAAAAGAAAGAAGAAACGAAAAACTCATTCAAATATCTCAAAAAATTACGAAGCTACAACCGTTTTAATGTCGCTTGTTAGAGTGAGAAAACGATCAGGGACCGTGACGTCACGATCCTCGAGCGTCATAGTAAAAACAATCGTTTCATTATAGAGGTGCGTTTTGCGGAAAAGAGACGCAACAAACCCCCTCTTCAAACTTTATACACTTATAACTTAGTGATTACCTATACGAGTATAGCCTCTTGCGTTGTTTTTTTTCGAGATAATACAACATTATGATTATTTTGTTTAGTGTCTACATCCCTATTTTCGATAAGATAAGATAAAATAAGATTTCTTTATTGTCAGAACTGTGTACATTTAGTTGTTTTGGGTAAAATAAAGTCCAACAGCTTGCCCATTTCGGACGTATAATATTAAACTTAAAGCTAGTCAAATATACTAAAACAATAACAACAATAGTATTTCCAAATAATTTTAACCATATTCACACATAAAATATTAATTTAGATCTATCCGACTTCCGTATTTTCTTTTAAACCACGAACTTCGGAAATTCGAAAATATTCGGGTATCTCTATCTCTATCGCACTAACAAATGACAGGAATGCAGATATACGAACTTCGAGTTTCAGTTTTCGTGGTTTGGCTGAATACGCAAAGAGCGCGCGCGCGTGCCATTCAAAAAAACCAAGTTTATATTGTTCGAATTTGTTGTTACATTTGTAGAAATTACGCCTTAATTCGACATTTGCGCATATAAGTTCGCATATCAAAATCGATTAATTTTATATTTGCTTTTGGTACCTATGTGTCTCGTCAATGTATATCGTAGACGGGATTAAAATTATTAATAGGCGAAAGAAAGGCAAAGAAATTCCGCCATTTTGTCCGTAGTATTTCTTATTAGTCTGTGATTTTGACGTTTCTTTTAGCTGACAGATGTGGCGGCGATATACTTTAAGAATAATAAATGAAAAATTAAATGAAGTCGTATATTACGGAAAATAAATTAATTGTCGCAGTCGGATAAAAACTATCCTAAGTTGCAGCGGGAATAATAATGTACCTATATAAAATGTTTCATATTTTTCCGTCCATGGGATGCTGAGAACATTCGTACCACAGAAAGCTTAGTTTCAAACTGGCTGATTCTTTTTTTAATTTAGAGATTTATTATAAGTGGAGATAATAGTCTGCCACTATTAAATAATTTTCATTAGCATAATTGAGAAAATCACATCCTACTTTCATATAAGGAAGTTCTGACTTGGTTTCATCTAATAGCATGAGCTTCTTTGTTTTATTAGCACTATATCTTTCACATAAACGGCATTTATAGAACAGTGATTTGGTTATACCAAAATGTGAAGAGTGCATCTTCTGGATGACAGCTTTCTGTAGAGAAAGAGGAACTATGATTCTGTGATTCAAATAAACTATACCATTTTCAACTACAATGTTATTTTTTTACTTTCAATAGGGTTTGACTATGTCTGAGACATCATTAATGTTTTTAAGCCAACCATGATTATAGTTCTGTATTAATTCAGACAGTAATAAGTCTTTAGTTGTGGCTTGAGTTATCTCAGACAGAAAGCTGTCACATACATTGACAGTGTGTACAATCCGATCCAATTATTGTTCTAAGGTGCCAGTATCAGCTTTGGAGGATGCTCTGCTGATTGCATCTGCTATTAGCATCTGTGAACCTTTAATATATTGCACATCAATGTCATACATACTTAACTTTATTCTAATTTTTAGCAATCTTTGGTATGTAATAGAATAAATTTCTTTCTGCATTAATGCAACCAAAGGTTGATGATCTGTTTGAACTACAGTATGCCTACCACATATATAGTAATGGAATTTTCTACAAGCAAACAGTATTGCAAGAAATTCTTTATCATCATCATCATCATCCTCCTAGCGTTATTATTCCCGGTTGTGCCCCTAAAGGAGCCCGGGGTCCGCTTTGACACCTAATCCCAAGATTTGGCATAGGCACTAATTTTACGAAAGCGACTGCCATCTGACCTTCCAACCCAGAGGGAAAACTAGACCTTATTGGGATTAGACCGGTTTCCTCACGATGTTTTTCCTTCACCGAAAAGCTAACGGTAAATATTCCGTACATAAGTTCCGAAAAACTCATTGGTACGAGCCGGAATTCGAACCCACGACCGCCGCTTGACAGCCGCATGCCTGAACCACTAGGCTACCGTAGCTTTTGCAAGAAATTCTTTATCGATCTGCCCATATTCACATTCAGTTTTACTCAAACTTTTGGATGCAAAAGCAACAGGCTGCTTATTTTGCATCAATACACAACCAATTGCATTCTTTGAACTGTCTGTTTGGATAGTCAATGGTAGGTATACCTAATCTGGCAACCAGTCGCAGATGAGTCTAAGCTAACAAATTAATATATATTATAGAAAGACATCTACTGATACCTCCCCTTGTTTGTTTTGCCATATGTTCTACCATATGTTCGAGATTACCTAAGTGACATCTCGATCCAGTTACTGGCTAATTGGCTATTTCATTTGTCTTACTTAACTGAAGGAGTCATGTCACGCGGATGTTTAAATAGTGCATGTTGTTAGGGGAAAATACTTCACTTTCGGATACCGGCGCTATATTTTAGTATAATGTTAGGCATGTCCCCTGGATTCCAAAACTGCTGGGAGACAATCTCTAAGGAGTCGATCTCCCTGTAATGACGTCATCAAAAACGCCGCGGCCGCGCTTGGAGAAGTGTAAATTACACCCAAACCATGCAACGCATATACACATGTGGGATACCAAATGAAAGCTGAATAAATTGTCAACAGTCTATGTATATAATATATTTCAATGTGTACTCTAGTTTAAGTACTATAAGAAAAAGTATAAAAAAAACATGAAAAATTCTAAGGACTCTGTATCTATTCTAGTTTCGCCGCAAAGTCTGAAAGTCCTTAGATTTTTCTTTGATTTTTTTATACTTTTGCTTATAGTACTTAAACTAGCGTATATATTGAAATATAATGTATGAATAAACTATTGACAATTTATTCAACTTTCATTTGGTCCCCCACATGTGTATGTACGTTTCATAGTTTGGGTGTAATTTAAACTTTTTCAAGCACGGCCGCGGCGTTTTTGATGACGTCATTACAGGGGAGACAGACTCCTTAGATATTGTCTCCCGGCAGTTTTGGAATCCAGGGGACATGCCTAACAACATACTAAAATATAGCGCCGGTATCCGAAAGTGAAGTATTTGTTCGACGGAATCCCCTAACAACACGCACTAAAAGAAACATACTTGAAAGTGGAGATTTCCTTATGTCATGACACGTCACATATTTTAATCAAACAGATACTGACGCAGAAAAAATGCAATTTGAAGTGAATTAAGGTCTATACCAAATGACGACTATACTACATTAGATATGCAGACTGCGTTTTATAAACGCGCTATCGACGCGCGTTTGGGTCAAATTACGTGTAAATCGACAAAAATGCGCAGTCTGTATAGGCCCTAATGTATAGTCGTCATTTCTCTATACATCTAACAAATTTGAATCAAAGGAACAGAATTCTACTGGTTTATTGAAATTTTGGGGCATGCTCAGTAAATATAGCATTACTTAGGTGTTTTATTTATTTATCGTATGGCGGTTACATACTGGTACATATATGTATTCGTATTGATGTCGCTGATAGAGTAGTGGTGCTAAAAGAACAACAAACTCGGCAGCTGCACTGTTCCTTCTGAACCTCGCAGCGCACACTGGTGTTTTATTTTCGCTCGGGACTCGCAGATATCTATAACTGGTGGACTTGATTCCAAATCGCGTTTTCAACCGTTTTCTAGCTATTGGGCCAAACAGACACATTGATGGTGCAAAAAGAAAAGCTGCCAGCAAAAAGTAACATCCAGGTTATGACAGGGTTATCTTACTGTTAAACATAGCAAAGTGTCCCAGACCCATCATACATTGACCGAACCGGACTCTCCAAATGATACGATGAGGCAATAATCATTCGGAAAGCCTTCCTGATCTGTTAATTTTTACATGCAACGTGTCCTTATCTCCACTTATAATAAATCTCTAAATTAAAAAAAGAATCAGCCAGTTTGAAACTAAGCTTTGTGTGGTACGAATGTTCTCAGCATCCCATGAACGGAAAAATATGAAACATTTTATATAGGTACATTATTATTCTAGCTGCAACTTAGGATAGTTTTTATCCGACTGCGACAATTAATTAATTTTCCGAAATATACGACTTCATTTGATTTTTCATTTATTTTTATTGAAATCAAACGCTGCTCCTACTGTCAGCTATAAGAAACGTCAAATTTTCGTCAAAATGGCGGAATTGCTTTGCCTTTCACTTATTAATAATTTAAATCCAGTCTACGATAGATCTTTACGATACACATGCCAAAAGTTAAACCATAAAAAAATATTCGATTGTGATATGAGAACTTATATGCGCAAATGTCGCATTATGGCGTGATTTCAATTAATTTTTTCAACAAATTTGAACAATATAATTAACACGAATTTGTTTTTTTTAATGGCAATATGCCATTGCTCTTTGCGCATTCTGCCAAAGTGCCTGCGGCGCTACCACGAAAACCGAAACTCGAAGTTCGTATAACTGCATCCCTGTCACTCGAGTATAGTTAGTGCGATAGAGATAGAGATACCCGAATATTTTCGAATTCCGAAGTTCGTGGTTATAGCTCAGGAATCGAAACTACACCCCGTAAGCCGCGTCCGCTGCGCCATGTTTTCGTGGTTTTTAAACGTCAAACATGTTTTGCCAATCAAAACAAAACCCTATTTGTTTGCCGAACCTGACGGAAAACATGTTAGATGTTTAAAAACATGGAAAACATTGGTGCAGCGGACCCGGCTGTAGGTAGACACTAAATAAAATAATCATAATGTATTTTCTCGAAAAAAGGATAATAGAGAAAAAAACAACGGAAGAGGTTATATGTATAGGTAATCACTAAGTTCCAAAATTTGATGTTCTGTCCCTTTTCCACAAAACGCACCTGAAACGATTGTTTTTTACTATGACGCTCGAGGATCTTGACGTCTCAGTCCCCGATCGTTTTCTCACTCTAACAAGCGACATTAAAACGGTTTTGAGATATTTGAATGGGATCTCCGTCATCTTCTATCTATCTATACCTACATATAAATGCCTAAAACTCACCCACTCACTCATCAATGCACAGCCGAAACTACTGGGGCTAGAGAGTTGAAATTTACACCAGAACTACCTTTTACAACGTAGGCAAGAAGTAGATACGTAGATAAGAAGGGATTTTTGGTAATTCTACCCCTAAAGGGGTCAAATAGGGGTGCAAATTTTGTATGGGGGAAACTTTAATATTTTAGCAAGAAACTCAATACGTTGTAGAAAGCTTACTTATTAGAATACAAATAAAGTACTGTCAGCGTTTTGGAAAATTCAGCCTCTTAGGGGGTTAAAAAGGTTTGCAAAGTTTGTATGAGCGAAACTTCTTTTTGAGATAGAAGCTTAAAAGTTTGTAGAAAGCTTACTTATTACAATACAAATAAAAAAACAGCGTTTTGGAAAATGGTATGAAAATGGGGTACAATGTTGGTAAAGGGGATTTTTTTGAGCTAGAATCTCAAACCTTTTTTAAAAGATTACATAATAAAATAAAATAGAATACTTTCAGCGTTTTAGAAAAGTCCACCCCTTAGGGGTGTATAAAATATTTTTTTTTTAGCAAGCAACAAATCTTTGTTGAAAGATTTACAATAAAACTTTCAGCGTTTTGGAAAATTTAAAAAGATTAAAACGGGTGAAAATTTGTATCGAGGAAACTTTTTTTTTTGAGCTAGAGATTTGAAATTGTGTAGAAAGATTATTTATTAGAATACAAATATATAGGTAAATTACTTTCAGTAATTTGAAAATTTCCACCCGCTAAGAGGGGGATAAAGAGGTGCAATGTTTGTATAGGAAAACTTTTTTAAGGTATAAATTTAAAACTGTGTAGAAAGATTAAGTACCTACTTATTAAAATGCAAAAAAATACCTACTGCCAACGTTTTGGAAAATTTCACCCCTTAAGGGGTTAAAAAGGGGTGCAAGGTTCGTATGGGAAACACTTTTTTTAGCTAGAGACTTGATAGTTTGTAGAAAAAATACTTACCTACATTATATAAAAATATATAATATATTATATAATATATTATACATTATATAATATATTACAATAAAAAAACCGAGTGTTTTATTTTTAATTTTTCCCTGAAAAGCGTTCAAAGTTTGTATGGAGAGCAAGAAAATTTTAAAGTATGATATTTGTAACTTCGATCTTAGCCTGTTTAGACTACAAAACTTATTTTAGCATTTTTTGAAATATATCCCCTAAAGATTATAAGGGTGTTCAAAGTTTGTATGGAGAGCAAGCTATTTTTAAAGTAAGGGATTTGTAACTTCGGTTTTAGACTGTTTGCTAAAATACTACAAAATTTATTTCAGCGTTTTTTTAATTCATCGCCTAAGAAGGTTAAAAGGGGGTTCAAACTTTGTATAGAGAGCAAGACATTTTTAAAGTAATAAATTTGTAACTACAGTTTCAGACTGTTTACTATGAGGGTCCAGAGAGGGTTCTTAGTTTGTATAGAGAGCAAGACATTTTGAAAGTAAGAGATTTGTAATTTCGGATTTAGATTGTTTTCTAAAAGGCTAGGCACAAAATTAATTTCAATGTTTTTTTTTAATTCATTCCTTCAACAAACATTTAGACGATAACATATTATACGCGGACGAAGTCGCGGGCAACAGCTAGTATTCAATATGTTGCAAAATGTTCTTCACATCATTTATGTGCCGTGAGTCTTTAGAGCATTACTTGCAAACAGACTCTTAAAGTGGTGTACCTATTTGAAATACAAAGTACTTTACGGCAAATACTTTGTATGCTATTGTTCTTAAGCATGCCTGGCCTTTTAAATCTCTGTTTATAAAGGAATGATATGGTGAGAGCGTTTACGTGCGTTCGGGAGAGGAGTAGGTACGGGTGCAGGGCTGGTATTTATAATATTCAACAACTCGCGTCCAGCAAACCAGTATTAATCAGTCTTCCAATTCGCGTATTGTTTCAAATCTTGGGGTTAGGATATATTAGGGACAAGTGGTGAGTTGAGGCGAGACAGGTCGTGAATCGCATAGCAGCGGCGCGCGGTGACACAGCGCTAAAAATAGAGCGCGCGGGCTCACGGCCTGGCTGGCGGTCAATCCTGCCCGGACGCACCCCTCCCTCGCTGAAGTCCCCCACGATCCCCCAGCGCCATCTTGAGATCCGCGAACCGCTGCGGACGCTAAGCTCCAGATTGCAAGGCCATTGCATTTATTCGTAAAGGACTTTGCCACCTCGCCTCCTCCGAGACATAGGCTAATTGGTTTGAAGTCTGAACCAGTCTCATTACTTGCAATCTTTCTATTAAAGTAAGATAGATTGAGGCTATTTGAGTAGGTATTTTAAATTTCTGACTGCAGCTTTTTTAATATCAAGGTAAATCATATGAGTTCAGGATTCATGAATAGCATTTATAACTAAAAGGTTTATCTCCATAATTCTAGGTATATTAACTTTTCTTTCCGATTGTGTTTTAAACCAATCTACTGGCGTGGCTGTTTGGCAATTCACTATGATTATCATCTTTATAGATTCAATCGTGACTGATTGAAGCCAATTTCTTTGAACGTCGTGGCAACCATTCTAATGCAATAGAGTGAAAAATCGAAAAATGTTTTAGAAGAGCTAAATAAAGCACAACTGTCCATTTGAATAAAAAAACACGACTATTAAATAAAACCAGTCTATCGATTCTAATAAATTTTGGAATATAGGTGTGGGCAGGCTGCTTTAGGTAAGACAAGGCTACATGTATTCATAATATTTCTTAGGATTTTGGAGCTCCAACATGCTCTGCTACGTATGACGTATGTTTCAAAATGTCAGTAGACATAATATGTTAAATGAATAGATCACGTATTTAATATTAAATTAGATCTTTACGTTGTACAGGGTACCGGTTCATGATATGTCATTGATCAGTCATCTTCTTTGTGTAAACATGTAGGAACATATATATACTCTAATTACAAAGCAATTTAATTTAGCTAGCAAGGTCGAGATAGATGTGCTAGATAAGTAGATAAAGACCGACGCGCGAGTTCATGCGTAGCGTTCATTGTTGTTGTCTGTAAAATAAGACAATAGGCAGTACATCGTATCTTTCGCTTAATCGCAAAAAACTTTTGCAACTCTCTGCTAGATTAACTGACCTATAGGATTCTAAGCTCTGACGACTTGAACAACATAGGTAGGTACTTATTTGTGTAATTATGTAAGTTCATCTTGAGAAAACTTTATGATAATTGATTGTGCATGTACAGTCTCCATCACACACATCGGAGCAAACAAGCAGCTCACAAACATCGGAACACACCTCTATTCTCAAGGTATTAGGGTGCATGTGCCGATATTTTTGAACACCTATAGTGTACCTATGTATGTGATGGCGACTGTATTTGTGAGTTGGTATGTGGGGGGTAATCTCTGGAATTATACATGTGATATAACACTTTGAACTCTCGCGCTTTGTAAATACTGTTTTTCCCGGATCTAACGCGGTATTTATTTACCTTTATTTCTGACGTTTCGACACGGGTTAATATCGCGTTAGACCCTGAAAAACAGTATTTAAATATACACATGTGATTTAAAAAACTCTTTTAGCAGTATATAGAAAGAATCGTCGGGATGTACATAGGCTATATATTTTATCCCGCAACTTTACCTGTGCTCTTTGTTATATGCCAGCGGAGCCGCCAGAGCAGCCAGTATTTAATAAAATGAACCTACTTAACATACCAACGCACATCATCCTGCTAAGCGATTTCTGTAAAAAACTACTTTAATCTAAACTAGCGCCCATTTTTATATATTTCAGTCTGTCTCTTAATATATTCGTAAAGGACATGGCCGCTTGCGGCACAGGAAGATGATGTCACTGCTTCGACTGGTTTTGCTTATTATTCGACTGGTGTTTAGCGGAGAATCGAATGCATTAGGCGTTCGACCCGCTATTTGTCAATGTTCGCTAAAATAATCACCTGTTGACTATATTTATTTAGTAATTTTAAAGCTCCTTAAGTCTTCTAAGTTAATAACCTTCTCGGCAAGGTCGATATCATATTTAAGCGTACGACCTGTATTGTTAGGTACTACAGAGTGCTAAATTTTAGTTTAAAATATTTTCCACCTCACCAGCTCGGAAATGTTTGCTTTATCGCTCAAAATGTGCGCCCAAAAGTCCATTATATCCGCTAGCGTGGAAAGTGTTTTTGAATTTTCGACGCTCCGTCGCGAGATCCAACTTTTTTCTATACGAACGACGACGATCGATGGTCACTATCCTGCGTTCAGAAACTTGTGGTGTTATGCTAATATTTCATCATTATTATTTGGATAAAATTAAATTCCTACTACTTATTCTTTCTTTATTAGCATTACATATGAAATATTAATAATTAGACTGACTTCTAAAGATAAAACAAAAAAAAATAAACAAAATAGTTTTCTTTAAAAAAAATTATAAAAATTTGCTTCGTGCAAATTTAAAAACACACAGTTTAAAAAATTAATTTAATTAAAAAATCATAAGTATACACCTACATTTAATTGTGTTATGTACTAAAGCCACAGTAACATCAAAATAATGGAAGGTATTTATAGATTTTAGTGCAGAAGATAGAGTCTGGCCAGGTAAGATGAACCTAGAAAACAGCTGGAAATTAAAAAAAACAGAGTATTGCAACATAAGTGAAACATAACTTATCTTGAACAATTATTATTTTTCTTCAATTCACACATTGCAACTGATCAAGCAGAAGGAAGTAAAGTTATCTCCACTTATAATAATCTCCACTTATAATAAATCTCTAAATTAAAAAAAGAATCAGCCAGTTTGAAACTAAGCTTTGTGTGGTACGAATGTTCTCAGCATCCCATGAACGGAAAAATATGAAACATTTTATATAGGTACATTATTATTCTAGCTGCAACTTAGGATAGTTTTTATCCGACTGCGACAATTAATTAATTTTCCGAAATATACGACTTCATTTAATTTTTCATTTATTTTTATTGAAATCAAACGTTGCTCCAACTGTCAGCTATAAGAAACGTCAAATTTTCGTCAAAATGGCGGAATTGCTTTGCCTTTCACTTATTAATAATTTAAATCCAGTCTACGATAGACCTTTACGATACACATGCCAAAAGTTAAACCATAAAAAAATATTGTGATATGAGAACATATATGCGCAAATGTCGCATTATGGCTGAATTTCAAAAAATGTATCAAAAAATTTGAACAATATAAGTAATTAACACGAATTTGTTTTTTTTGAATGGCAATGGCACGCGCTCTTTGCGCCATCTGCCAAAGTGCCTGCGGCGCTACCACGAAAACCGAGACTCGAAGTTCGTATAACTGCATCCCTGTCACTCGAGTATTGTTAGTGCGATAGAGATAGAGATACCCGAATATTTTCGAATTCTGAAGTTCGTGGTTATAGCTCAGGAATCGAAACTACACCCCGTAAGCCGCGTCCGCTGCGCCATGTTTTCGTGGTTTTTAAACGTCAAACATGTTTTGCCAATCAAAACAAAACCCTATTTGTTTGCCGAACCTGACGGAAAACATGTTAGATATTTAAAAACATGGAAAACATTGGTGCAGCAGACCCGGCTAGGTAGACACTAAATAAAATAATCATAATGTATTTTCTCGAAAAAAGGATAATAGAGAAAAAATCAACGCAAGAGGTTATATGTATAGGTAATCGCTAAGTTCCAAAGTTTTATGTTCTGTCCCTTTTCCACAAATCGCACCTTCATTTGAAACGATTGTTTTTTACTATGACGCTCGCGGATCTTGACGTCACAGTCCCCGATCGTTTTCTTACTCTAACAAGCGACATTAAAACGATTTTGAGATATTTGAATGGGATTTTCGTCATCTTCTATCTATCTATACCTACATATAAATAAATAAAAAAACCCAGACTGACTCACCCACTCACTCATCCACGCACAGCCGAAACTACTGGGGTAAGAGAGTTGAAATTTACACCAGAACTACCTTTTACAACGTAGGCAACGGATAAGAAGGGATTTTTGGAAATTCTACCCCTAAAGGGGTCAAATAGGGGTGCAAAGTTTGTATGGCGGAAACTTTATTTTTTGAGCTAGAGACTTAAAATTTTGTATAAATATTACTTATTAGAGTACAAATAAAATACTTTCAACGTTTAGGAAAATTCTGCCCCTAAGGGGTAAACAAGGTGTGCAAATTTTGTATTTTGTAACTTTATTATTTTAGCAAGAGACTCAATACGTTGTAGAAAGCTTACTTATTAGAATACAAATAAAGCACTGTCAGCGTTTTGGAAAATTCAGCCTCTTAGGGGGTTAAAAAGGGTTGCAAAGTTTGTATGAGCGAAACTTCGTTTTGAGATAGAAGCTTAAAAGTTTGTAGAAAGATTACTTATTACAATACAAATAAAAAAAAACAGCGTTTTGGAAAATTCCACCCCTAAGGGTATGAAAGAAGGGTACAATGTTGGTAAAGGGGATTTTTTTGAGCTAGAATCTCAAACCTTTTTAAAAAGATTACATAATAAAATAATATAAAATACTTTCAGCGTTTTAGAAAATTCCACCCCTAAGGAGTGTATAAGGGGGTGCAACGTTTGTAAATATATTTTTTAGCAAGCGACAAACCTTTGTTGAAAGATTACTTATTACAATACAAATAAATAACTTTCAGCGTTTTGGAAAATTCCACCCCTAAGGGTGATTAAAACAGGTGAAAATTTGTATGGAGGAAACTTTTTTTTTTGAGCTAGAGACTTGAAATTGTGTAGAAAGATTATTTATTAGAATACAAATATATAGGTAAATTCTTTCAGTGGTTTGAAAATTTCCACCCGCTAAGAGAGGAATAGAAAGGCAATGTTTGTGTAGGAAAACTTTTTTTTAGGTAGAAACTTAAAACTCTGTAGAAAGATTAAGTACCTACTTATTAAAATACAAAAAAAATACCTACTGCCAGCGTTTTGGAAAATTTCACCCTTTAAGGGGTTAAAAAGGGGTGCAAGGTTCGTATGGGAAACACTTTTTTTTAGCTAGAGACTAGATAGTTTGTAGAAAAATTACCTACCTATTACAATTAAAAAACCGAGTGTTTTATTTTTAATTTTTCCCTGAAAAGCGTTCAAAGTTTGTATGGAGAGCAAGATATTTTTAAAGTAAGGGATTTGTAACTTCGGTTTTAGGTATATATATATATATATATATATATTTGCAATCACGTTCTCGGAAACGGCTCTAACGATTTCGATGAAATTTGGAATATAGGTGGTTACGGAGGCGAGAAATCGATCTCGATAGGTTTCATGTCCGGGAAATTCGTTTTTTCCGTATTTTCTCTCTTGGTCGCCCAGGGACTATCCCCTAAAGGGGATTATAATGGTGTTCAAAGTTTGTATGGAGAGCAAGATATTTTTAAAGTAAGGGATTTGTAACTTCGGTTTTAGACTGTTTGCTAAAATACTACAAAACTTATTTCAGCGTTTTTTTAATTCATCGCCTAAGAAGGTTAAAAGGGGGTTCGAACTTTGTATAGAGAGCAAGACATTTTTAAAGTAAGAAATTTGTAACTACGGTTTCAGACTGTTTACTATGAGGGTTCAGAGAGGGTTCTTACTTTGTATAGAGAGCAAGAGATTTTGAAAGTAAGAGATTTGTAACTTCGGTTTTAGATTGTTTTCTAAAAGACTAGGTAGAAAATTAATTTAAATGTATTTTTTTTTATTCATTCCTTCAACAAACATTTAGACGATAACATGATAAACGCGGACGAAGTTGCGGGCAACAGCTAGTATGAAATAAAACTCTTCAACTTCGTTCTACTTTATATTTAAAAAACCGGCCAAGAGGGTGTCGGGCCACGCTCAGTGTAGGGTTCCGTAGTTTTTCGTCCGTCACAGTAAGTGTGTGTAATTATTTTGTATTTTTTTCAAAAACTATTCAACCTATCAAGTTTAAAATAATTTTCCTAGAAAGTTTTTATAAAGTACTACTTTTGAGATTTTTTTCATATTTTTAAAACTTATGGTTCAAAAGTTAGAGGGGGGACACATTTTTTTTTACTTCTGGAGCGATTATCTCCGAAAATATTTACATTATCAAAAAATGATAATAGTAACCCCTATTCATTTTTAAATACCTATCCAACAATATATCATACGTTAGGGTTGAAATGAAAAAAAAAACACTCCCCACGTTACGTATAGGGGAGGTACCCTAATAAATAAATAAAAAACACTTTTTATTTTACCACTTTGTCGGCGTGATTGGTATACATATTAGTACTAAATTTCAGCTTTCTAGTACTAACGGTTACTGAGATTATCTGCGGACGGACGGACAGACAAAGCGAAACTATAAGGGTTCCTAGTCGACTACGGAACCCTAAAAAGAAGAATAATTAAAACCACTGTCCATATTAATGTTTATTTTGACGTGACATAATAATTTAACTTTTTATGATATTCTTCAATGTGAAGAGAAGAATATCATAAAAAGCATCATATGCCACCCTTTAATTCTCTTAAAGAAAAAAAAGAGTCAAATTTATTATGGAACAGTTACTTTAGTTACCATATCAAATCAAGATTAGGACATCTTACTGTTTGTGAGCATTTAGAATATGATTCGGGTTTATATTTCTCTCTCGCTTGCTCTTACACGTTCTTATGCCAAAAAACTTGGCCCAAAATAAACGACTTCACCCGAACCTGAATCCTGTTCTAAGAGCTCCCAAACTGTAATTTAAGACTTGACACATTTGACAATGATATTAGTGGTGCCATATAATAATAAAAGGCTATCTTTCCCTGGCCAGACTCTATACATATGTGAATTTGAATGACTGCTAAGTTCGCGGAAAAAGTAAAATATGCGTAATTGAGTGTTAGTTTACCCGTGAGTACCTACCCAGCAATACTTTGACTTTTTAATGTAGGTTAAGCGTGGAGTCCTTTATTTAAATATGCAAAAATGTTTATATTGCATTGAATTATTGTAAAATGCATTGATTTTGGTGAGATTTAAACAAGCCTTTATTGAAAATGAATATAAGGTCCAAATTACTTTCATTACATTTACAATTTTCCTCGCGATCGTTGTGTGTTTCGCTCGGCAGCAAAGTTGTTTGGCATCTTGTGCCTCGCTATGCTCAGGATTGTACATTAGAACCATTTGACTCGCTCATGGTTCAATGTTACAATCCTTCGCTAGCTCGGCGCCAAACAACAACTTTGCAGTCATTCATAACAATAGTTATTTGTTATACAAGGGTGCAAAGTTGTATTTTAACCGCGAGTGTGGAATTGAAACACGAGCTAGCGAATGGATTCTAAGGTTGAACCACGAGCCAGCGATTGGATTTTCGAAATTTGAATCCTGAGCGAAGCGAGTGGTTTGGAAATAGAATCCTGAGCGTAGCGAGTGTTGCAACACACGAGACGTCAAAATAACTGCACCCGCGTGTAACACGAATCTTTTCACCTCACTTAAGCGAGAAAAATACTAGGTACATAAGAAAAAGAAACTTAAAAGAAAAAAAAAGCATTTTATAAAACATTGAATAGAGAAAAATATAAAAAATTAAAAAATCATTAAAAAAAGACAGAAAAGGCATTTAAAAACAGAAAAATAACATCATAAAAATATATTTTATTAAAAAATAGACAAATACGAAAAATAAACATTTAAAAAGAAAGATAAAAACAAAAAAGAAACATTTAACAAAAAGAATAAAATATTTAAAAATTAAAAAGAAAGGTATCTAAAAAAAACAAAAATCAAAAAAAAACGGACGGACGGACGGACAGCGAAGTCTTAGTAATAGGGTCCCGTTTTACTCTTTGAGTACGGAACCCTAAAAAGGGCTTTCCGAGCTAGTGAGGTGAAAATAACTACTTTCAGTCATGCGTCAGTTTAAAACCAAGGAGGTTTTAAGTCACATGTATGTATTTGAAAATTAATCTATAAATAATTAAAAATTAGAAAACGCAAACAATTTACTGAATTTTTATAGTAGTTTATGTATCTTAGATGTAAGCCTATATTGTATGTTAAAAGCTTGGTCTTCTAATAAATAAAAAATAAAAGTTAATTATTTGATCATTTTCAAATTCATTTGGGGTATAGGTACTCCTCACGTCAAAAGCGACAAAATGGATGCCTGAAATTCGTAATTTTTATTGCGATGATGATGAATATAAATTTGTATTGCATTGCATATTTATTTCCTCGAGACTGTATGTGTCCACCATTGTGACCATTGTATATGTCACAACAATTGACATGTCATGACAATTTTACAAACTCGAGTTATTAAAGCCATCCGTCATTGGCGTCGGGCTTCTAATCATTCATACTGACCTTGAAATACAATGTACCTAATACCTTCGTCCGAAACAGAAAGTTTAAATTGCTTATTGACAATTTTCTGCCCCAATATTATAGGGTTCTATGTTATTACATTGTCGGGGTACCTACTTTAATTTAGACTTAGTGTCACTTCAAATTTCAAGTTGATAAAAGTGCAACATAGAACCCTATAATATTGGGGCAGCGATTTGTCAGGTGTGAAACTTTATTTTTTATTCAATTTGATAAAATTGGATAAAAACGAATGGGCAGAGACGAAGCGCCCGCACCTCGCCGCGCCTGCGAAGACGTGGCAACGCACCGCATTCCTGGAAATTTAATTTCAATGTCTGCCCTCAACTACTTACATTAAGACCATTCTTCAACCCGGCCGTGGCATTTCATTCTTTTTAGCTTTTGCAGTATCTACTTAAATCTTTAGTTTACCTCTACTGAAAGCTTTTGCAAATGATAGCACTTTGTATACCTTTTATGCGACATAGATGATAGAGCCGAAAACAAAAAGTTTTAATTACTTACTATAATATCTCAGCTAGTTAGTATCAAAGGTAGGTATTTAAAATGATCATAATCGTAATTACCTAAAACAAATACCTATGTCCTATTAATTTCACACCATTATATATACCACTGACTCTACAAATATCTAGGTCTCCTAAATAAAACATTAACACACTTATTGCCTGACCAATTAAATTAATTATATGTATCTGACCATGCAATTACTGAGATACATAAAAACTGATTCCATGATATTATATTCAATTTATTACTTATTGATTGAGCTGCCATATCCAATTGTATTGTGTGTAGATTCCTAGTATAAGAATAGTTTCGTAATTGGCAATCCATAATATGCTTTTTCAATGTAGTAAAAGATTTGCCAAGAATGAGATCATCAGAAGGCCTCGAAGGATGACACAAGACGTGATTCAATAATATATTAGTAGGTACGTAGCTGAGCTGACCGGAAAATAATCTGTTGAAGTATTTTGAAATGTAATTTAGGTAGGTGCTGGAACTCGTCCCGGAAGCGACATAAGCTCATTTTAGATTTAAAAAAAGCTTTTGTGTTAATTTGTACATACGTAATTTGTATTAATGAAACATATAAAAAGTGTGTTTTGAAGCTCTAAAAACTCGTGTATCGGAGTATATTTACAATACGCGACGAGTTGATTATTCTTCTTGGAACAATATAATACTAAACTACTTTTTTCTAATGGGCATTTAAAAAATGTGTCAAGTGATAAGGCTCGCTATTTTTCGTGTTTGCCGGTCCGTTTGCTCAAGCGGTTAGCGAGTATACATATGCAGGCAATGTTGTTCAAACAGTATAGGTGTGGGCTGTGGGCGAAGTAAGAGCGGCCCCGTGCTATATCCGCCGACCGCTGTCGAAATCGCCGCTTACGCAACGCATCTTCAGACGAACCGGTAACACACTTAAACAGACATGGGGACCGTCTATTGATACATTTCTAAAGCAATTTACTCAGTCGTAACCGTGCACCGCCCCTTACAACTAAACGTTATTTCAGCAGCGCTTCTCTACTGAAACATATCCTTCAATAACGAACTATTAAGCAAACCGTTTTATGGTTCCGGTCAAAGTTAGTTTTCAGAATTATTTATTTGATCATAAAGTAATATTTACCCTTGTAATACAAAAGTCTGCATGCTTATCAGTAACTATAGGCTTGCCTAACAAGAAATTTTAGGCAAGCCGGTGGGAATCGGCTTGTCTCGGCGCTCCGCCTCTGATGATGCTTATTGAACTCACCTACCTGTTTGTTATTGACATTACACACGATCTCTAAGACTAGAATCGTCTTCGTTAGATACATATCAAAATTCATTAGCGGGTTCTTCAATGCTTGAACCAAGGTTGTCAAACACAACCAAACTAATAGACATAATGATGAATAATGGAAAATCAGAGGTGACTTTGAAATCTGCGGCGACCGGCAAAGATCAGGCTTTGTTTTATTTACTTCAAAGAATAGCGTGCCACACAAAGACTACCAGTATAAATCAATATGCAAATAACTTACGATTGAAGGATGAAATCCAGCAGTCGTTCAATTAAAAAGGGAAAGAGTGTTTAGAGAATAAAACATAAAAAGCTGTGTCAGGCCGGTGTGCGGTTGAGCAGAGCGAAGGGAAAAGGAGAGGTGAATAGTGCGGCCTGCATAATGCATAAGATGCGGTGCAACGGCCGATGAACCCTGCTTGCAATTAGTCTAGTGCAACTACGCGATGGCAGTACAGCTGTCGAGATGCCTTCCAGATGGGTTCTCACGCGACGACGCGTCCTTACCTACCGGCTACCGGGCACCGCCCACGCGCTCGGGGCTCTTACTGCACTTACACCCCGCCAATCTGGCAACGCTAGCTAACGTCGGACGCACTCATTACAGCCCGGTTCAGACCCAACCAACAACTGTAATCGTTTCCGTAAATCTTTAAAAAGTAACTATCTTAGTGGTGTTAAATGCAAAGCTCAATCGATAAGTAAATAATTGAATATATTTAATATCAACGTATTACTTATTTTATGTATCTCAATAATTGCATGGTCAGGCATTATTATGTCAAAGCATTCGAATTTAAGCCATGTCACTTTGACATAGAGTGCCCATGCCATATACTAGTACAGCGGCGAGCACACGGGCGTTTACCTTAAATGTCGTTTTTACAGAAACTTTGAAGTTACATAAACAGTAAATAGAACTAGGTAATACAAATTGTGCTAATGAAAAAGTGTTTATAAAACGTTTAAAAAAAGAATAAGTTTTTTTTTTACATGAACTCGGTTGTTTTTTTTTGTCACCATCATGGCAGCATAAAAGAATAAGTTACCTATGGCCGGCTATGATAAGCGGACCGGTCCTATGAACGTGTGTACTTGTGTAGCCCTAGATCTCCTGACCACGCGAATATAGATATAGCCCAATAATGTAAATCCATGTTATAGTTAGTAATGATTTATCTCGGAAACATTATCTGTCGTAAACCAGGGTTACTTTTGGAAAAAATAGGGCTATACTTTAATCATTTAGAATTTAGTATAAAAGCAGAACTATTTGAAATGAAGAAGATTTAATCGAGTATACAGCTAGATAGAATAGGTACTAATATATTCACTGCCACAGTTCACCCACACGTACAAACAATGATTTCGGAGAAAAACCTATTTGATCAAAGTCGCGCCCCCAAATCAAAGTACCTTACTAACTAATATTTTGTGCATTTTCAATTACATAGAGGTATATAATATCACTCGTTTCCTTCTAATTTATGGGAAACTCGATTGTTGCTTATGACAAGAGTTCTGGTTCCATAATATGACATCAGCATCCGTGTAAGATGAGAGCTCAATTACATGGTGATGAGCTTACCATGCCGCGTATAGAGATTATATCATCCAATATTGTAGTCGTTATGAAAGAATCCAACAGGATACTCTTTTAATTGCAAATGATTATACCTACACAGCTCGATCTAATTATGTTTTAATACAGTAGGTAGTATCGAGTGGCCTTAGGTGTTCGAAGCGTAATAATTATGTTATTTGAATGGTAGTGGACGGCAATAGTCCGGTGCAGCATTTGTCATGCCGCTCGCGACGGTTTGTGGTACAGGACAGGACATTGTCACAGAGTTAACACGAACACTCAGATGCTATTTTTAAGTTTCTCGGAATATCCATCCTTTGATTTATGTAAGACTAGCTTCTCCGTTCGCGTGGAAGTCGTTTATTTATATCGTACCTACATACAAACTTTCACCCCCCATTTCACTTCCTTAGGGGATGATTTCTAGAGTAAAAACTGTCTTATATCCTTCCCCGGGATTTAAACTATCTCCAAAACAAATTTCATCTCAATCGGTTCAGCGATTTAAGCGTGAAGAAGTAACAGACAGACGCTTTTGTAATATTAGTGTGGATTGTCCCCAATATAATATCGATATTTACCGTCATCTTACTATCATCATCGTCAGTCCACATACTTATTATGTTCTACAGTTTGGCACAGGCATCTTATCGGGGACGAGAAAGAATATTTATGTATTATGAACAGTATTTAAACAATAGTTTCCTTTACTATTTAATAACATATTCATGCACAGCAATTCTTAGAAGAGAGTTACCATCTTTCTTGCGGTCACATGGACGACCGCATAAATTAACATATTTAACTTACAGCTCCAGAAAGATGCCAGTTTGTATTTAAAATTTTACCACTTTTATTCTTAATACACCTACCTACATCAATGTGTAAGGTTCTTTTATAAATAAAAAAATTACTAATCTAACCCAAATTATCGTAAACATTTTTAGTGTTCAGCGCTAAAATAGGTAAAAACGGAATACTAATGGAATTACCTAGACTTCTGGCTGAGTGTCTGCCATGGCCGTTTTTTATTAGGGTTCCATACTCAAAGAGTAAAACGGAACCCTATTACTAAGACTCCGCTGTCCCAATGATACCGTGATAGTTCCAGCTGAAATTTTCACAGATGATGTATTTCTGTTGCCGCTATAACAACAAATACTAAAAACACAGGATAAAATAGTTTTTTATAAATAACGGAACCCTTCGTGCGCGAGTCTGACTCGCACTTGGCCGGTTTTTTTTAATATAGGTACGTCTTATGTTTAAATATATTGGTATTATTTTACATATATACAATGGTATTATTTTTATTTAATAAGGTTGTTTTTACAAAACTTAGAAATATGTGCAAATGGCATTCTCCCATTCATTGTCTGATGTCATAAACCACAATTTTTTTTTTTAGTAATTACTGCAAGTTCCATGGATTCCACTAGTAATAAAATAAATGTATGTTAACGACGCGAAGCGCTTCGCATCGTTGCCCCTGCGACACCAATAAGAGAATGACGCTGTTTTGTTACCAAGGCTACCGAGTTAGCAATTTTATTTATCTCCTAGCCTCTAAACATTAGAATTCAAATAGGTTCCAGTGGCTACATGATGCGGTTGTTTATGGCCGTGTATAAGTTTACGTTCATGCAATCTGTTTCAATAAGCAATTTGTATTAAAATTGTTTACTTGCTGCTTTTCCATGTAGGCAAATGTTTTTGCATCGGTTATTAAGATTCCGCATAACAAGACTATCTTTAGAGCAGAAAATCAGCTTGCGGTGGATTCCACGGCAGCGTTTGACCTGTGTTACAGTGCGCACACGGAGCTGCCGAGGCAAGTACGACTCCCATGGCGTGCTGTAACTGTCACTGATTGATGTCAAGAATTCTTAAGCTGTATAAAAGTTACTTACGAGTAGATTTTGTATTGTTAACGTACGTAGTCAATCACGCTGCGGAGTGCATGCACATTCATTACCTAGATAATTATCAGCCTAGAGGGATTAGCTCATTTACTGTGAGTAAAAAAATAATGGCGATGTGCCTAATGAAGTAATAAATCAAGAATCAGTGTTAAAGGCATTTGTGGTTCTTGATTGTTTGTGGTTACAGGTTGGTGATGTCAGCCGGTGATGTGATGACGGAAGCGAGCAAGGTAACGAGGTGGGAAACAGCGGTCGCCTTGTGCGGTGCTGTGGGCGAGACACCAACCATGCCACGCTTTTATACGTCCCCTTGACACTTAACTAACAGATGGTTACCTACACCAATGAAAAACTGCACTCACGAGCATTTTAATGTAAATGTTTCATACATTGTTTTCCTATTGATCTCAATGGATTAACTTGAACAAAATAATATTTAAGTATTTTTTTTTCATTTAATTATGTTTCGTAATTAATTAAGTTACATGCGACATGCCATTAGTTTTACAATGGTATCTTAATAACTAACTACTTTGAAAAATTAAAAAACCCTCAACATTTTCATCTAAAAGTTCAATGTCTCAAAAACGGCTGAACCGATTTTGATGAAACGTAGCTAAGAGCCATCTCGATCACGTCAGCTTTTGGATAAAAAAACCGCATTTAAATCGGTCCATTCGGTTAGGAGCTACGATGCCACAAACAGACACACAGACACGTCAAACTTATAACACGTCGGGGGATAAAAACAATATTTCGCGTCGTGTAAAAATTTAATTGCCATACAAAAGTAAACGTTGCACTTTTTAGTAATATTTTTTGTGTCCATACGGGTATGAGCACTTATCACGGACATTAACAATCGGCTTTGGCAAAAACTGTACCGGAATATATAAATCATCCCAACCATAACGTTTTCCGTGTTTCATTGTTATTATACACATTGTATCAGTATTTAAAACCGAAATAAAAAAACCACGAACATTCTGCAGGTCTTTTTATTTCATACATTTGGGAAGCCCAAGGCAATAAGATCAAGAACATTTCAAAGTAAGTTTAATGTTATGATGATCCGTTTGTCCCCCTTTTATATAAATTCACTGCAAGTAAGATATCATCATATATTTAAAGGCCAAATTTCCATTCCTCTCGATTCATAGCTTTCTTCTTGGCATCCCTGATACGACACGCTGTTTACTTTTTCCTTCATTTGGTCCGTAAAAGATCTACTCCGTCTCCCTTTCTTCATCTTTCCCTCTATGTTCCCTTCTATTATGGTTTTCGTGCAGTCATCGTGTCGTGACAAGGGTCCAAACATCTTGCCTCTTCTGTTCTCTACGTTAACAACGTCCTTTTTTTCTTTCACCTTCTCAAGCACTCACGTTCATCTTTTTCTCCGTCCAACTAATCCTCTCCATCCGCCTCCAGCACCACATTTCAAAGGCTTCCTTCCAACCGGTTTCTATCACGCTGAGTCATTGTCCACGTTTCACTTCCATATTAGTTTGTCCAAGTAAGATATCTTCTTCTTTAAATTTAAGAGTTATCCTCTTGTCGGTGGAGTATTTTCCACTTCTCTCTGTCGTACGCCATCTCCTTGACTCGCTGATACGACACGACACCAGCTTTTTCCTTTATTTGGTCCATATAACTGCGCCGTGGTCTTCCCCTGCCTGTCCTTCCTTCTATATTTCCTTCCAAGTAAGATATATGGGAGATATATGGGTAGATATATGGGAGATATATGGGTAGATATATGGGAGATATATGGTAGGAGATATATGGGGTAGGTAGGTGTATAGGAGATATATGGGAGGTATATGGCAAGTAGTATGGGAGGTTTAATTAAACAACACGGTGAGATAGAGTCAACTCATAAACTGACAAATAAGCATTGCGTTACGTAAAATTTACATCGACTAAATAGAAAAATCACATCAAGGAGATCAGGAGATCTATTTAGTTTATAAACACGGTAAAAGGTATTATGCGATGTTGAATAAGAAGTTAATTAAACCAACGAAGACGACGTTATACGCAGAGGGACCTGTTTCCATCAAACGTGGATTTCACGCTGAGTTCAATGCTCGAGTGTTTGAACAGATGCCTTAGCGTCGCCACAGTACTGGGAGAACCAGACGCTAACATCAATAAAATCATTCGGGTTTTGTAAAGATAGAATACTCATATAACCATATAAGTAGGTATATATTGCCCCATACAAATTTCACACTGGCTTGAAACATTTTTGAATTCCGTATCCAAATTATAAACACCATACAGTTACAGAATTGCTCTGCTCCCCATGTATATAGATCTATATGTTCGAAAGATGTTCCTCTGAAATCATATTAATGACCTAATAGAACGTAAAAACTATCGTGACTCAATGATAAAAACGATGCTATAAAAATCGTCGGTCTGTAAAACAAGAACCTAAAATACTACACATTTAGTATAAAAACTAAATCAAAGCACGATCATTTTATATCAATCATCGAAATTAATTCTTGAGTAGGTACAGTCGACGCCAAAAATATGTTTACACTTTTGCACCTTATTCCATTGTAATAAGGCGAAAACTGTAAACATATTTTTGGCGTCGACTGTACCTACCTTACTTATACGGGTAAATAAATTCAACTAACATAACTATTTACGTAAACCAATAAGAATATGTAATGCAGAATAGATAATAGCTTCCGTTATGAGGAATGCACATGTTTGCTTCTCTACTGCTGCGGCCTGCGCCTGCGCCTGCGGTACTCGACCGCGGTTCGAGCGTAAATACGAGCAATACGGGGCCAACCGTGTCACTGGCTCGTCTTTTGTGTTTCTGGCCCATGCTGCCATCTGTTTACACGGATACAGACCCCAACCTCTGGCATTTGTTTTTATATCCCGCAAGAGTTAACTTGAGTTGAGACTCGAGCGCATACTAACGTCATACGAACGAGGTCTGAAGTTAACTCCTGCGGGTTATATTTCAACGACCTCTGAACACAATTAAGTGTACCTACTCCGGTACTTGGATAATACAATGTTGATATCTTTTTCATTTGATAAAAGGTAAAGTCATAAATAGCGCTAACGCTAAAAAACGCTAAGCTTAAAAAGCCAAAATGTAATTTGATACCCGTCGGTCGGTGGGAACCTTTAATGATGGGAACATTCAACATCGTGTCGTGGAAGTGGAACTTTAAAATTGACAAAAAAAACCTTCATTTAACGCGACAAGTATCAACGTATGTTAAGGTGCGTTTAAGATGACACACAAGTTAAATCTATGAACTGTTGCTTATCTGGACTTCAAATCAATGCTTACTTAAGATGCATTGTTTAATCCACTATTCACTTGTCATCATATAAAAGTTATAAAATGTCGCCTACGCTACGCCTACTTCACTTATCCTTAAGCTCTCGGCACCAATAAAGTCAAGGCTTAAATTTGCAACTTGATTGCACAATGTTAACTGTCTGACTAAGTCTTGCATACTTATTTTTAAAATACGTTTGGAAGACGTAGTAAAGGATGATATTAAACAATATTTTTTACGTGGATATACCTGACATCGTCCATTCTCAAGTTATAGTCATAGTTTAATTATTGCCTTTTATTTAGGTAATATGAGCCGCCTTTCACCCCTTGACCCAGTACAGATTCTATGTCTGTATTATAAATGCACTATACAACTCATACCTGCAATGTGGTTTACACATTTTACTCAGTAACAACGGATTGCCGATTTCCTAGTTTTAACTTATTTTTTATGGGCCATTGGAAAGATGATAATTATTCCTATTTTATTGCAGGAAGGTACATGTATCATACCATTTTTGAATCTGCATAACATGCTCAATACTTTGACGTTATTTGCTCATTACTTTTCTAGTTTTTTTTTTCACGACAGTGGGTCAAAGTCGAAATTAATGTTTCGCCGTGAATTGATTCAATATCAAACCAGTATTTTTTTTGCATTTTACTTCGTTTTTGGATAAAATACTATTTCTGTTATCTTAATTAACTATTCATGATACCGTAAACATTAAAAAAACTAACTCAGAGACCTTTCTGAGTGCACACTGGCACTAACAATGTTAAAAACGGTCAAAATTCATGAAAAACCATAATTTGGCTATAACTCGAAAACCGTGCTACTTTTACGGGGGTCATGTTAAGTTGGTTTGATACCTCTTGGCCTGGTCTACCTCCAGTGTCACTATGACGTGTCCTTTATGGGACACCTTGTATATAAAGGTAGTATTTCTAATTGGTAATATTTGATTAATTTCATCATAAATATTATCAAAAGAGCTGCAGATTCTGAGAATATTAAATTGAATATGTATTTTTTTGCATAGTTTTAAATGGCATATGATGTCCTGTGGATTTATTTGCAGTGACAAGGCGACTATCAACGACATTGCAACATTTATAACTTTCTAAAACTTTTAAAAAGAAACAGCCAGTCCATCATTTTTAGGGTTCCGTACTCAAAGAGTAAAACGGGACCCTATTAGTCTAGTCCGTCCGTCCGTCCGTATGTCTGTCACCAGGCTGTATCTCAAGAACCGTGATAGCTAGAGAGTTGAAATTTTCACAGATTATGTATTTATGTTGCCGCTATAACAACAAATACTAAAAACAAAATAAAATAAATATTTTTATTGATAATGGTACGGAACCCTTCGTGCGCGAGTCGGACTCTACTAAGTTTTTTCTATTTTTATCTTAATGTGTGGGTGACGTATTATATTCTGTGTAGTAGTGAAAATATTTAAATGGCAGTGCGATCGCACTTATTTACCAAAGCTGACCGCAGTGCAGTAACTAGTAAGTAGATGCGGGGACGGGAATTGAACCCGTGGCCATTAGCTTCATTGTCAACCCGATTGCAATAATTATAGTAGTCCTGAGACATTCTCAAAGCAATCACACGCGATACAACGTGCAAGTCATTTAGATCCGTTCTATTGCCGAACCACTGATTATTTTAGCTTTTACAGACACTTATTTATACCTAATACTGTTATAATGGTATTTTTATCTGTCAATCACATCTGTATAATAGTGCCTATGTACTTATCGTTACGGGTGCGTACTCGTACTGCGTTGATTTCAGTTCAGAATAAAAATTTAACACACTAAACAACAAATTCAACTAGGTACTTCTTTTTAGGGTTCCGTACCTCAAAAGGAAAAAGCGGAGCCCTTATAGGATTACTTTGTTGTCAGTCTGTCTGTCAAGACCCTTTATCTGGGGAATGCGTAGTTGTATCGAGTTAAAATTAAAATCGTATACTCAAGTCTACAGTCCCTTAAAGCTGTGAAAAAATCAAACTTCTGAGTTAACGTACTACAAAAAGATACGGCCGTTTATGCCGCAAAAAACGTAAATTTCGGCACTCAAGGGAATCAAATTTACCCTACTTTTCGTAGACCTAGAACTATGAAATTAGGCAAGTAGCATGGACTTATACTACAAGTACATATAAAAATCTTAAAACTATACATTTGTAATTTTGTAAGGAACCCTCGGTGGGCGAGTACGACTCGCACTTGTCCGGTTTTTTTTTACTTTACATAGAAGGCATAAGGAATGTTTTGCAATTTTAAAATGGTTTTCCAAGAAATCGCATGCCGAATGACGCAATTTTTTTTCTAATCTGAATATAAAACGAAGTATAGGTACCTTAACTGGTATTTCAGTAGGTACCGTTTTTTAGACCTATACTCGTACTTACTCCTCATAAGGCTACGGGTTATAGCGAGTTCCATACTGAGCGGGTTAATTATCATGTCTAAGAGTAAATGGTATGAAGACATAATTAACACTAAAACGATTCGTGAAATGTTATTAAGGACTCGATGAAATTGGTTAATAGCCGGGGTAGAGGTCGGCGCGGTAATTACACAAGTAAATTCATAATTAAACCTATCATTGCTTATAATTGAAGCTTGAACAATTATTAATATCTACCTTGATAAAAAAGAGACCTTAATAAATAAGAAGACCTGTAATTTTCGCACTTTTCGTTTTTCGTTAACGAATAAAATGTAACAACAATGCGCTCCAAAACAAGCTCTTGTGAATTGAGTCGCATCAGATATTTATTGTAGTAGTACTACATATTTAATAGTATTACATAGTTGTTATACTTAAAAGTGTATCATTCTACAACCCGGCCTTGCCCTCCCGGCAGCCTTCTGAAGAACCAAATCCTAAAAAAACGAAGTATAAAATTAAATGTTTTGTACAAAAGTAAACCTCAACACAGTGTGGAATCTTGAAAGGCATCATATTTTATCCATCTAGAACTATAATCTCGATGTATTTATAGGCCCGAGCCCTGCAGGTACGCATCCAAAGGCTCACGACCGCGGTGAAATTAAATCGGAGCAGCGATTATCAAGAATCTATTTAAACCCGCCACGGAAAAATTATACCGTGTTTGTGTGGGTATATCATCGTCCGCGTTGCTGGTCGACCCATGCAAGTATAGGTAAGTGTTTAACTCTGTATGTCCTTGAGTTGTAATAACATTTGCAAATGGTCAAGCTAAGATTAAATTGTCATTAAAAGTTTAAACAATTACAAAGTAATCTTAAATTATTTTATTTCTTAACTTGACTTAATTAAATAAGATTGAAGCCTCGGTTCTACTGGATGGATCATTAAAATTGTTCATAAAACGTCGTCGTGTTATGTCGGTACCAAGTACCGAACAGTGAATATGGAAAAACGTTAGTCAAAAATGTGTGTGGTACATACTTAGGTACTACTGTTATATTACATTCATTATAATTATAATCAACAAACGCCTTTGAGTATAGCACTGTGTAATCAACAGACATCGTTAATTTTGTAGCATTTTTGGTACAGCGTAGTGCTGTTATCGGAATTGGTATGGACAATGTCAACCAAAATAGTTAATTAGGGTAAATATTGACATTATTAACGCTAATTAAGCATTACGATTGAAATAGTTCATACCAATTCCGTTAACAACACGCTGCACCAAAAATGCTACAAACTTAACGATGTCTGGTAATCAAATGTGAAGCCACCATAGTGATTTGTTATACAAGGGTGCAATGTTGTATTTTAACCGCAAGTGTGGAATTGAAACACGAGCTAGCGAATGGATTCTAGGGTGGAAAAATAGAATCCTGAGCGTCGTAGCGAGTGTTGCAACACACGAGACGTCAAAATAACTTGTAACACAAATCTTTACACCTCAGTAAAGCGAGGAAAATACTAGATAAAGAAAAAAAATACATTATAAAAGAAATAAAGAAATAATAAAAAAAAAACATTTAAAAGATAAAAAAACGTAGAAAAGAGAAAAACAGAAAATGAGAAAAAAAAACAAAAAAACATTAAAAAAGAAACAAAACATTACAAAATTGAAAGAACATTTTAAAAAGGAGGAAAAGAGAAAAAACATTGATAAAACAAAAAAATAAACTAAAATATAGAAAAACGTTTAAAAAAAGAAAAAAAATTGAAAAAAAACATTTAAAAAAGAGAAGAAAACGTGGAAAGAAGCAAAATACATTGAAAAGACATTAAAAAGAGAAAAACAAAGCAATAAAATAAACACAAAAACATAAAAAAATAAGAAAAATAAAGTAAACATTAAAAAAATAAAAAAGTTAAAACATAAAAAAATAAAAATCACAAAAGAGAAGAAACCTCAAAGAAAACAAAACATTTTTAAAAACAAACAATATTTAAAAAATAGGAAGAAATAAAAAAAAACATGAAAAAACATATTAAAATCAATAAAAATTACAAAACATTAAACGTAAAAAAAGAAAATAGACAAAAAACATTTAAAAAATATAAAAAAAGGAACAATACATTAAAAAAAGGGAAAACAACATTTATAAAAAGGAGAAAAAATAAATAACATTGAGAATGTACCTTTAAAAAACCAAAAATTAAAAAACAATTAAAAAAGAAAAATGAATTTTTAAAAACATTAAAAAAAAGAATAAAACATTAAAAACAGAAAAAAAACATTTAAAAAAGGAAAAATAAAAAAAATAAACATTTAAAAAAGGAAAAAACTGAAAAAAAAACAAAATAGACAAAAACAAAAAAAAACATTAAAAAAAAGTACCTAAATAATATAAAAAATTAAATCTAATGGACGAAAAATGTCCTGTCTGGAGTTCTGGACTGGCCTTTACATGTTATTTATGTTAAAAAAAGTAACTAATAACACATTCGGATTTCAAATATTCCTTGCACTATCAATACATACAGGGTGACTGGTAATTCGACCTATTCCTTGAAAGGGGTTATACTAGAGCTAATTTGCAACAATTTATGTCCAGTCAACCAGGGGTCGAAACTCGCTGGTTTCCGAGATATTCGAGTTTTTAGTTTGTATGAAAAAAATTCTCCTTGCAGCCTTAAGCTGGTGATTGTGACAAAAGTACTTCCATTTGGATGGTAAAAAAAATGTTGTCACAATCAGCACTTTAAGGCTCCAAAGCGATTTTTTTTCAAACAAACTAAAAACACGAAAAATTAAAAAAAAATCGTGTTTTGACCGGTTGACTGGACATAAATTGTTGCAAATTAGCTCTAGTATAACCCCTTTCAAGGAATAGGTCGAATTACCAGTCACCCTGTAGTATAAAACAAAGTCGCTTCCCGCTGTCTGTATGTCTGTCTGTCTGTCCCTATGTATGCGTAGATCTTTAAAACTACGCAACGGATTTTGATGCGGTTTTTTTAATACATAGAGTGATTCAAGACGAAGGTTTATATGTATAATACAAACCATACATGCATGTATTATACACATAAACCCGTGCGAAGCAGGGGCGGGTCCCTAGTTGTGAATAAAATGCAGTTTTGCTATCTGTTTTAAAATAATAAAAATGGGCTTTCCGAGCTAGAGGTGAAAAAATAATTTAAATACGTTGTTATAATTATTCGTAGCGTTAAATGAAGTGGCGCGGCGCCTGTCATCGCTCATCATGATTTAAGGATTTATAATCATAATGCACTTGCAGCGCCCGTTGATGTCTTTTATAGGAGCCGTCGGGCCGGTCGCGCCTCGCCAACAAAATAATAAATGAAATACCAAATCCGTCACACAACAATAAAGCATTATTACTTAACAGATTCCTCCCAAGATAATCTACGGAGTGCTTCAATTAAACTTGTTCATTGCACAGAAAAAGCACCAAGTGTGTACAAAAGTAAAACTCTATCTCATCGTTACGAAGCCATTGGTTGATTCCGATATTAATCTGTTACAGTTTATGAAAGTACGCTCTCTAGGAACTTTCAAACTATTTTATGTACCTATAGATGGTAGTAATGATATTTTTTTGTGTAACCACTTGATACTCTTGATAATATAAGAGTGTTTCTGACATTACCTATTGACATTTGCCATTGTGCTTACTATGTATTTGCATTATGCATATTCAGTTGCTTATTACACCGAAGGTGACGTGTCTGTTTCTGTTATTATTATAATAGAATTGTATGTTTTTTTAACCTTCTTTATTACGTACTTTTTCAGCAATAGGTTAATGATAAATAAGTTTCTGTCAAAAATTTCATTTTTGGTACAAGCTTTTACTGCCTACTTACCCTGAGAAAATTACGGTTTTTTTGGAAATAATTCAATATCAGGCTAATTATTTGTACACGGCTTTTATGTGTTATTTTAAACAACTTTTACTATTGACATCAATAATTCTATGGACCGGAAGTTAAGAAAAAAAATTAACCCGCAAGCAAAAATGCTATCAGTATTTTTATAATGAAAACATGTTTGAGTACACAAATTTGGAGACTTACTACCTGAATCCAAAAATATATACATCAGGAAATAACGGCATTTTAATTAAATATTTTACGACCTTGAGATAATATTGAATTTCATCTGGCCTATAGAAAGGTTTATCCATTAACAAAAATAAGTGGATTATGCGCGTATCCCAAAGAACGTATATAGACGTAGTCAATTGTAAAGTAATAGTACATTATGATACAAGTGTGCTATGTTGGTCATTACACTCGAGTCGGTTTTTAAGCCTGAGCCGAAGGCGAAGGCTTAATGGAGACGAGAAGTGTAATGACCAATGCTCACGTGTTTCATACGACGTTTTTCAACACATTTGCGAGGAAAAAAAAAAATGAAAATGTTAAAAGATATGTAATGAAAAGGCACTAGTGCGATAATGTAATGTAAAAGTCACGGCATGGGTAATATTCTGCATTATTTTGCTAATATTTAAAAAGATATGTAATGAAAAGGCACTAGTGCGATAATGTAATGTAAAAGGCACGGCATGGGTAATATTCTGCATTATCAGTGTAAATACGCTGTAATAAGACCTACTTTACGAGCAGGTGTGTTGAAAAGAAAGTTTATACCATTTTTGCCTGATTTTTACGGAATTTATGAAGATTACTTTTCATTATTTATTACCGTATCGGTATTAAATTTTGGTGGATTATTAATGAATATTTAGTCAAATTACCCGACCTATTTTTTGGTGTAAAAATATCTCTGATATCAATATATTGTTGTGTTTTCATAGAGCGAAACCGTAAAGTTCTCAGGCTAACTGTACTTTTCTCCATACCATCATCAACTACTCATAAAGACGATTATAAATATCGAGCCCAAACTCGATGGAGTTGTGCCGTTTTATTGCGGAGTTATGGCAACCTTCCAGCTCCAGCATCAGATCAGCTCCAAGTCATCATAATATTGTATTGTCATGCAATATACATATTCTTGCAAAATTTCAGCTCAATTGGATAACGGAAAGTGATTGAAAAATGGATAGCAAATTTTGACGGACAACTTACATATTTACATACATATTAACAGTGCAAGTTAATATAAAGCTTGTAAAATAGGCAGGCATATAAAAAAATCTAAACTTCTTTCATCAGGTATTGTGATTATTTACTTATTTTAAGGAAATGTTATGTACGTTTTGGTCATTAAATCGTAAAAGTAAAAAAAGTAGAATATCTGAAGGTCTTGTTAAGGTGGAATAAAATAGCATAAACACCAACGAGTCACTTATCTGTGCTGTGACATCTCCGCGACTCGCGTTTATTAGATATTCAGCGAGAGGTCACAGTGCTCGGTGACCGGATCGGGCAGAGGGCATCGCGGGCGAGGCCTGAGGACCCGCGGGGTGGGGGGAGGGGGGGGGCATGGGGGGGGGGGAGGGGGCACGGACAGGGCGTGACTCCGCGACACTCGCAAGGAGACAGGAAATCATAGCCGACACATATTCATTATTGTGGCTTCCACCCCGACGGAATACTAATTTGGTGTATTGCTGGTAGGTAATGGCGGAACGGCGACATTTATTCAAAAGAAGGCATCTACAAATTATTGACTGTATTGAACGAATGTTCCAAGACGTTTATTTATGCTTTCCTATACTATATTCAACGAGCAATATTTGTTTAAGGTGGTTCGATTGCCATACAAAGCGTTATTTGACATTCGCAGGCTAATGGCGTGATATTTTAAGAAACTTATGTAACAAACTTTCATCAATTGGCTTCCCATTTGCGCCAAATTCCCCCTTTCCTAGAATAAACTTGTATAAACTAGATTAATTTGAGAAAAATAGTTTTCCCAAAATATCACGTGACAAACCAATTTCTCAAATTAATCTAGTTTATGCAAGTTTATTCTAGGAAAGGGGGAATTTGGCGCAAATGGGAAGCCAATTTATGAAAGTTTGTTACATAAGTTTCTTAAAATATCACGCCGTTAGCCTACGAATGTCAAATAACGTTTTGTATGGCAATCGAACCACCTTTTCTCGACAACAGCTCCAACGATTGCGATGAAATTTGCAATTAAGGCGTTTACGGGGCGAAAAATCGATCTAACTCGATATGTCTGTTAAAATCGTTTTCCCTATTTTAACCCCCGGTCGCCCAGGTATTATGTATGAACCAACTACTGCACGATTCCATTACGGGATAAATGTGAATTGCAGGCCGCGAGGGGCCTACTCGGGCCTGATTATATGCAGACGGCATACCACCGCTCAGGATATGGCTGCTTCCGCTCCCTTGCCCACGAGGCGACCACTATAACGGTCGCCGCGTCAATAAACTCGCGCGATCCTCTTCTGGAGGTGATTTAATGATAGGAGCGGTGGAAAACCCGCTTTTCACGCTAGGAAGGTGTATCATCACTATCACTACATAGTATAAATCCAAGTCGCTTCCCGCTGTCTGTATGTCCCTATGTAGGTATGCATAGATCTTTAAAACTACGCAACGGATTTTGATGCGGGGTTTTTAAATAGATTGAATGATTCAAGAGGAAGGTTTATATGTGTCCATGCGGTCGCCAGTTTACTATAGAAACTACCTACTGTTAGTTTGCATCACTAAAAATTATTAAAGAGAAAGCAATGTGTTTTATTAACAGGTTGATATAGTTACGCTACCCGCTGACATATTCACTGCTTTAATGTTTTAGTAATTGCTAATATGTTCCTGACAAATCAATATCTATTTTAAGGTGATCTTTGTTTCCGGCAGACCTTTTTCTACATGTATCACTAGACTAGCTGTCCGCGCGGCATCGCCCGCGTATTGCTAAGAACCGTAGATAGAGGATATATGTGACAGTCCATGGCTATAGGGCCCTTATGGCAGGTATTGAGTTAAGCACAGATCCTAAATCTACGTTAAATAAGCTATTTAATACAAAAAAAAGTCATGACCGTAAGTCCCATACTTTTTTTTTCAAAAAAACATCAAATTTACACATTGCACTAATTGCACTTTTGAGAAATCGTCAAAGTTTGAAACCAATTTTATATATGTTCCCATTGGAAGTTACATAGATTATGATTGATTTTGTATCTCAAGGTGTTTTTCTTTGGAACTCAGTCATGTTTTTTTTAATGTGACTTCCAGATCCTGAAAAAACAGCCTTTGGAAAGAGCAACACGCTCATATGAACGAAATTAATAAAAATATTTTTTCGGCTTTTCTTTAATATGTTGTAATCTGAACCATTGTATATAGTAGAACACTAATTAACGAAATATATTTATTTTAATTAAAATGTGATGATTATTGTCAGTTACATCTTCC
Organism: Epinotia brunnichana; assembly: GCA_963854355.1. Classification (NCBI taxonomy): domain Eukaryota; kingdom Metazoa; phylum Arthropoda; class Insecta; order Lepidoptera; family Tortricidae; genus Epinotia; species Epinotia brunnichana. The sequence continues at coordinate 17,526,392 of OY977943.1, read as the reverse complement.
CTAGAACAATAACAAATTTGGTATAGTAAGTTCTAAATCATATTTAATCAATCTTCAGGAGTATCATAAAAGTCTTATTATTATTCTACAAGTCACACTTTTTTATTTATACACGATTAAAGTTACGTAAAAATCACAATTTGACTCCCATACATTTGGGAAAAGGGCCCTTATGACGAATCACAGACAAAACATATTGATAATTACAATATGGCACAATATTAACATAATTTATTTGCTAATCTTGTATCAAGACAGCAATCCGAAGAAAAAATGTTATTATACATTTTCTTAAAATATTGACCAGTAATGAGTAATTCTCATTTACAGTTAACGTTCAATAATTCACATAGTACCTACCTAGTGATCCCGAAAGAGAAAACAAATATCTGTACTGTTAACAGTCCGTTACCACTAAGGAACCATTCATAAATCACTTAGGACATTTTAGGTGATTTTTGATCCCCCTCGCCGTCTCGGGTAGGGGTGTGTATAAGGGGGGAGGGGTATCAAAAATCACGGTCAGACCCCTTATTTCACATTCCAATTATTGTAAGTTGCTGGATTATGATTTTACGATACCTACTTGGAATATGAAAAAAAATACTTATAATATAAACAATTTTATCCGTTGAGCTTTGTCATTTTTGTATGTGATTTCCCATAAGGGCCCTTTTCTACTAAACTTTGAACTCAATTTTATTAAAGAAAGAGTAAACGTACATAACTGACACCAAGGTACAAATATACCTCTATTTGTATATTTTACTATTTTGCATAAAACAAAAAAATTCTAATTTTGAAGGATTTTACAAAAACGCCAATATCTCCGTAACTAGAAACTGCCATAAGGGCCCTTTTCTTATGGACGGTCACATATAGATGATAGACCAATCAAATTAGCTAAACCCGGACATAATTCGATAACTGTCATTTTCTTTTTCTATGATGTAAAGTATTGTTAGTTATAACTAAAATAAAAAGAATTAAACATTTTAGGGTTCCGCGTCGCTGTAAAAAAACCAAAAATCTAAATTTTTTACAAATTTTGATTTCATAAGTGCAGCATAATATGTAACTTTGTAAAAGTGCCTCTATTATGATAGGATGCTTGCATTTCAGTTAAAGAAATCAAAATTAAACTAATTAATCAACCGGGACTATCATTAAGAAAGAAAGTTCAGTAAATTACACATTTTCTGGCTTATTTTACCAGAAATTATAGATAACTACAATTTTACAATTTATTCTGAATAGTATTTTATGTGTGTTGATAAATTATAAAAAATTAAACAGATACTCTTTGCGGAATTCTAAAGTCACAAATATTGGTAGTTTTTGGAAAACCAAAATACATAACTACTTGTAAAGTGTTTGATTTATCCTGTCAACATATTATTAGTACTATAAGAAACAAATTAAACAAAAAATATCCACGATTATTAATTAATTCATATTTTTTCTTACTTAAGTTTTAATATGAACGTTATATCTTGCAGAATAAGGCCGTCATTGCTTTGTGCCTCAACTACCGACCGTGCTGTGGCGAGTCGCAGGCATTCAAGGCCAAAACGCACTGACAGCGGTGGCGAAGCGGCGCGGGGCGGCGCGGAGGCGTTACTTGTAATGTTCGAGCTAATATGAAAGGATCCGAACGCTTTTTTCCCGGCCGGTATTCTGTGCAGACGCTTTCGTATTAGAGAAGAACATTACAGCCGGTACCACCTCCACGCTGCGCCGCGCCGCTTCGCCACCGCTGTCAATGCGTTTCGGCCTTCATTTATTATGGGTAGGTCAATGATTGTCAAACATTTATAAACACGAACGTGGCGTGCACCACGGTTCGGCTAGGGTGGAGATTTATTGAAATATTGTGTTCATTATATCGATAATAACTAAATTGTTCAGCATGAGACCTATTATAAGCGCTCAGTCTTCTGTACATAATTATTTAAATAAAATATGTTACTTATGTGGGTAGTAGTGGGCAGAAAGGGGCTTTATTCGAATGATTCTTTATTCGAATAAAAATTTATTCGAATAATCAGTTATTCGTCACTAATTTATTCGCGAATAATTTATTCGTCTACACTTTCGAATGAAGAATGATTTATTCTCATTTCATTCGAATAAATAGATACCACGAATATATAATTAAATAAATACATAGAAAACATCTATGACTCAGGAACAAATAATTGTGCTCATCACACAAATGCCCTTACCGGGATTCGAACCCGGGACCTCCGGCTACGTAGGCAGGGTCACTACGAGGGTCAAACTGAAAGTTCCGGGAATAGAAAAAAATATGCAGTTACATTGAATAAAAGTTTTTTTTTTAAAGTATTCTCTTTTATATTATATTGCGTTCAAACCATTCGTTAAAACAATTATTGAACGCTGAAAAAGGGTCGGCAAAATGGCCACTGAAGTGAAGGCTTTTTCACTGCTTCTGCCGGTATCTGAAACCGCTGACCACGCGATAGGTACGTTGCGTGGTCAGCGTTTCAGACACCGGTGATAACGTCATAAAGCCGAACGCTCGGCTCAGGCGGAACGGGACAATGATTCATATTTTTACGTGCATGCTGCTGGTGTTCAATTGTTCATCGGTAAGACGTTATCACGTCAATAGAAAAAACAGAGCAACTAGAACGTTTTTCATACCAAGTCTCCAATATTTTTTTTTTCTATTTGGTATTATTTATTGCAACAGAAACAAGTTTCCGACCTAGATATGGCAGATCCTATTGTATATAAAAAGTTTCATGTTATTCTAGTGTGCCGTTTTAAAATGAGAACCAAACTTCGTTTGTATGGAGAGTCGACTTGAGTCGACCATGCTGGGGACTCTTACAGTCAGCATCAAAAGTAACTACGCAATCTAAGACGTCAAAAGGTCTTATTCCCTTTTAATAATGACTTTTGACGTTGGAGCTGTGAAAAAAATCAAACTTCTAAGCCAACGCAATCATAAGATTTATGCCGCAAATTTCCGCAAGTTTTCGAAACCCGCAAGGTAAGTAATCAAAACCTACAGGGTACTTCCCGTGAACTCAGAAACTTGAAATTTGGTGCGAAGCAACGCCTTATAGAACAGATAAAGGAAAACATTGCGAAAACCGTAAATTATTAGTTACATCACTGAAAATTTAATGTGCAGTATAAACTGACACGCATTAAGTATGTGAATACATACTTAGTGAGTGTCAGTTTATAGTGGACTTGTTTCTATTGTATAGGGTGGTCTGGAACCCTCGGTGCGCGAGTCTGACTCGCACTTCATAGGTTTTTTTTGTCACCCATGGTAAAGCCGAAATAGAAAAAATAAAACAGGTGAAATAATTACAATTAATATCCGTTTCACCTTTGCACGGCGATGTTAATTGGTACCCTTGATTAAGCGGTCACCTCTTTCTAACAAATTTTAAAACTAGGTATCACTGTTCTGTCTGTATTAGGATATTACGTTTTTGAGATATATTTCATTAAAAAGCATTCCTACAATATTCGTTAAAAATTATATTCCCGAAAAGCATTACGAATAAAGAAGTTATTCGCGAATAATCCTATTTATTCTTAAACGTTATTCGTATTCGAATAAATTTTGCCCATCTCTGGGTGGGTGGCAATAAGCATATCGACTACCGTAGGCTCAAAGGGCGTAAGGGACAAAATATTGAAAATGAGCTAAAATGCAGTCATACTCAGTTTTTTTCTCTCTATCAGTTGGTATAGATAACGTCCCGATAGCTTGAAAAAATTGTCCGTTACAACCATGAAAAATATTGCGTTGATACTCAATTTTACCGAGCATTTTTGTCATATCCAATCAAATAAGAAACGTCTCTGATACATTTTGTCGTAACTCTCAGTTCATTGTACGATACGCCATTTTGCTTTGTGAACTTTTTCACAAATGTGTCTGTTACACCAAAATACTCTTGTTTTAAATATTAAATAAGTCTGGATACGCTAATTTGTAATTTCATAAATCGAATAATTCTTAGCTTTAACTTATTAGGGTTCCGTACCTCGAAAGGAAAAAACGGAACCCTTATAGGATCACTTTGTTGTCCGTCCGTCCGTCCATCAGTCTGTCAAAACCCTTTTTCTCAGGAACGCGTGGAGGTATCCAGCTGAAATTTATATCAAATACTCAAGTCTACTGTCTCTTGGAGCTGTGAAAAAAACAAACTTCTAAGCCAACGAAATCAAAAAATACAGCCGTTTAATTTCCGCAAATTGTCAAAACCCGCAAGGGAATCAAAACCTAAAGGGTACTTCCCGTGAACTCTGAATCTTGAAATTTAGTACGAAGCATTTATAGCACATAACTAATGGAATAAGTTTTTGTCAATTGTTCATTTTTAGTACAAGCTTTTATTGCCGATTGTACTTTTCTGCATACCATCATCAACTACACATTAAGACTATTCTAACGAGCCTAAACTCGATGGGGTTGTGTCGTTTTATTGCGGATTTCCTATGGCCAACTTCCTGCTCCAGCATCAGATTAGCTCCAAATCATCATAATATTGTATTGTCATGCGATATACATATGCAAGCAAAATTTCAGCTCAATTGGATAACGGGAAGTGACTGAAAAATGGATTACAAATTTTGACGGACAACTTACATACATACGAACAGTGCAAGTTAATATAAAGCTTGTAAAAATTGCGAAAATTGTACATTTTTAGTTACATCACTGAACATTTGATGTCCAGTATAAACTGACACGCACTAAGTATGTGAATACGTACTTAGTGAAATCCTACAATTAGGATATTCCATTATATGTATTTGTTTTATTTGTACACGGCGCGGTCGGTGCAAAACACGTAACTGAAATAAACTCGTTATGACGTGTTCGCCGTGCGCTCACCCGCTGGCGCCCCACACTCTCCCCGCCTCGCACCCACCGCATGCACCCTGGCTCCACTACAAGGTCGCGAGTATTTTCAATAAAATTTTCAATTTCTTAAGCGTGAAATTAACATGCTTAATTTTGATGAAAACATGATTATCGTACACAAAAAGCTATTAGTAAACAAAAATTTCATAGTTACTATTTATAACTACCGAGAAATACATTATTATTAAAACGTTAAAAATAAATGATTAATTTTTGTCTTAAATGTCTAAAAACACTCAATATAGCTTAAACAGATAAAAATATCATAGTTACCATTTTGGCTTGTCTAGATAATGAGATCAGAGGAAAACTGTGAAAAAAAACGTATATGCGAATTTCATTTCAGTTTAATTTTTCTATTAAATGATCGCATTTTAATGCACCTCAAAGTTATACTAACAAGGTATTTGGTTACCTTTTTTACTTTTAGGAAAAAGTTAGGTAGTGTACGTTAACTCGTGTTTTTTTTAAATACGGTTACGATCGCGGATTTTTTACCTAATATATTTGATAAATATATGATACTGAATAGTAAAATCCGATAAAACAATAAAAACAACGAGTTTACGAATTATGTCCAGGGTAAGCTAATTTGATTGGTCTATGACGTCCTAGCGTATACCCAAAAGGGACGATGGTAAATTAACCATACTAAATTAAGAAGTATCAGAAGCTAATACATTCATGACGTCTAATGTTATTTATAATTTAGTCGTATTATATCAGTGAGGTCATGTCTACTACGTCATGTCTAAACTAGTGCATATGCCAAATCATGGGATTAGGTATCAAAGCGGACCCCGAACTCCTTTAGGGCACAACCGGGAATAACGATTATGACCTCGGTGACGTCATGGTGGTGTCAGTTTCAGTACAAATTTTGACAGGTGTGGTGGCAAACAAGCTGGTGGCAAACAAAAAATCCGTATACGCGATGAGGGACAGAAAATATGACACTGTATCTCGCTCCCACTTGCGGTATTGCCTATGCATACATCTTTGTCACTCATGTGTGTATGTGTGGGTGAGTCCCTCTAACTATTCTACCTCTATGCTAAGAACGCAGGCAAATCCGCGGGATGAAACATGACCTATTTCCATACAGAAAGACCATAGTATATACAGGTGAAAGAATTTTTGAAATCGGTCCACTTATAATCAGGCATCGGAGTATTTTTAGCACGGTAAGACTAAAGTAAGCTATGGAGTCGTTGTAAGCATTAAAATTAATAAAAATAACTTTATTGGTAAGGAACAAGACTTACTACTACTTACACTGTAAACACTTTTATAAGTTAAGCATACGCAATAATGTTTTACTCATACTCATCCTCATTCATTTAATTCACAAAATAAATAATAACTATAAAAAAATACACTACCATCTTCATTGACGAATAACAAATAGTATGAAGGCTCCACGGAAAGAACATAGTCTAGTCACTTTTTTTTTTTTCAAATTGAGATTTTGATGTCAAAATGTTGCGCTCGTTATGAACTATTGCGTGACATTAAAATCTCATTTATTTCACGTTATTATATTACCCACTCTCGTTATTATTTATTTTATGAATTAAACGAATGAGGATGAGTATGAGTAAAAATTTAATTGTAATGCTTGCAACGACTCCATAGCATACTTTAGTCTTACCGTGCTAATAATACTCCGATGCCTGCTTATAATCTTACAAAGCTAATACAATCTCACACAGTTTCCCTCTTTATAATATTACTAGCGACCCGCCCCGGCTTCGCACGGGTGCAATGCTGATACTAAATATATATGTATTATGCATATGTCACCGTTAGATTGTGAAAACCGTCAGTTTATAATCTAACCCGTTATATTGTAAACTGACGGAATATTGTGAACTGCCAAAATAATTCATAATTTTACGCATTCATTTTCGTTGGTTTATAAACTAACAATGTCATATCGTCAAATTGTGAACTGAATCAAATTTGCCTCATTCGGAACACAACCTGTGCGCTGTTTGGTTGAGCAAATTATTCCACTTGCATCAGTTTCCACTTACGTCAGAACATGTTTGTTTTTTTTTGTTATTTAGACATTTTATTCCATTTATTTCGGCATCCAGCAGTGTCGACGAAGCTCCGCTGCGCGGGGCTCCTATTTCTGGGCGCTTTGCCCTTCGGGCAACTGAAGATACCTAACTAACCTAACCTACCTAGTCTTTGTGTACGTTCCGTAGCAAGTCGATTTGATCTCAGTTCACAATTTGACGATTCGACATTGAAAGTTTATAAACTAACGAAAAATAATGCGTTAAATTGTGAACGGTTTTGACAGTTCACAATTTTTCGTCAGTTTATAATATCGCGAGTAAGATTATAAACTGACGGTGTTCACAATCTAACGGTGACACATATAAACCTGCCTCTTGAATCACTCTATCTATTTAAAAAAATCCGCATCAAAATCCGTTGCGTAGTTTTAAAGATCTAAGCATACATAGGGACAGACAGACAGCGGGAAGCGACTTTGTTTTATACTATGTCACTACATAGTATAAAACAAAGTATCACTATAGTTAGTATAGATAGATAACTGTAGGAAAAGGTTGTGTTGAAGACTTTTTAGGGTTCCGTAGCCAAATGGCAAAAAACGGAACCCTTATAGATTCGTCATGTCCGTCCGTCTGTCTGTCTGTCTGTCCGTCCGTATGTCACAGCCACTTTTTTCCGAAACTATAAGAGCTATACTGTTGAAACTTGGTAAGTAGATGTATTTTGTGAACCGCATTAAGATTTTCACACAAAAATCCAAAAAAAACATTAAGTTTTAGGGGTCCCCATACTCAGAACTGAAACTCGATTTTTTTTTCATCAAACCCATACGTGTGGGGTATCTATGGATAGGTCTTCAAAAATGATATTGAGGTTTCTAACATAATTTTTTTCTAAACTGAATAGTTTGCGCGAGAGACACTTCCAAAGTGGTAAAATGTGTGTCTCCCCCCCTGTAACTTCTAAAATAAGAGAATAATAAAACTAAAAAAAATATATGATGTACATTACCATGTAAACTTCCACCGAAAATTGGTTTGAACGAGATCTAATAAGTAGTTTTTTTTAATACGTCATAAATAGTAAACCGCAATTTATTTCACGGAACCCTTCATGTGCGAGTCCGACTCGCACTTGGCCGCTTTTTCAAGATAATTTTATCAGCCCTAACACGGCGGATTTGTCATGAGTGATATATTGGCCATCTTCCATCTCCATCATCATGCCAACTCGTTGGTACCGTGGTACTGATAACTGATAATATTACTTTGTGTATACAAAAAATTTAATAACAGCATATGTAAAAAATTTACAACTTATTTATTTACTTACCTATTTTCGTATGAAGAATATTGCAAAGAAATGGTCGTAAAAGGGCATTTTCAATCATTCGTGTACCCAATTAGCGTGAGTTGTTAAACAAAAATTTACTCAGTATCAGTTTTGTGACGACAATTAAGTATTCAGTTTGTGTAAAAAAATACTTTTTCTTTTCAATTTATAAATGATAATTATGCTAGTTATATGTAACAAGTTCATTTTCGCATCATTCGTATGCACAACTCGAACTATTGAAAATGCCCAAATATAAGTCCTAGTTCCAAAAATGTCACAGCGTGGGCCAATATACGAATAGGGGAAGGGGGGGTGAAATCGGATAGCGGGTCAAAGCAGATAGTATGCTATTTCACATTTCCGCTATCGCTGACTCGTTCCGACACGTTAGACAGTACGGGCAGAGGCCACTCAGTGCGATTGCAAATGGCGTCAAGTGAAGTGCATCGTGTCGCGTTGCTGTGGACGAAAAAAGTAAAAACAGGCAATTGATGTAATATTTTAACTTTTTTCATCACTTATCAAACCACTGTCAGTGTGAGAGTATGTTAGTTAACATTTTAAGTCGATACAGTGACTATTTGAGTTATGCTTTTCGATATTGTTCCTATTTTAGACTTTGAAATTCTTGCGTATTTATTTCGTTCGTCAAATCAAGGCCGTTGGGTAGAAGCAGACGGGGTGAAATCGGGTATCCAGTTGTCCGGTGTGTCTGAAATGGGCAATGTACGGTGTGTCTGAAATGGGCCCACGAGGGTTGCACCGAGTGTACAGCACAGGAATTATTGTTTTTTGTATGTGATAGTTGTAAGTAATGAGTATCCGTAATCACCCTATCATAAAAATAATGGTATCTGGTTTTACCCGTATATGAGGGGTGATATCGGATTTACTAAATCTAAGAAAATGTTGATTGATCTCTTAAGTAATAACTTGATCTCTTTAATTTTGTGCCAAAAGAAAGAATAATACTTGTTGATTTTGATGTTATATATTTTTTTTATATATCTATGTGGACTAATTAAATATTGTTTTTTTTTCTTAACTATCCAGTGTTACCCCTCTCTCCCCTACCTACTGATGCGGCATCCGATTTATCAGACGAAGTGAATTACGTCATCGTGATCTCAACAAAATGTCATGAAATCGGGTATATTACGCACGTTGCAAAACTTGATATACGTGACCATATTATTAAAGTAAAATGAAACGGTTCACTCACGTCCCTGAAGTCGCATGACCTTATTGTTTGCCGTCATTTAAAAAACCGGCAAAGTGCGAGTCGGACTCGCGCACGAAGGGTTCCGTACCATTATCTATAAAAACGGCAAAAAAATCACGTTTGCTGTATGGGAGCCCCCAGCCTGGTGACTGACGGACAGACAGACAGACGGACAGCGGAGTCTTAGTAATAGGGTCCCGTTTTACCCTTTAGGTACGGAACCCTAAAAAGCAACATGTTATCAAACTGGTGTCCATGGCTGTGAAAACAATAACTACTTCGGCGCGGCGGTTTCTTTGGTTGTTGCTGTGTAACTACAAGTGTACCTACTTATTGTCGATTGGTTAGTTAGTACGACTCCCCAAACTCGTTAATTTCGCTTAGTAAAATCGATTCGCATTTTTTCCCACTAAAATGTTCTGCTACCTAGTAGTTTTCTTCATTCGTAAATTCGTCCAAGTAGTATCAGATATCCCTTTCCCTCATCATCATCATAAATTTAAGAGCCAGGCTCTTGTCGGTGGAGTAATCGCCATTCTGTTCTTCTTTCTACCACTGTTTTGAGCTCCTGATACGACATTACATTAACTTTCTCTTTAGCTTGGTCCATAAACGCACGTCTTGGCCTTCCTCTGCCTCTCCTTCCTTCAATTTTTCCTTCAATTATAGTTTTTATGTAATTGTCATGTCGTATCAGGTGCCCCAACATATTTCCCCTTCTGTTTTCAATAGTTTTTAGTAGACATCTTTGTTCTCCTATCAAATTTAGAACCTCTTCGTTTGTTCTTCTTTCTGTCCAACTAATACCTTCCATCCTTCTCCATGCCCACATTTCAAATGCGTTCAGTCTCTCTCTGTCACGCTGGGTTAGAGTCCACGTCTCACTTCCGTACAACGCTATGCTCCAGATGTAGGTCTTAATAAAACGTTTTCTGATCTTTCGAGATATTTTCGCCTTTAATATTTGATTTTTGGCATTGAAAGCTTTTTTGGCCATGGCTATGCGTGCGATGATATCCGAAGTGCATCTGGAGTCACAGGTTATAATGCTGCCTAAGTATTTAAAGCTTTTGACTTGTTCAATGGCTGAACCTCTAATTTTTATGGGATCTATGATTTGGTTTGTCTTAGATGCAATTAATGTTTTGGTCTTATTTATATTTATTTTTAGTCCAAATTCTGTGAAAATGAGGTCCATTTCTGTTACGAGCTGTTCAAGCTGTGCAGAATTTTCGGCTACCGCTGCGATGTCATCAGCGAATCTTATAAAGTGAAACTTTTCTCCATTAATTTTAACACCGCCTTTTTCTGATCCCAAAATTTCTCGAATGGCGGTTTCAATGAAAATATTAAAAATCAAAGGCGAGAGTGGACAACCCTGCCTTACACCCTGTTTTATTTTGGCTTTTCCCTTCTCCTGTCCTATTTCTACTATGGTTTCTTGATCTTTATATAGTGCATGTATAATTCGCCTGTCTCTATAATCTATTCCTATTGTACCCTTTCCCTATTTCTTCCTATTTCATATTTTCTCAATTAATATACTTCCTTTCCTCTTTTACTTCCTCTTCCTCTTCTTCCTATTATCTCCTTCTCACAACTCGTATGCGATTTTCATTACATTGCGGGGCTGTGGGCTATAGAAATACGACGAATTCAATCAAACCCTGCTATGTAATAAATAAAATTCGCACGCGAGTTGTTGCACCATGTACTTAAATGGCCCTATTGTGTATTCCTTAAAATTCATTCCTTGTTTAATTCATCCGTCGAATCTACGTTTAATGACGACCGCTTTAGCCTAGTTGGTAGTGACCCTGCCTACGAAGCAAGAGGTCCTGGGTTCGAATCCCGGTAAGGGCATTTATTTGTGTGATGAGCACGAATATTTGTTCCTGAGTCATGGATGTTTTCTATGTATTTAAGTATTTATTTCTCTATATAAGTATCTATATCGTCGTCTAGTACCCATAGTACAAGCTTTGCTTAGTTTGGGACTAGGTTGATTTGTGTAAGATTGTCCACAAATATTTATTTTATTATTTTATTTATTAATAAATGCAATTTTATAAAGTAAACGGGCTAAAGTACGTTGATAGGTTAAGGTTATGTAAGTCTTGCAGTGGCCCGAAGGACACGGAAATAGGAACTCTACGCTAGCGACTGTTTCGATGTATGCCAAAGTTGGGGAAACATGCGACAGGGAAAAATATAATTCTGTGAATAACGGAACAGTGAAATTAAGCTAATGATAATAAAGGGGATCCCATTCCCAACACGAGTGCGAGTGGGGAAAAACACAAATGCAAATTTTGCCACGCGGAATTAACGAGTTTGGGGAACCAATCGAACCAGTCTCACTGAGAGGGAAATTCGGTAAACTTTCGTATCGAGCGTCGGGCTGGCTACTTATGTCTTCCTCGTGTCGATAATCCTATGCCTTTTATTTCTAATCAACTATAAATTGTATATGTATTTTGCGCGCTCGTTCTGAAACTTTGTCTCGGGGCTCGTGGAAGGGAACGTGCGAAAAATATTGATAACAAAGGAATGCGAAATGTTAGCGTTAAATTTACTCCTTACAACAATGATTTAGCTATCCCTAATTGGTAAAAATGTTCACGCGCTAAATTAAATCACATAGGCTCAGTGCTCACAGGGAATTTATTAGATAAGAAATTATTTGGTAGTGATTTACTCGTTTATTATATCACTAGAGGGCTCTAACCTGTTTGCAATACGCATGTACCGGCTGGCAAGGTATGTAAAGTATTACAAGCGCTGCTATGCGATTCACAGCACGTCTCGAATCACCTCACCACACAGCCCTAGTGTATCTTGACCACGAGATCCTCGCATCTTTGTGTAAATGATAGTCAGATTTATGCTGGTCCGTACGAGGGAAGTTGTGGATATGTGTTCTGTTCTGAATAGCAGTATTCGCTGCGTCGCGTGCGTCGCCAGTGCCGTTGCCGCAAACTGTTGCCGTCACGATACATTACGTACTCGTTGCATTAATCCATTTTGTAATGTTCCGTATTAAGAGGTTGAGTGAGACAAATTTGGATTGTAAGTGCCGTTTGGTTAGGTAAATGTTGAAGTTGAAAACTGCGTAAGCATGCGCATGAGTTTTGAATTATATGTTACTTAGAAGACCCATGAAACGATTATTGGAAAAGGAAAATTGTTGCAAAATATCGCCATAGTAGGTTATTAATAGATACCTGCCGTGTAACTGGACCTTATTTTATTAATTCTTTTTTTATTTAAATAATGGGTACAAACAACCTACCGTGTATACCGGATTTTTAACCCCCGACGCAAAAAAGGGGTGTTATAAGTTTGATGGGTCTTTGTATCTGTGTGTCTGTCTGTGGCATCGTAGCTCTTAAACGAATGGACCGATTGTAATGCGTTTTTTTGTCCCAATGCTGACGTGATCGAGATGGTTCTTAGCTACGTTTCAGCAAACTCAGTTTAGCCGGTTTTGAGATATAGAATTTTGAAATGCAAATTTTGGGGGTTTTTCAACTTTTCTAAGTTGTTAATTATTTATTCAAATAAATTGTAGTTGGGTAGATGCAAGTATGTAGACATCACCTAACCTTATATACCGACACTGTAGCAGCACTCCCTAAAAATCATGACTTGGAAAAAAAACCAAAAGCTGCAGCATTTACAATAAAGCGCCTCGTATCGTTAGTAAAAGCATGTTTGTTTTCTTGCAGTCGAGGAGCCCTAAGGAGCGTCGTGGTCGTGAGCACGAGACGTGCGCGGGCGCCGCGGGTGCGGGGAGCGCGCGGGGGTCGCGGGGGGTGCGGGGGCAGGGTCCCGCGGATGCTCGGGTTCATTACCCGCGCCCGTTCGATCGCGGGCTATCCACAATGGGGGCCATACCATCCCAGGGCACGATATACCACCGGAGAAATAAATCCAATAAGATGCCCTCGCTGGTCGTGATCACATAGCGCAACGGCGTCCTTTCTTGCACGAATGCTGGAAGACTTTGCAATTCCCTTACAACTATGATAGTTAAGCTTTAAATTACTTGATCATATAGGGACTACGTCAGCTACCTAAGCCACAGAATAAGTAATAGTACAAGTACCTAACCTACTACTAAAAAAGCCGTCTCTTTACTATAGTAGATATTCGTATACTTATCTACTTATAATGGGTGAAGGAAAACATCGTAAGGAAACCGGTCTAATCCCAATAAGGTCTAGTTTGCCCTCTGGGTTGGAAGGTCAGATGGCAGTCGCTTTCGTTAAAACTAGTACCTATGCCAAATCTTGGGATAAGGGGCACAACCGGGAATAACGCTAGGAGTATGATGACTTATAATGGACATACTCCGTAATAAATATTTACTGAAGTTGTGGTTGTGGCCATACCTAGTACTACGAGTACCTATACTATACTACGAGTACCTATAGTGGATCTGTGGCCTGTATAAATCGCAAGAAAGTATTTTTTCAAATTCATTTTTTTTAATCCGACAAAAGATTTCTATATATGTACAACGTGTCCCAAAACTCAACGATAAGCCGGCACCAGAGGATGGAGCTACTTATGAGTAGTCGAGAAAAAATAAGGAAAAAAATATATCTCAATTATTTTAGAAATTACAGAAAAAAAATGAAATTCATCGAAAATCGACATCCCTAATGGTATTTTTAACGACCATGTCTACAAATATTCAAATATTACTGTTTTTTTTTTGTTTTTGGAAACTTAAGTAGCCCTGCTATCTAACACAGTTCTTAAAAATACCATAATACATGTAGTTTTTACACAAAAAATAATCAAAATCGATTTTGTCCCTACAATTTTGAAAGATTTTTTCTTACAGTCCACTTTCAATCATCATGGTGTAAAAAAATTGTATTGACACCACAATGGCAATTATTTTCAAAAGTTGACGCAACTAACCAAGATTCCAAAATAGTATAATACTTTAGGAAACCTAGTCACAAAAAAAAACAACGAATTTTTAAACAAGAATCGACATTATTTAATGTTGGCGGTAATCACTTTTACTGTACCCAAAAAAGGATTTTTGTTATTGAAAAATGTTGAATAAATGCAAAGAAATGGTACAATTTTTTTTAATTTTTTTAAATTCATTTACTACATTATTAATACTACAGTAAATGTTCAAATTGCCTGCCACCGGCATTAATACAGACATGACATCGCCTTAGAAATGATCGTTTTATCCGTCGTGCATATCTTCTACCATTGATATGATCCGCAGCTTGTGTGATTTTTTGGCGAAGCTCGTCCAATGTTGCTATGGGTTTTGAGTAGACTTTGTCTTTAAGACAGCCCCAGTAGAAGAAGTCCAGGGGGTTCAGGTCGGGCGAACGGGGTGGCCACAAGATAGGACCAAGTCGCCCGATCCAACGCCCTGGATACTCTTGGTTTAAGTATTCTCGCACTGCACGGGCATAGTGAGCTGGGCAACCATCATTTTGAAACCACATGTTTTGTAAATCACGTAAAGGCACGTCTTCTAATAATTCAGGCAAGTCGTTTTGTAAAAAGTTCAAATAGCCATCACCATTAAGGTTTCCTTGTAACTACGACTTGCCTGAATTATTAGAAGACGTGCCTTTACGTGATTTACAAAACATGTGGTTTCAAAATGATGGTTGCCCAGCTCACTATGCCCGTGCAGTGCGAGAATACTTAAACCAAGAGTATCCAGGGCGTTGGATCGGGCGACTTGGTCCTATCTTGTGGCCACCCCGTTCGCCCGACCTGAACCCCCTGGACTTCTTCTACTGGGGCTGTCTTAAAGACAAAGTCTACTCAAAACCCATAGCAACATTGGACGAGCTTCGCCAAAAAATCACACAAGCTGCGGATCATATCAATGGTAGAAGATATGCACGACGGATAAAACGATCATTTCTAAGGCGATGTCATGTCTGTATTAATGCCGGTGGCAGGCAATTTGAACATTTACTGTAGTATTAATAATGTAGTAAATGAATTTTAAAAAATTAAAAAAAATTGTACCATTTCTTTGCATTTATTCAACATTTTTCAACAACAAAAATCCTTTTTTGGGTACAGTAAAAGTGATTACCGCCAACATTAAATAATGTCGATTCTTGTTTAAAAATTCGTTGTTTTTTTTTGTGACTAGGTTTCCTAAAGTATTATACCATTTTGGAATCTTGGTTAGTTGCGTCAACTTTTGAAAATAATTGCCATTGTGGTGTCAATACAACTTTTTTACACCATGATGATTGAAAGTGGACTGTAAGAAAAAATATTTCAAAATTGTAGGGACAAAATCGATTTTGATTATTTTTTGTGTAAAAACTACATGTATTATGGTATTTTTAAGAACTGTGTTAGATAGCAGGGCTACTTAAGTTTCCAAAAACAAAAAAAAAAGAGTAATATTTGAATATTTGTAGACATGGTCGTTAAAAATACCATTAGGGATGTCGATTTTCGATGAATTTCATTTTTTTTCTGTAATTTCTAAAATAATTGAGATATATTTTTTTCCTTATTTTTTCTCGACTAATCATAAGTAGCTCCATCCTCTGGTGCCGGCTTATCGTTGAGTTTTGGGACACGTTGTATACATATTGAAAGAAAGAAAGAAAGAAAACATTTATTCGTGACAACAACACAATAATAAATTTAGACACATACACACATACACATTTGTCACGAAATAGACACAACTCAGCCACACATCGTACTTAACTAATGCTGGCAGGGCCAGCGCTGGTCTACTTGGTATTGAACATACTCTCAAAATGTTGACAAGAATCGGTTGAGAAATGCGAACTGTAGAGGAGAACAGCCGGATATCCGGACATTTGGACAGAATAGGGGTGAACACTCTTTTTTTTTTTTTTTTTTTTTTCCGTTTGGCCTGCAGTGCGGCCAGTAACAGATATGATACGGTATATCCTCTCTGAGGGCCTTAAGGGCCTCTCAGAGGGAAGGGTGAACACTCAAAATGTATTATTACTCCAAAAGAAGGAAATATCTCAAAAAATTACGAAGCTATAACCGTTTTCATATTGCTTGTTAGAGAGAGAAAACGCTAGGGGATCGTGACGTCACTATCCACGAGCGTCATAGTAAATGACAATCGTTCCATATGAAGGTTGCGGAAAAGGGACAGAATATAAAAAACCATGAACACTCATAACTTTTGTAATTATTTAAGGTAAACGTCCATTGTTTCGGCATGTTAAGCCTCTTATGAATTCGTATTTTTTTTAAGACATTACCGATCATGATATCGCTTTGAAATCTTTTGTGTGATGAATACTGATATCTTGGCTATTATTTAATGAAAGAATTATATAGTTTTAGTTTCAATATTTATTTTTTATAAATTTATTTGTAAACCTCTTATTTGAACCCCATTTCGTGATAAAATTTGGCTCTGCTCCTAAGTTTGTGAGTTCGTGGCCCCTGTTTCGGCATAAAGTTTTCGAGTACCTGATAGTAGGAGATACGTTTTATTTATGCATATACACCCTCATTTATTATTTGTTATTGAACAAGATTATTGAAAAGGTAGGTAATATCATGAATATTGACAAAATCCAATAGAGGGCCTGGGTAAAACTCTGGTAAATTTTAAATACCGTGACTTTTGTTGTTTTTCCAGGATTTTTTTATGAAATGTAAGGTTAAATAACTTATCCAATAGTACAGAGGGTCACCCTTTCGAAAGTATGTCACACATAGGTTATCTATTTATAATAACCAAAACTGTTTAACTTGAGATACATATCTAGACAACCTTTGGGAAGTGACACATATCTGTAAACGCTCTTCTGTTTAATAGAGTTTAAAGTTACCTTTCACTTCTTAAAAAAAACCCTTAAAAATAAAGAAAGTTCCGGGACTGGTAAGTCCCGGGATTTCAAAGGTTTAAAATAAAAAATGTCTTTAATAATTGTAAAATGTATCTAGCTAGTTAGATGTATTGATTATATAAGATTGATTTACCTGAAAAATTATCTGGTCAATGTTGTATGGGTCACACTTTTTAAACAACAATCTTATACTGTTTTATAGTAACCTTCGTTTAATAAAAATAATCCCACAAAAATAATTAATACCCAGTACCCAGGCAACAATATTCCATTTTATCGAAGTACATATTACCTCTTCAAGAAGAATATCAAATAACAGACGAGGGTACACATTTCCCATACCTTATCTACTACTAGGATTGATCTGTGTTTACCTACCACAATAGATTTCTCTATCACGAACTTGGGAAAAAGTATTAAAAGTGGTAGTCCCTTGCTTCGTGTTACTAGTTCTTGGATATTCCCGCAATTAATAATTTAGATCACATTTAAATTATGTTCAATAACCATTAACTATCCTACATGTAATATATAAACATAAATATACCGGACAGAAATCGAGCAATAAAAAAATATATGCTGCAAGTAAATATGCGAATTCACCTTAAAATTGTAAATGTAGGTCACGTTCAACCTCGTTTTACGGGAATTCTAGTGAACAAAACATATACCGAATTTAGCTCATAGAAAACCTCATTAAATACATTATCTGTTTTTTAGATTTACATTTACAATTTCTCAAGTATTATTTAAATACAAAAGATACAAGGATGTATCTAGAAAGTCCTTGATTCGGTAGTAACACGAAATAGGGGCCACACGAAAAATATAATGACCACTAGTTCTTGAGTCCATTTATTGCGATTTTAAGGGAGTCCTATACCTAAATATACAATTATTTCTTATTAAATCAATTGTTAAGGAACTCCACAAAGCACTGTTCAAAGATTTTTTTCAAATGGACTTCTGTTTGCCTTTCAATTCCCTTAAGAAGTCGGAGCGAGCACCTTACGTCTACAACAAGTTCGCGCATACCGCACAGCTATTCTCAGCCGACTGAGAGTTTCTAGCGTTATATTGCTATTAGTATAGTCGTCAAAATGTTAGAATTCGATTTTTTTGAAAGATTAAATGATAGAGATTTTTTACAAATGTATATTTTAAATAAAAATTATTTGAATTGCGTATTATATGCGTCAGAAACAAAACTAACGAAATGACGTACTAGCACGAACTTGTGGCCCGTTACCTTAATCCCCTGCTTTACTTTTCTCTCCATTTGACAATATTTTTATTCCTTTTTCGAGAAAATTCATCATTTATTTGGTGTCTACCTACACCCCTATTGTAGCCCAATCAATAACTACCTAGTGGATCTGTAAGCTGTAGAACTCACGAGATGGTCTTAGTGAAAAAGAAAACTTTTTTTGAATCTCGAAGAAGAGAATTGACAAAAAAGAATAGGTAGAGGAGTATATAATTATTGTACCTGCTCACAAAATTTCTCGAGAATTGGTTGAGACATGCGACCTGTAGAGGAGAACAGCCTGACAGCGGGACAACGGAACACCGGACATACGAACGATTTTCGGCCCAAGCTGAAGCATAGGACTTCGTTCGCTTCGCTCGCTCGTTCAACTACTTCGTTATACCTACATTCGTTTCCTTAGATGTGACTGAATTGTATCATTTAGGGATTAAGTGATTACTGATTATAGAAATAGTAAAAAAATCATTTGGCAAAATTAGGTATAATGCTGAGAATATCACTTCCTTTTCCTTATTATTATTAGGGTTTAATTGTAGGTTAGGGTTTAACCTATCACCAAGAGACTAACCTTTGTGGGTTACAACAGTTAAGGGGTAGGTATGCACTAAAGAAATACAAACAAAATGAGAACGTTAGGTATACATCAAAATATGTATAATGAATAATGAAGAACGTGCACGCCATCTACTGGCGTACCTACATTTAAAACGAGGATGCTTGTGTAATTGCATAATTGTGTCACATTTCATTATCCACAATTCCACAGTTAATCAAGCATATCATAGCACAAAAGAAAATGTTTGCAATACCTGAAAATATATTAGGTCCAAAGTTGCTCGCGCTACTTGCCACATTCCATTGTATCTTTTCACTTGCGGAAGCAAAGTGATGTATGTATTTAGTTCGATCCAAATAAAGTATAAATTAGTTTTCTATTTGGCCTAGTGAACAAATATCAAAACAGATGTTTTAATGGGAACAATGTTATACAAATAATTGAAATGAAAATAGGAACGTACCACCAATTGCAAAACAAAGGAAATTCAGAGGTGAGTGCTCGACGAATTTTCACGAATGCTCAGTGGTGGTCTCATTTATTCACCGTCTATGTAAATTCCGACCCCTGTTTGACAATCCCTGGCTGAAAATGGACTTAGTTGGAAGTAAGTGAATAACTTGCTTGACTACTGACTGACTGACGGGTGGTCTTTTATTCGGTTTTTCGGGAACTGAGTTAAATACTTATAAATGACTGACTTTGACAGGCTATAGATAGTTAGTAGGTTAGTAGATTGTTAACCTAAATACTAGTGTTAAATATAATCATTATTTTGACGAGAGACATCATTCTGTACTTGACTCGTTTTATTGTTATTGACCCTGTACATCTCTGACAATATTACATGAATGATCCTTTTTTTTCTGTTTTAACGCTTAGAGACAGTATATACATCTCTATAAGAACATTAGAATAATTATTGATTTTATTTGGACGCTCAGAGACCTTATACATCTCTGGGGTACTAAATTAATATCATAAACTTATTGTTAATTCTGATACAGACCGTATATCGAATGTAATTGATAATATTTTACAATTTTGAATTTTTTTGTTTTCATTTAGTGACATTTAGTTTGTTAACGTTTAGGTACTTATTGGTTAAAATCTGCAATTTTTAAATGATTTTTGTGTAAGATTATTAATATTATATTGTAGAATACCATTTGACATATAAAAGTGCTCTTGTGGCCTATTTGCAGAATAAATAATTGTTTTTTTTTTTCAACCGAGGGTTGAAATTGAGTCATAATATCGATTGTCATATTCGTAATCCAGTAACTTTACACATCCAGAGCATGCGTCAAATCCGGTAGTTGTAATTTTTTGCAGACTTGTTTATGATGTTGGCCCAATGAATAATCCAAGTTTGTGACCTCGAGCGCCGAACGCAACTTTGTCAAAAATCGAAAATACCGCGAAAGTTTTTATTAGAACCCTAAAGGACTAGTTTTTGATAGTACCTTCTCAGGACGTTTTTAAAGTAGACTTGATTTGCTACAATATAAGACTAGAATTGTCTCTGTAGACCCATTAGTTTCCGAGATAAAACCTTTCAAAGTATATAATTTTTCGAACTTCGCAACACTAGCAAACTGAGTCGGGGGTACTTGGAACTTCACCCCGCTAGAGTTGTTCGAGCGAAGTGAGAAAAATTGCAAAGTAAGAAAATATTAAGAATTTTGTAAAACTTTATCTCGGAAACTATTGGGTCTACGTCTAAAGAGACAAATCTAGTCTCATATTGTAGCAAATTTAGTCTACTTTAAAAACGTCCTTAAAAACGAGTCCTTTAGAGATTTTGCTGTTTTTTCGATTCATGACAAAGTTGCGTTCGGCGCTCGAGGTCACAAACTTGGATTATTAATTGGGCCAACATCATAAAAAACTCTGCAAAATATCAGGACTACCGGATTTAACGCAAACTACCCCGTACTTTCAGGCGACAAAGTTACTGGATTATCATAACATAACACTATGCGCATAAAATTGTACTGTGGCATAATTGTTCCCTGTCATAATTATACGGAGTCATAATTGGTTTATCATAATCATAATCGTCATACATTTATTTAGTCATAATATTGATAATTATAATTTATAATTATTTTTAGTCATAATTGTAAATGTCATACCTACATGAAGTTTCATTTCCCCACACATAGTCTTCGCCAAACCATTTTATTATACTTTCTGAAATGAATACAATAAGTTAGTAAAGTTTGAGATTTGATCAAAAAACAATACAAAGCGTGGGGCGTCAAATAAACTATTCTCTGAGATCAACCAATGCCAAGATACTTAGTGGTGTATAAAGTTCAAGTTTTCACGTAGGCAGTAGGGAACAGGAACTTATTGTGTGAGTGTCATGTCATGCCCTTGCCAGACAAAGAATGAATTACTTTGGTAACAGCTACCCACAACCAAAGGAATTCAAGGTGCTCCCGGTGAACTGCATCATCCGTTTTGTGGAAATGATGGAGCAAGCCTGGGAGCAGGCATAAAGGAGAGGGCAAATGCACAAAAGATCCCACCGGGGGATAAAATAAGATAAGGGAACAGGGATTTAATGGCAAAACCGACTCGGATCGCGGATAGGTTAGAAGACAAAAGCGGGAGCAAAGCTTTCGTCTTCAAGGTATTTTTTTTATAAAAGAGCGGAAAAACTTGTTACTAAAACTTGTTTGTAAACTTTTATACTGACCGCCCTTTGCTATACAACTGTGACCCAACACCTAGTCTACTCTAAGGCAGGTCGGTGTAGGTACGACGACGAGCGAAGCGAGGAGGAGTGTTAGGAAGAACTGCGACCCTACAGCGCGCGAGCTGAGCGAGCGTAGCGAGCGTGCCGCGGCAGCGGCCGGCGAAGCGCCAGAGCTATAACCAAGAACTTCGAATCTCGAACTTCGTATATCTCCGTCTCTATCGCACTTATTGTTTATGGTACTAGAGCGACAGAGACGGAGATATACGAAGTTCGAGATTCGAAGTTCGTGGTAGCGCCGCAGAGAACCGACTTTATGATTAAAAACGTTATGCGCATAAATGTGTGACTATTTACAGTTATGCGTAATGATGAGTATGACGAATCCACGTTTGCCTATCAAAAATTTGTGTGTGGACCACTTGGGCGGGAACTCTTGACAGATTTTAATAATGTTTGTGTGTGGACTATTTCCTGGACGTGTTTTTGAAGCGGTTATATTGAAAAACTAACTTTTCTCAAACATGCTCGGAAATGTATGCGTTAATGTCACGAAATGAAGACATGAAGTTCCTTGTTTATGGCTGCCTACATTACTTCTTGGCCTAGGCCAAGAAGTAATGTATGAAAACCCTAACTAAAAACATTATTGGCCGCTACTCTAACTTTTTAAATTTGCTTACTGATATTAAACAGACAAAGGAAAAAATACATACTGCCAACCACCAATACTTTTTTTTAATTGTTTTAGTTTTTTGTAAAAAGAAAATTGTTAGTTTTTTACATTTTTTTGTTATTTTTCGTTTATTTTTTAGTGTTGTTTATCGTTTTTGATGATTTAAAAAAAAATCTTTTCTTTTCTTGATGTTTGTCTATTTTTTAATGTTAAAATTTTTGTAGGGTCTTTTATGTTATTTTTAAGTTCTTTTTTATCTATTTTTCCTTTTTGTTTTACTTTTTTTAATGTTTTTTTTTTGTTTTTTTTAATGTTTTTTGTTTGTTTTTCTTTTTTTTTCGTTTTTTTTTTTTTGTTTTTTTTTAATATTTTTTGTTTGATTTTTTGTTTTTTTTTTCCTTTTTTTTGTTTTTTTTTAATGTTTTTGTTTTTTTTTTTGTTTTTTTTCTTTTTTTTTTTAATGTGTTTTGTTTGTTTTTATTTTTTTTTGTCCATTTTTTGTTTTTTTCCTTTTTTTTTTGTATTTTGTCATTTTTTTGGGCGTTTTTTTTGTTGTTTTTTTAGTTGTTTTTTTTTATATTTTTTTCCTTTTTGTTTTACGCTTTTGTAATGTTTTTTTAGTAATATTCTTTTTTAATGTTTTTTTTTTCTTTTTTAGATTTTTATCTAGAATCTTTCTCACTTTAGTGAGGTGAAAAGGATTCTATTTTTAAACCACTCACATTCGCTAGCTCGTGTTTCAATTCCACACTTTAGTGAGGTGAAAAGGATTCTATTTTTAAACCACTCACATTCGCTAGCTCGTGTTTCAATTCCACACTCGCGGTTAAATTATAACTGCACCCTTGTATAACACACTTGTACTAATAACTATTTATTATTTCCTCACATCGTTTGAGAAAAGCACTATACAAGCCTCGGCCGGAACAGAGATTGCTGGACTCGTTGTATCCGATGTGTATGTCTAGCCCAAACTCGTCCATCAATCTCTTACTTCACGGCCTTTGCAGTAATGTACTATTAATGAATGATTTATATATGAAATATGACATTATTCAATGTATTTATCAGTGGCGGAGCGCCCATACAAGCCGATTCCCACCGCCTTCCCTAAAATATCATGCTATATATTACCAAACTCGTAAATCATCAAAAACAGCCCTTTTATTTGGCTCCGGGTTGTCCAATGAAAATTCTTACGCGCCGCCACTGGTATTTATATAGGTACCAGCCCGGCTAGCACACTAGCAAAATGACGACTTTTATGCACATGTTTTATGTCCACAACCGACGTATAAAATTTTACCGTCATGAGCTAACATGCTATACCATCATTTACGTAAAATGTGACCATTTATATGTCTTGCACATAAAACTATTTGCCTTACGTCAAATGCTAACATGCTCTTGATTTTGGCACATAAAACTTGACGATATGAGCCGTTGACGGACGAAATTTTATGTAGGTCACTCGAGACCCCGGATAAATTTTAACACAATGAAAACAATATAATTTTCGCAGGATTTCTCCGATTTCTGTCACAACACATACGGTTTCAGTCTCAAAACTCCTATCGTCTCCTGAAACAATGATCTAGCATTTTTAATTTTAGCTAGATCATGATTACTAACTATAAATTAGTATAAATAACGCAATGATTATGATTTTTTGCTTGTGTTGTAATAAAGTATATTACACAAATTTACAAATATTATTGATTCAATTATAAACTAACATGTGTTTTGGTACTCGCTAAATTACTTACAACCACTACGTAAAACTTTTTGTGGGGTGGGAGTAACGTAAATAAAAACAAAAAACTATTATAACACAACTTAATACAGGAGAACAACTGTTTAGTAAACTGTGCAGTGCTTATCATTACTCTTTAATTAGGTAGTATTATAATAGGCTTCTAACCATAGACTACTATTGAACGAATGAAATGAATGTAATAATTTTGCTACGTATATTTTACGCTATGGCATAAATATATGTTGCGTGATTACCATGTTAGCTAAGTAACGTAAAAATGGTCACGATCGTAAAGTTATACGTCCGAACGTAAATATATGTCCGATTAGTGTGCTAGCTGGGCAGTATTAATAAAAAAATTATATACATACATATTATAATTATCAATAGGCTGCTAAAATCGACACAAATTTATGGCAGTGTGGCTCCATAGGTTTCTACCATTGTTTTTTTTTTAATGACTATGACGCGGTCCCGGCTAGCAGACTAATAATCGGACATATATTTATTTAGGTAGGTACGTTCGGACGTATAACTTTACGATTGTGCCCATTTTACGTTACTTTAGCTAACATGGTAATCTCGCAGCATATAATTCAATCCGAACGAGTCCGAACGCAAATAATAATATGTCCAATTAGTGTGCTCTGTGTGCTAGCCGGGCTGAAACGTCACGTAAAACGCGACATAAAACCTAGTGTGCTAGCTTTCGCGCACCCAAGGGAACACGATCAAATTTTGTTATAATGTCTGTTATATGTGGGTATGGTAAATTGAATGTATTGTCCGCTCAGACAAATAAATCCATTTTATTTAAAAACCAAATGTTTAGGCTTGCCTAGCCATATTTCTTTGTTCATTGTTTATCTAGTAAATAGGTACCTATAATTAATGGTGATAAGAGCTTATGATGCGTGGGTAGCCGGGAAATTATACAAATGTTCAGCATAGCCTGTGGGTAGCGCCTATAAGGTCAGCCTTGCACCCACACGCGCCTTATACGTATCAAAGTATTAAACACGATTGCGTGCCACATGTCAACAAAGCCGTATGCGGCACTCGCGAGTCACACCATTACAAACCGTAAAGTAGAGGGAGCAAAGCCTAATATATGCAATTTTCAGCCATTCGTTTTTCGTTATTGGCTCCATATGCTCTTAGTTTGCAACATTCACCTTTACCTAATCAGGCAAGCGGATTTTAGAACGGCTGGTTAGTGGGCGACAGTTGTGTGTAGAGGAAAATGTTTTCTAAAAGATACTAGCTCACAAAAATGCGGCACACGTTTATTGACCAGTTAGGTAGAGGAAACGCAATGTAACCAAGTTACACAATGTGCATGACGCACTGTCGGCACCCAAGTACCTACCCAATCTAATAAGTTCCTTAGAACCAACGAAAATAAGAAACTACTTAGGTACTCGCGTATGGCTAACCAGATGACTAAAGTCATACTAACTCTAAAAAAAGACAAAGTGGAGGGGGAGGAAGTTTGCATGAAAGTATTACAGTAACGATGTTTACACAGACGAGATCGTGGACAAAAGTTTTTCAGTTATCTATGTACTGTATAATTCTGAATGCTAATTAATAAGCTCATTTGTCATCTTTCTTTAGCCTAAGCGTTAAGAGCGTTCTCACCCAGGGCCTATACTTTGAATGCTAGCATTCAAAGTATGGATCTTTTTGAGGTTAGGCTTCGTCAATAAGTGCTGTAAGTCCACATGGACTGTTACAAGATCCCTAACCACCCGATGGGCTCTAACTCCGCTTAACGACTGATCTCTTAGTTAGAGTCTTAGACGACCGCATCAATGCCTTAACATGCTTTCCAAAGCACAAAAGGGCTTACTTACTACAAAAGCTTAAAATGGTTTTCGTTTCGCGGTTGCCGCTCAGGTAAGTTTGCGTATGAACATAACGGTACAAGTATCATACCACACGCAACAAAGAACATGGGGAATACCAGTTCAAGAGGCATTGGTTTTGCGTTAAGCCGCATCTCCACGTCCGAGCACGCTGGACGGCATGAGCGGTACGAAGTTATGAAAAAAAAATTGAACTGTTTATTTGGCTAGTTAACGAGCAAAATAGGGATATGATTTTGCTGCCCGGCTAGCACACTAATCGGACATATATTTACGTTCGGACGTATAACTTTACGATTGTGCCCATTTTTACGTTACTTAGCTACCATGGTAATCTCGCAGCATAAATTTATGTCATGGCGTAAAATATACGTAGCAAAATTATTACATTCATTTCATTCGTTCAATAGTAGTATATGGTTAGAAACCCATTATAATTCTACCTAATTAAAGACTAATGATAACCACTGCACAGTTTACTAATCAGTTGTTCTCCTGGCCCCGTAGCATGGATGGCGTTATCACGCGATAAGTGATAGGATAAGCGCGTCGTCTCATTCTATCGAACGGTGTCAGCCAGGGACGGATGCTCTATCCTGTCACATGTCGCGTGATAACGCCATCCATGCTACGGGGCCTGTATTAAGTTGTGTTATAATTATTAAGTTGTTGCGGGGTGGGAGTTAAGTAAATAAAAACAAATAATAGTTTTTTGTTTTTATTTACTTTACTCCCACCCCGCAAAAGGTTTTACGTAGTAGTTTTAAGTGATGAAGCGAGTACCAAAACACATGTAAGTCATCAATGCATCAATAATATTTGTAAGTTTGTGTGATATTACAACACAAGAAAAAAATCTTAATCATTTCGTTATTTATTAGGTAGTAATCATGATCTAGCTAAAATTCAAAATGCTAGATCATTGTTTCAGGAAATGATAGGAGTTTTGAGACTGAAACCGTATGAGACAGAAATCGGAGAAATCCTGCGAAATTTTTTTTTTTTTTTACGGGACAATCTTACACAAATCAACCTAGGCCCACGGTAAGCTCAATAAGGCTTGTGTTGTGGGTACTAGGCGACGATATATATAATAGATAAATACATATAGATACTTATATACATATCTAACATCCATAACTCAGGAACAAATATTCGTGATAAACACACAAATAAATGCCCTGACCGGGATTCGAACCCGGGACCTCCAGCTTCGTAGGCAGAGTCACTACCAACTGGGCTACGGAGGCCGTTAAATTTTTTATAGTGTTAAAATTTATTATATTTATTTAATTATATTGTTTTCATAGTGTTTAAATTTATCCGGGGCCTCGAGTGACCTACATAAAATTTCGTCCATCAACGATGCACATCGTCGCGTTTTATGTGCCAAAATCAAGAGCATGTTAGCATTTAACTTAAAATTAATAGTTTTATGTGCAAGACATATAAATGGTCACATTTTACGTAGATGATGGTATAGCATGTCAGCTCATGACGGTAAAATTGTATACGTCGGTTGTGGACATAAAACATGTGCATAAAAGTCGTCATTTTGCTAGTGTGCTAGCCGGGCTGGAGAACAACTGTTAAGTAAACTGTGCGGTGCTTGTCATTACTCTTTAATTACGTAGTATTATAATGGGCGTCTAACCATAGACTACTATTGAACGAATTAAACGAATGTAATCATTTTGCTACGTATATTTTACGCTATAGCATAAATATATGCTGCGAGATTACCATGTTAGCTAAGTAAAGTAAAAATGGGCACAATCGTAAAGTTATACGTCCAAACGTAAATATATGTCCGATTAGTGTGCTAGCCGGGCTGCTGGTGACAAACAAAATACAAGCGATAAGGGACAGGAAATATGACATTGTATCTCGTTCCCACTTGAGGTATTGTCTATGCATATATCCTGGTCACTCATGTGTGGATGTGTGCGTAAATCCCTCTATTTTATTCTACCTCTATGGCGCTAATGCTGTCCGCCGCGCTCGGACGTCTGAAGTAGGCTTAAAATTATTATTTTTACCATAGAGAAACAAGGGTAAACCGGTTACATATATAAGCAGTAGTAACACTTGTTTTCCTCTTTTTATGTCTATAGTTAACATGGCGGGTAATGAAAGTGACAGGTTTGTAATTGTAAATATTGTAAATAAAAGACAGCTCTAATACTTATTTTCCACGCCCAACTTACGATTAAATGGACAATTTGTTACTGCAGCGTATCATAATAACGTTTTTCATTGTACTAACATTTATGGGTTACATGTTTGGTCCATATTTTGACAAATGAACATTATTTTACAGCGATTTAAAGCCATCGAGTGTCGCAATCATACGAGAAGTTTACGATAGTGAAAATGCACACATCAAATTTGAAATGGAATTGGAAAGAGCACTTGAGGCCGGCGTGAGCGTTATTGTTATAGAGCCAGAGTCTCTCGGAGAGGAGACTGCAAGATGGATTTATGTAGGCAACCTATTGCATAAAGTTTCTGTCTACAGTGGACTTTGTGGGCTTGCTGCGGGTAAAATACTATACATTCTTTATATTTTCACTATTACGTTTTTATTCTGTCTAGTAAGTGTTGTATAACTTTCAGGTTTAACATGGAGGTCCGTAGCTTGTACACCCTTTGGTATTGCATCAATTCTCTGTGCTGGTTGTTACACACTTTCATGGCAATGGGACCCATGCTGCAAGTATCAAGAGGAAAAGAATCGCCGGCATCTATCTACGTTACCTATATTGAGTGATTTAACATCTGCATCACCTGTTGTGCTAGTGCGCACTGATAACAGGCGGAAAATTTATTTACATAGTTCAGTTTCTATAGCGGCAGCTGCAATATGCTTATGGAGACTTTATGAAACATTCAAATAAATGAAATGGCTCAATAAGAGATAATTCTAATGCCAATTCATGCTTAACTAGGTTTAATATTGTTCTCAAAGGATCCCTCTAATGTATGGCCCAAAAATATGAATCCACTACATCTCTCTTTTTAACCCATACATAAAGAGAGAAAGGTATGTGGATGCAGATTATTGGGCCATACATTATATGGATCCAGTCTCAAATATGCAGTAGATAGTACTATTTGAAGCTTACTAGTGAATATTATATCAATTATATTAAATGGTAGGAAGCAGAATGTAAAAAAGTTATAATAGTAGTTTTAGATAAAAGAAGAGCCTGTACAAAAGATATTGTCTTTATATAAATAACTAGGCTTAACATGGAAAATAATCAGTTAACATTACTGATGGCAAGGAAATAACCAATTTTAATGCAATAAAATATATTTCAGAGGCATTTTGTTATAATAATTACATTGGCACCTACTTCCGCGCTCATGGGCAATATCAACTATTACCCTTGGATACATGCAACATGCAGTACAGGTTCAGTGAGAGATATTGCTCTTCTCTATAGAAAAGGACGACAGTGCCATTAGATTTTTGTGACAATACAATCTTTTTAATAGGCACGGAACCCTTTGTTGTGCGTGGTCATGGAAACGTACTTGGCCGGTTTTTTATTCTTTAAAAACAGATAGCAAAGCTGCATTCCACTAGAGTGCAAACAAGAATTTTATAGCTTGAGTGCAAAGAATATTTGAAATCCAAACATGTTATTAGTAACTTTTTTAAAACATAATTACATGTTAAGGCCAGTCCAGACAGGACAATTTTCGCCCATTTTTTTTGTATAGTATTTTCCTTGATTTACTGAGGTGAAAAGATTTGTGTTACACACGGGTGCAGTTATTTTACGTCTCGTGTGCAACACTCGCTATGCTCAGGATTCTATTTTCGAACCCTAGAATCCATTCGCTAGCTTGTTTCAATTCCACACTCGCGGTTAAAATACAACTTTGCACCCTTGTATAAATAACAAATAATTATTCTTTTTTCGTGAATTGTCGTGCCCGCAGCACCAAGAACGACTAGGTGTTATGGTGTACGCTGTCAAAGCAACCTTCAATCTTTCAATTAAGGTTTGTATTTGCTCTCTTGTAACAAGGAGGTTTGCCTAACTGACAGTGTTTCTCTTGGATGTCTTGAATGTTGCGACGTCTATAGAAGTTGTGCACGTGAACAGGTTTAATAACATGAAAAACCATTTACTTTATAATACTAAAACAATGCAATAATTCGAGGTCAGGTCAAGAAGGTAGTTTTTATCATCAGGGGGGTGAAATGAGAGGCGGGAGTTTGTATGGGGGTATGATAGACGGGAGGCCCACGCGGACTAAGTCGCGGGTAAACACGAGTACTTAATAAAAAACTCATAATATCATTTTATTGGACATAATTAGGATAAAACCCAAAATATCTTACTGAGCTTACTTAAAATAAAACCCTAAACCTACATCAACCAAAAACTGTTAAATCTATGGCACACTTGTTTTGGAGGCCCTTTTTGTCATTAACCAATGATAAAGTGCCGGCATGGTATGCCTCACAAATATAGCCAATTTCGGTAGAAACTGACTGATCACTAGATCATTTTCTTTCAAAACAACCATGTCTAGAATCCTATCAGCTACATACTCAGCAGAAAATCCTTGGGCCGTGGACTGATCCATAACTGTAAATAATTAGAAACAAGAATTATACATAAGTAGACAGGCACATTAACCATTAAAAATATTTTTCAGGCCATCAAAATTATTGCAAATAGAAGTTTATTTACCTGCATGCTTTTCTCCGCTACCGGTTAGAGCATTCAGTGAAACTGCTGTCTTGACATATCCAGGGCTTACTACAGAAACATTAACATTGTGCTGATGCATTTCGGATCGCAGAACATCGCCGAAGGCCTGCAGAGCAAACTTTGATGCAGCATATGCTGAGCGATCTGGTATGGCTATCAGTCCTTGTACAGAACTTACTAGGACTATGTGGCCACTCTTTCTTTCAACCATTTTAGGCAGCAATGCTGGAAAAGAAAGTTGAGAACATTTAATGTATTATATTATTCATCATGATTAAAATAAACATGTTTTAAACTAGCCCTATATGGGAAAATACAAAAACAGTATTTTAATCTATTTATAGGGTATATTATAATTAACAAAAAAAAAATATCTAACACAAATGTACCTTTTGTTAAACACACAGGACCAAAGTAATTGACATACATGATTTGTTTGTCAACATCAATCTTGGTATGTAGAATTGCATCTCTATGGGATATCCCACCATTATTTATCAAGATGTCCACATGACCACAAAGAGTATGAACATTTTTTGCGAAATCTTCAAGACTGTCTAGATTGGATAGATCTAAATGCAACACAACTGGTTCACAAGTTGTAACTGGCTGTAACTGGAAACAAACAAGGTCAAACAGAGGTCTTATCATTGATTAACATTTGAATAGCACTAATATAACTCAGTTTACCAGCTTTTTAGACAACAGATCTGTCTTCACTCTATTAAGTTCATGTTCCCTCCTTGCGGCTAGTACAACTTTACTTCCTTGCTCATAAAAAGCATGAGCCAATGCTTCCCCTATGCCAGAGCTGGCCCCAGTAATAAGCACAACCTGAAAAAGAAAAACACAGGTTTCAAATGACATGCACACAGAAATGGACAGTAATAGGTGCATGCCAAGTTTGCCCCTGGTTAATAAAAATCCGTTAACCTTATTCTACTTTTAGTCAGGAATATCAAAAAATGTTTTGGGTGCATTGGGTTTAACACATCATAAAACCGGCGGGTGAAAATGAAACGTGCATAACATAAACACTAATAATAAATTGTGTTTTACAGATTCTACTTGCCTTTCCTTCTAATGCAGCTCTTCGCTTTTTGCGCGATACTCTATTGTATACTTTATTTATTGTTATGCATAATGCTAATGGTAATCCGAAATATTTGAGGTACCAAATAATTCCTCCATAAGAGTCGAGCTTCATCTTGTTTGTAAACTAAATATCAATGGTCTGAAAGAAGTATGCCTCTAGAAACACAGACTAATAAGAGATACTAGAAATAATGAAGAGATCACAAAATCGCACTAGAATGCTCTGACTGACCAGTGTCGCCCAACTAGGAACAAAAAGATGAATGACGTATGACGTCCATTTACTCAAAATTCAGCATCAAGACAAGTTCTGACAAGTGACAAGTTTTCTATCTGTGCTTTTGCTATGGCGGACTCATGCTATCTCCTACTAATAGTGATAAGGCGGCCTCTACACGGTGAATAATTACTGTGATCCTGGTTTGTCAGTATTTGCAGCAATATTCAGTATGGAAGCTGTATTGAATGGCCCTTTAAACGCTAATTATGTATCGCTTCAGTATAAAGGGTGGCCAGACGGTAATTCTGGTTCTTTCATATTCTCATCTCGCTCTATCTTATAGCTGCGTACCGCTCATACCATCCACCAAGCGGAACGTGGGGTGTGCCTTTTATTTTAGACGCTGACAGTGACAGTGCCTGTCGCGTCAACATAAATAAAATAAACGTCGAAGGTGCCTTCTTCAATCTGGAGTTGTAATTTGAATTCAAATCCATGTTGTTTATCGCAAAACCAGCCGTTAAGTTGTTTGAATATTTTTGAGTAAATAATTGACTCGAAAACTTTTCCGAAAATGGACAGTACAGCAATTGGCCTATAATTCTCAACATCCGATTTTGAGCCTGATTTGTGGATTGGCAGAACCTTAGTAGTTTTCCAGACTGTAGGGTAGGTTTTATTTTTTAGCGCTTAGTTAAATATAATTTTAAGTGGCGTTACAAATGCTTCATAACAGTCTTTTACGATATATTGAGGGATTCCATCTGGTCCCTGGGTGTGCTTGGGTCTTAAGCGGTTAATAGCCTTGCGAATGTCCTCATCGGTTACACATTCGACTGTGATGCAACGATCGCTTGGACCCCCTGTTTCTGCAGTACAGGCTGCCAGTACATCCAGTGTGGGGACATTTCTTAAGAAAACGCTTTTGAAGAACATAGCAAATGAATTCGCCACTTCCCCGGAAGACATATTGGCAAATGTAGCCGGTTGATTGGAGCCTCGATTACGTTTTATATACGCCCAAAAGGAGGATGGATCCCGTACTTTATTACTCTGTAGATTAGCAATATACGAATGTTCATCAGCCTCGGACTGTGTATTTATCATTCTTCGGTAATAGGTGAAAAACGCATAGTACAAATTATTATTTGTCTGTTTAAAAAGCTTGTGGTATGATTTTTTTAGCTTGTTAAAGTGAATAAGTTCTGGCGTGTACCATTCCGGATACTTCGCCTTTTGTTTGTATTTACCAGGAGTTTTTAATGGGACACATTCGGTAAAGGTTTCGTCCAGGATATTGTAGAACCGCTCAGTACAATTATCCATTTCGTTTACGTCATGCAATAAGGACCAGTCAATACTTGCGAGTTTATAGTATAGTAGATGAAAATTGTCCTTTCGGTAATGTCTTACAGGTATAGCATTTTGTTCATTAGAACTTGGCTTAAGAGATTGTTCACTGAACAACGTGGGACACGACAATTCTATATTCAGCGAAGGGTGATGCTTTTCCACCGATACAAGCAACAGCTTCGGTAACAGTAACCGGAGAGATCGTTTCATTTGACACAGTGCTTTGTTATGGCAATATTATTTTTATGAAATGGTATCCCTAAATTGCCACAATTTGTCAGAAATTGGATGCGACAAATCAGAAGTGATAATTGTATGGTTTGTAGAGCCCATAAGTAGTCTGTGATAGGTTTATATTCTCTTTGCGGCGTACAATAGAAAACTTGTCGTTGGCGGCCAATACACGGTGATTACATACTGATGATCCACCATAGCCGTCTCTTTCTATTGCATTTTATAAAAAGAGACGGCTATGGTGGATCATCAATATTTAATCACCGTGTAGAGGTCGCCATTAGCTGTCAAATTTACTATGGTCCGCCACCGCAGGTCGCGCCAGTGTGTTGCAGGCCTTATGTGAACACGCAGCACGGCTATCACAAGACGGCCGCGACATACTCTCGAGCTCTCACGCACTATCCGTCTCTTTCCAAGTGGTCTAATTAGAGAGAGTTGGATAGTGCGAGAGAACTCGAGAGTATGTCGCGGCCGTCTTGTGATACCCGTGCTGGATTACGAGCTTTATGCAATTTTTGTAGAATGAGAACACTATGATGATTTTATTAGTTAATATGGCAACATTGTTTCACGATTCTGTGATTATCTAAATGTTGAAATAATGTTTGGTTTTTCCGGATTTTAGAATATTTTTTTTAAATTAACATAATGTTTCAGTGAGTATAAATCGATTTAATATAACAGGAAGCAATTTAATTCTGCCAACGCGACTTTTTCCACGGAACACAGGGAGTGTCGTTCAGATGCGCTGACCTTCGTTTTGATGCACAACGCACAACAAAGCATCAAATTGACGGCTGCCCCATTTTCACAACAATCTTTGGATTTGTTGTTATATTTGTGGAATGTATTCCTTATGATATATCGCCAACGACTTTAATTTAGTTGATTGTGTAAAGTGTTACGCATGTGGAAAGTAAAATGAGAATGGCATCAGTGACTACGCAAACATCGTCTGGTGTGTGTTACAGTACGACAGCAAAGACTTTCTTTTTACCTTCTAGGCTAGTGTTAGTGCAACTGAAGAAATAATTTACTCCCAAACTTTTATAATCAAGATGAATGAGAGGGATATTCCAAGTGTCCCTATTACAACTTTGGCAGGAGTAGCCAGTTTGACGGATTGTAAGTACAGTAATGTAACCGTATTTATAATGATTTATTTATATTATAGTGTCATGATTTCTTCTAATATGACCATAAATCTGGTTGATATTAAAGAATAAAGCAGTTAAATTGTATTTATTTACATTTATGTATCAGTATTAGACAATATTCATCTTTATACCCCTTGGGATCGTGGAAAAACAACTTTCACATTAAAATTGGTTAATTTAGACGTGTTTAAAAGCTTTTACATAGGTATTTTACACTACATTTTTTGATTGTTTTGAAAGGAAATTTTGTATGCCTAGTTCTGCCTCTATATTAGAATCTGACAAGCAGCTATTATAAATTAATTTAGATTACGTTATAACTTGATGCTATTTACTGGAAAAACAAGGCTTTACTAACATAAAATGCAGTGTACTTGAATTAGCAATAAGACGTAATCAACCCACATAGTCTGGGTCTAAAAGTCTTGATATGATTGAATCTTCAACAGTATTACCAGTGCTGCCACTTCCCACACCTCTGCCATCGACTCTGAATAACAAGTCTCAGTTGTTTCACCCCCGAGTCGCTGAGGAAGCTGCAATATTACTTGCTACCCGAGATGACAATTTGGTTACACTGCTCTTACAGTCGCTCATGAAAACATCTGTGGAACATATGTAAGTAGTATATTTGCTGAATTAGGGATTAGCCACACTGGATGCGTTTAGCGATCTGCGGTCAGGTCACCGAAACAAATTTGTTTAGGTGACCTAACCGCAGACCGCAGAACGCATTCAGTGTGGCAAATTCCTAAATGTTTGATATACATAGTTATTTATTTATCTTAATAGTCTAGAAGCTTCAGATAAGAACAAATTGGTTTGTTTTAAAATTGATTCAATATTTTGACAATAAATAACTTCAAAAAGTTAATCACATATTTATCACATGTAATGTATTAACTAAGTAATAGAAATATAAGTTCGATGTTACCCATCTTCATATTTGTGTGTTATATATTTCAACTAAATAATATATTTAATTGACATGTCAACAATTGTCACATAAACTTATGAATGTGTACAAATATTTAACCTCTTCCCAATGTGACATATGTGTTAAAATGTTCCAGTCCGTTTAAGTACAAATTTTTGTGGCTATGATCAAGTTTACATTGACCTACTTTGAGAGAAATTAAATAATGAATTGAAAAAAAAAGGGCATTAGTTAATAATTTTAGTTTAATCATGTTTTATTTTAGCAAACCTGAAAAATAAATGATATACAATATATAAATTAATGATGATGATGTATTCCTGTTATCCCTCATTAGGGACATAGGGCTCGCAGATGAGTTCTCCAATTTTGGGGAATGTAATACTTTTTATAATTGATGCACTAAACACAACTGTAATGGACCACCTCTATTATTATATTTATGGTTTGTATTCAATTAATTAAATATATATCTATATTTCAGAGATCTTAAGGAGGAAAGTATACCCAACGCAGTAAGCCCAGCCCCTCAGCAAGCTACACCGGAATTATTGAAAGCAATATTACATGTAAATCCTAATGTATTTGACCAACAACAGAGGAACCATTGGGGCAACCATGTCACATCAAAGTTCAATGGAGTGTCACCCTCTGGCTCATACAACTATG
This sequence comes from Epinotia brunnichana, assembly GCA_963854355.1. Taxonomy (NCBI): domain Eukaryota; kingdom Metazoa; phylum Arthropoda; class Insecta; order Lepidoptera; family Tortricidae; genus Epinotia; species Epinotia brunnichana. The sequence continues at coordinate 17,489,793 of OY977943.1, read as the reverse complement.
CATCACACAACACTGCTCACTCAAGTCCATCTTCACTTGGGGCAACAGTTCACCCTGCATCCATTCCAAACCAGCAACTGCTAGCTCCACCATGTCAGTCCTCCCCACACGTCAACATGGGCTCTCCACCATCACAAGCAAGGCCGGGGAGCCAAGTGAACATTGCTGCCCAGAACAATGTGTCTCCTCTATGGAATAGTGCTAATTCTTCCACTTATACAAGCCCTATGTCAAATACATCCTGTTCTAACCCCCAAAATGGTGGTTTCTATGGAAGTTTGATGCAAGATAATCAAAATTTTGGTACTAATATAGCAGAGGACAAGGATCCTCTTGCCATGTCACCTGGCAATTTACCTGACCAACAGAGATTAATGGTTCAATCCCAAGAAAAGACATTCGAACAAGGTAGATAACATTTTCCTTTAAAAGTATACATATTGCTACATTGGTAGTACCTATTTTTTACTTATACAGGACATGTTGCAGATGGAAATGTGGTAACGGGCCAGTCTCCTGCTCAAGCGAGCGTGGCGCCGTCGCCGCTGCGCCAGGAACCCCAAGTGCCTCAGCCGTCGATGGGCGCGCCGTACGCGCCGCAGCAGTTACCACAAAACCCCAATCCAGACAGACAGGACCCAAATAAAAACAACACTGTCATCAACAATAGATACCCTGTTGTCAAACTCGGAAGATTACCTGTAAGTACAGCATGTGTGTCATTCTCAGTGATCGGAATTAGGTGAGCCGAAATACCTAAACTAATATAGAGTGGTTACAACTGGCTAGAAAATATATTTAGTCATATTTATATAGTCGGTCAAGTCATAACCAAACTCAAATGGAGTTGGGCAGGACATATTGCCAGGCAGCGTGACGGTAGGTGGACCAAAACGTTAACGGGTTGGTGGCCAATTATAGGAAAATGAAGTGTCTGTGACATAAAAAAGACCGCGGGTCATTTCTGGATGAGACTAGCACGGGACCGGGATAAGTGGCGTACGCGAAGAGAGGCTTATGCTCAGCAGTGGGCGATTACAGGCTGAAAATGATGATGATGACTAAAAACGGAATTGGAAAGTCAGAATGTTAAACATGCATGTTTTTACTTACAGAAGGGAATGTTTCATGTAAGTTTTTAGTAAAAAGGGCCAGATGTAAGATTGAATGTATCTTATAAACCTTATTTCTAACTCTTTTTACTACAAACTAATATAAAACATTCAATATCAGGCTAATTATTTGTATATGGCTTTTATATGTTATTTTAAAAATCTTTTACTATTGAAGTCAATAATTCTATGGACCAGAAGTTAAGAAAAAAAATAAACCCGCAAGCAAAAATGCTATCAGTATTTTTACAATGAAAACATGTTTGAGTACACAAATTTGGAGACTTACTACCTGAATCCAAAAATATATGCATCAGCAAATAACAGCATTTTAATAAAATATTTACGACCTTGAGATAATATTGAATTTCATTTGGCCTATAGAAAGGTTTATTCATTAACAAAAATAAATGGATTATGCGCGTATCCCAAAGAACGTATATAGACGTAGTCAATTATAAAGTAAAGAAAGTTTATACCATTTTCGCCTGATTTTTACGGAATTTATAAAGATTACTTTTCATTATTTTTTACCGTTGCGGTATTAAATTTAGGTGGATTATTAATGAATATTTATTCAAATTACCCAACCTATTTTATGGTGTAAAAATATTGCTGATATCGATATATTGTTGTGTTTTCATAGAGCGAAACCGTAAAGTTCTCAGGGTACTTAGTGTTGCGAAAACAGCAGGCATACAAATTTAATGAAAAAAAACAATTTGTAAGGGCTTTTGCCCTTGTAAAGTAAGTGTACATAATTATTAGTCAAAAAATGTCCAAACGGTGTAATTGTGAGTATTACGTTATTTTCAGTATAAAAACTATGTAAGTTTTGGTGTGGTTTTTTTGAACACCATATTGGCTGATATGATGATGATGATTACATTACACTACATAGCCCTTTATTCTCAGCATTAATTTCCACAATTCTTGATTGTTTAAAATCTCTTAGTTCGGACTGTTCGGAGTGGCAAAGGCCTCCTCCAACTCCTTCCAGTGTTTCCTATCTCTCGCACAGACAACTTTCACAGATATAATGTATTAAAAAACCGGCCAAGTGCGAGTCGGACTCGCGCACGAAGGGTTCCGTACCAATATCTATAAATAACTATTTTATTCTGTGTTTTTAGTGTTTGTTGTTATAGCGGCAACAGAAATGCATCATCTGTGAAAATTTCAGCTGGAACTATCACGGTATCAGTGAGATACAGCCTGGTGACAGACAGACGGACGGACGGACTGACGGACGGACAACGGAGTCTTAGTAATAGGGTCCCGTTTTACTCTTTGAGTACGGAACACTAAAAATGGTCAAAAATAATTGCTATAAATTTAATCTTAAAAAAAGTATATTACACAATATGGTAGTTGAAAACAGTAACAATAAATTATTCTTATTTAACCAATAAACAAAACACGAAAATACTCGGAAAATATCACGCTCAAGTAATTTTTACAAAAAACATGTACGCCCTTTAACAATATTTAAAGAATCGTGACGTCACGTAGTTCCTGTTTCTATAATAGAGTGTTTTTGATGATCATAAAAAGTTACTAATACTATCAGTCAACATCCCTATTGAAATTTCTATTGTATTAAATGCATCCTATAATTTTGTTTGAAATTATTTTATACAGAATCAATTAATCATACATAACCAATATTGTCTATGATTGATAATATGACTAATGATTGAAAAATTGCACATTGAGTCATGCCCTGTACTTAAAAAAAATAAACGCGGGAAAGTTTTTTTTTAAAGAGGCAAGTTTTGATGGAGGTTAATAACAATTTAATTATTAAAAAAAAAAAAACAATATTATTTTTGCGGAAATGGCATGTCGTGGTTTCATCTTTGTCGAAGTACTTAATGCCACATGCTCACATTATTTGCCTTTTCTCGACCTCTGCAATACTGTATAGCGACTAATTCGGATAATTCTTGCAATAACAGGAAGGGTTGTTGAAGAGGCACGAGACTGCAAGTGACGAAAGGTCACGAAAAAATAGTACAATGGAGTCTGATTCTGATGACAATGCTCCTTTGAAAGCTAAATCCTCGAATGTTGCTCCAGCTGTAGACAAAGAAAGAGAAGCAATAGATATAGCTAGGGAGAAAAATTGGGAAGCTGTCAAAAGGAAACACGAAGAAGCAAGCAGAAAAGAGGAATGTGAAGCTTCAATTGGTAAATTAAGAATTTACTTAAATTGATTTATGATCGGATAAAAAAGTTCTAGTGTAATGACGAGTTTAAAATACATATTTTTGGTAATATTTCAGTACGGCCCAAACTGAGGAAAGTTGAACGAAGATTAGTACCTGTTTTGGAAATGTTATCAGTAGATGAACTTATGGAGACAAATACGTATCAACGTTTCAACAAGCTCATTGAGACAGTGTTCGAAAATATAGAAGATGATATCATAGTGACAGATGAAATGGGTATGTGTAATTTTTGTGGCGTTCTATTAAAATATTGTCATTTTTCATTCTAAATTCAAAATACGTGTTCTTATATTTCAGAAGGGACAGATATCCCTGAAGATTTATTGTTACCACGGTATCAACTTCAGGAATTGTGTTCTGAAGCAGCAAAACTTAAGAACTTGGGTGCTATGGAAGCTATCCCTTCCGACCGGCTAGTGCGATTGCTGTCAATATTGGAGAAGAATATACGTGCTGCTGAGAAAATGTCACTAGCTGGCGATCCTGTAAGCACGACACATGTACAGTCACCGTCATCAATGTGATGGAACAAAGGCCGCAAAAATATCTGATGACAACTCTATGCCTAGAGAGCCGTCAGAGCGTGTCAGATATTTTTGCGCCCTTTGATCCATCATATATTGATGCCGGTGACTGTACCATGACGTCCATGAGTCATGTCGATTTGTTTTACAACAGCGTAATAACGTGATGTTTATTTTTAACAGGAGGACAGTGAAGAAATGCGTCAGATGTGTCTAGAGTCCGCCCTGGAACGAGTCATGTGCGCTTCTGACTCCTGCCTTACCGCCCTGTATATAATGACGTCACCCAGCATGCCTAAACGTATATTTCTCGAGGACGTCATCGACAGGATCATAATGTTCATAAAATTCCAGTTAAACAACACCATTTATTGCGTTTATGATCCGGTCTACAGCATTCAGTCAACTTCTAAGAAAAAAGGTTAGTGCTGGTGGTTTTTGCTTTGTAAAAAATGTGTATTTTACAAGACTATAAAACACCGCTTACGATTTGGCTTAAACATACAATTCAGAAACATGAGTGAGCAATACCGAATGGTTGCAGTGGACGGGCGCAAGCGACGCGGCGGCGGCGCGGGCGCCGCGGCGCGACGCAGCGGCGGCTCGACGCGCGCGGTGCGCGAGCTGTACACGCACGCGCACGAGTGCGTCACGCTGCTCGCCGAGCTGCTCGCCGCGCACCATCTCACCGACACCACGGTGTTGCACGCCTCCACCGTGGGCGTGTCCCCGTTCTTCGTCGAGAACGTCAGCGAGCTGCAGCTCTCTGCGCTCAAGCTCGTCACCACGGTAACTCCGCCTTTGTACCATCAGCCAATAAAGCGGTCTACCACTTTTGGACCTTATTTTGTATGCAATAAAGTCGAAAAGTGGTAGACCACTTTCTTGGCTGGCTGTACAGACAGAACAAAGGCCGCAAATATATCTGATGACACCTCTATTCCTAGAGCCGTTAGAGCGTGTCAGATATTTTTGCGGTCTTTGATCCATCATATATTGATGCCGGTGACTGTACGTAATAATAAGTTCTTCTTTTATGCAATAAATAAAAATTAAATAAATAAATAAGTAAGACCTTGGGGATCGACGGTGCTCAGCCCGCTCATATTAAGTTTAAGATTAAATTAAATATTTTTGTGAAGAAATGTGGTTTTTGTCAAATCATACAAATATTCATAATTTCTGATTCGTGCATTTGCTCATTTGGCATGAGCTCCATGTGGCATCTTTCTTTGAGTACACAAGTTATATTCATGCAAATTTAATAATAGTGCTTTCAACTGTCGAATGGACGGTCGCGTTCCTATATCGATCAGGTCGACACAGTGTTATTGCCGGGAACTGTTACAATATCCGTCTAATTGTTTTCAGATCTTCACAAAATACGAACAACACCGGAGGCTGCTATTAGAAGACATATTAGCTTCAATAGCGCGCATCCCCAGCTCCAAGCACAACCTGCGCTCGTTCCAGCTGAGCTCCGACCAGCACATACAGATGCTGACGGCGCTCGTGCTGCAGCTAGTGCAGTGCGTCGTCACCCTGCCAGAGGGCTTGTGCAAAACTCACGAGAAGGACAAGGACCTTTCCGAATCTAGCAAAAAAGTAACTGTTATTACCTAAAGCTTTTATAAATTTTATTATGAGTTACGAGTCCTTGCAGCAGAACTGCTCGCTAAGCGATAGTCTTCTTCTTGTCGTACATGCGGTCATTTCAAGGGGTGTAGACTCAAAATTTATTATTTCTTCAAAAGAAAGAAGGCAAAAAAATATGCCTAATGACGAAAATCCCATTCAAATATGTCAGAAAATGACGAAGCTACAACCGTTTTAATGTTACTTGTTAGAGAGAGAAAACGCTAGGGGATCGTGATGTCACGATCCCAGAACGTCATAGTAAACGACAATAGTTTCATATGAAGGTGCGTTTTGCGGAAAAGGGACAGAACACCCCCTCTTAAAACTTTGGACACTTATAACTTTGTGATTATTTAACCTCTTGCGTTGCTTTTTTCTCCATTTGACTACATTTTTCATCCTTTTTCGAGAAAATACAACATTATTGGTTATTTTATTTAGTGTCTACACCCTTATTTATTTTTAACATAAAGTTCCGTCCTCACCGTATTCTCTCTTCCAGGCCGTGGACAAAGATCTGCTAATAATATCCAGGTACGAGGCAGCGATCAGCGTAGGTGGCACGTTTCTCACCTCGTTCCTGAACAAGTGCCGCAGCCGCAACGAGGAGGTAGACTTCCGGCCCCTGTTCGAGAACTTCGTGCACGATCTGCTCACCACCGTCAACAAGCCCGAGTGGCCCGCCACCGAGTTGCTGCTTAGTTTACTTGGAACAATGCTTGTGAGTGCCCTACCTACTTTCACTTAACACTAACTTACATTGTTATTAACTAAGGCAATTGAAGTAACGTGGTGGTCGCGTTCATTCATTTACCAGTTTGATCGCAAATTGTAAGGTACCTAACGGAGTTTCATATGTCAGTGATTAATAGCGGACCGTGTAAGAAATTGAAGTAACAAGGAAGTTAAGAAAATTGTTTTAATTCGATTTCGAGAACAATGTACAGTCAGCAGCAGAAATAGCTACGCGCGGACCTAGTGCTCAAAATGATCTACAAAAAGTGTCAGGAGAATAAGGATTGTGTAAGTGTTATTTTGCGTAACTAATTCTGCTGCTGACTACTCGTCGGGCGTAAAATCCCTGTTATATTACGTATGTTTTGTCATTGTTTCTGCAGAAGTTGTTCAATCCCATTTGGACCGCAATTAAACTTGTGTCTAACGCTAAGAAATAGTTTATACAAACAGTGCTATTATAACTCCTTGTTCATTATCGCTTTCTGCACAGGTGAAATACATGTCGGACAAATCCATGGAGATGTCAGTGCGTGTGGCGTCGCTGGAGTACCTCGGGCTGGTGGCGGCGCGGCTGCGGCGCGACAGCGTCACGTCGCGCGCCAAGCTCTCCACCATGGACGCTGTTGTACGCGACATACGCGCCGAGGAGCAGAAGGACGGCAGCCAGGGACTGGTGAGACTGAACTCTTTATATACGGACATACTGTATTAGAGTACCTCGGGCTGGTGACGGCGTGGCTGCGGCGCGACAGCGTCACGTCGCGCGCCAAGCTCTCCACCATGGACGCTGTTGTACGCGACATACGCGCCGAGGAGCAGAAGGACGGCAGCCAGGGACTGGTGAGACTGAACTCTTTATATACGGACATACTGTATTAGAGTACCTCGGGCTGGTGGCGGCGCGGCTGCGGCGCGACAGCGTCACGTCGCGCGCCAAGCTCTCCACCATGGACGCTGTTGTACGCGACATACGCGCCGAGGAGCAGAAGGACGGCAGCCAGGGACTGGTGAGACTGAACTCTTTATATACGGACATACTGTATTAGAGTACCTCGGGCTGGTGGCGGCGCGGCTGCGGCGCGACAGCGTCACGTCGCGCGCCAAGCTCTCCACCATGGACGCTGTTGTACGCGACATACGCGCCGAGGAGCAGAAGGACGGCAGCCAGGGACTGGTGAGACTGAACTCTTTATATACGGACATACTGTATTAGAGTACCTCGGGCTGGTGGCGGCGCGGCTGCGGCGCGACAGCGTCACGTCGCGCGCCAAGCTCTCCACCATGGACGCTGTTGTACGCGACATACGCGCCGAGGAGCAGAAGGACGGCAGCCAGGGACTGGTGAGACTGAACTCTTTATATACGGACATACTGTATTAGAGTACCTCGGGCTGGTGGCGGCGCGGCTGCGGCGCGACAGCGTCACGTCGCGCGCCAAGCTCTCCACCATGGACGCTGTTGTACGCGACATACGCGCCGAGGAGCAGAAGGACGGCAGCCAGGGACTGGTGAGACTGAACTCTTTATATACGGACATACTGTATTAGAGTACCTCGGGCTGGTGGCGGCGCGGCTGCGGCGCGACAGCGTCACGTCGCGCGCCAAGCTCTCCACCATGGACGCTGTTGTACGCGACATACGCGCCGAGGAGCAGAAGGACGGCAGCCAGGGACTGGTGAGACTGAACTCTTTATATACGGACATACTGTATTAGAGTACCTCGGGCTGGTGACGGCGTGGCTGCGGCGCGACAGCGTCACGTCGCGCGCCAAGCTCTCCACCATGGAAGCTGTTGTACGCGGCGACACACGCGCCGAGGAGCAGAAGGACGGCAGCCAGGGACTGGTGAGACTGAACTCTTTATATACGGACATACTGTATTAGAGTACCTCGGGCTGGTGACGGCGTGGCTGCGGCGCGACAGCGTCACGTCGCGCGCCAAGCTCTCCACCATGGAAGCTGTTGTACGCGACACACGCGCCGAGGAGCAGAAGGACGGCAGCCAGGGACTGGTGAGACTGAACTCTTTATGTACAGACATACTGTATTGGAGTACCTCGGGCTGGTGGCGGCGTGGCTGCGGCGCGACAGCGTCACGTCGCGCGCCAAGCTCTCCACCATGGACGCTGTTGTACGCGACATACGCGCCGAGGAGCAGAAGGACGGCAGCCAGGGACTGGTGAGACTGAACTCTTTATATACGGACATACTGTATTGGAGTACCTCGGGCTGGTGGCGGCGCGGCTGCGGCGCGACAGCGTCACGTCGCGCGCCAAGCTCTCCACCATGGACGCTGTTGTACGCGACATACGCGCCGAGGAGCAGAAGGACGGCAGCCAGGGACTGGTGAGACTGAACTCTTTATATACGGACATACTGTATTAGAGTACCTCGGGCTGGTGACGGCGTGGCTGCGGCGCGACAGCGTCACGTCGCGCGCCAAGCTCTCCACCATGGACGCTGTTGTACGCGACACACGCGCCGAGGAGCAGAAGGACGGCAGCCAGGGACTGGTGAGACTGAACTCTTTATATACGGACATACTGTATTAGAGTACCTCGGGCTGGTGACGGCGTGGCTGCGGCGCGACAGCGTCACGTCGCGCGCCAAGCTCTCCACCATGGAAGCTGTTGTACGCGACACACGCGCCGAGGAGCAGAAGGACGGCAGCCAGGGACTGGTGAGACTGAACTCTTTATATACGGACATACTGTATTAGAGTACCTCGGGCTGGTGACGGCGTGGCTGCGGCGCGACAGCGTCACGTCGCGCGCCAAGCTCTCCACCATGGAAGCTGTTGTACGCGACACACGCGCCGAGGAGCAGAAGGACGGCAGCCAGGGACTGGTGAGACTGAACTCTTTATGTACAGACATACTGTATTGGAGTACCTCGGGCTGGTGGCGGCGTGGCTGCGGCGCGACAGCGTCACGTCGCGCGCCAAGCTCTCCACCATGGACGCTGTTGTACGCGACATACGCGCCGAGGAGCAGAAGGACGGCAGCCAGGGACTGGTGAGACTGAACTCTTTATATACGGACATACTGTATTGGAGTACCTCGGGCTGGTGGCGGCGCGGCTGCGGCGCGACAGCGTCACGTCGCGCGCCAAGCTCTCCACCATGGACGCTGTTGTACGCGACATACGCGCCGAGGAGCAGAAGGACGGCAGCCAGGGACTGGTGAGACTGAACTCTTTATATACGGACATACTGTATTAGAGTACCTCGGGCTGGTGACGGCGTGGCTGCGGCGCGACAGCGTCACGTCGCGCGCCAAGCTCTCCACCATGGACGCTGTTGTACGCGACACACGCGCCGAGGAGCAGAAGGACGGCAGCCAGGGACTGGTGAGACTGAACTCTTTATATACGGACATACTGTATTAGAGTACCTCGGGCTGGTGACGGCGTGGCTGCGGCGCGACAGCGTCACGTCGCGCGCCAAGCTCTCCACCATGGAAGCTGTTGTACGCGACACACGCGCCGAGGAGCAGAAGGACGGCAGCCAGGGACTGGTGAGACTGAACTCTTTATATACGGACATACTGTATTAGAGTACCTCGGGCTGGTGACGGCGTGGCTGCGGCGCGACAGCGTCACGTCGCGCGCCAAGCTCTCCACCATGGAAGCTGTTGTACGCGACACACGCGCCGAGGAGCAGAAGGACGGCAGCCAGGGACTGGTGAGACTGAACTCTTTATGTACAGACATACTGTATTGGAGTACCTCGGGCTGGTGGCGGCGTGGCTGCGGCGCGACAGCGTCACGTCGCGCGCCAAGCTCTCCACCATGGACGCTGTTGTACGCGACATACGCGCCGAGGAGCAGAAGGACGGCAGCCAGGGACTGGTGAGACTGAACTCTTTATATACGGACATACTGTATTGGAGTACCTCGGGCTGGTGGCGGCGCGGCTGCGGCGCGACAACGTCACGTCGCGCGCCAAGCTCTCCACCATGGACGCTGTTGTACGCGACATACGCTTTTTATTTTACTGCAAACTTGATTTGAACTTACAAGCCAGTCTAATCTCCTATGTGCTAGAATGATAAAGTTTGTGGGTCTCCTAGAGGAGACCCACAAACCCCCCTTGAAATACCTTTTTGGTTTCCTTTTAGAACGTTACCGCGGGACTCGACGAAGACGAAGAGAGAACAGAGTTCTTACAACGAGTTCTCCTCGATTACCTTGCGGTTAACGGCCAGAAAGACCAGGCCTGGAACTGTGCGCGGCATTTCTACATTACGCAATGGTACAGGGACATGGTCGTTCAACCGAAAAGCTCTTCGCCCACTAAGAAACCTAAGCACAAATCAAAGAAGCGGTACAAAGGCGAGACCAGCGACGAGGACTCTGATGACGACGATAGCGACGGCGACATCAAGGAATCCAAATCGAATCGAAAGCTCAACACTAGCGCTATCGTCTCAGCAGAGAAATTCAAAACGATAGAGCGACGGAAAACATTTTTTCTCGAAAAAATTAGGCCGTTCAGATATCAGGGTGGCACTCAAGTACAAGTGATGCAGTCTTACATCGACTACAGTGGAGCGGAATTAATCTCGCAATACTTGGCCTCGAAACGGTCGTTCTCGCAGAGCTTCGACCGGTACCTGAGAAAGATACTGGTGATTCTGTGCGAGAACACGATCGCGATCCGCACGAAGGCAATGAAGTGCTTAGCGATGATCGTGGAAGCAGACCCTGCGGTTCTGGCGCGGCAGGACATGCAGATCGGCGTGAACCGCTCCTTCCTCGACCAGTCGACGGCCGTGCGCGAGGCCGCGGTGGATCTCGTCGGCAAGTTCGTGCTCAGTAGGCCCGAGCTCATCGACAAGTATTATGGAATGCTCTCCAATAGAATATTAGTAAGTGTTCAATCATAACTGTATAACTCTCACAATGTACATTTTTGAAAAAGGAAAGGATATTGTTATAAAACAATTCTAATGGATATTTTGAGTACCATACTATTTTTTTTTAAATAAAATAACGTTTTCAGAAAAAGTCCTCCTTCTATGCTACTTATGCAAACATATGAATACATGACAACTGGACACCGCTTATTTTAAAAAAAAACTTATTTTTTTCAGGATACCGGTGTGTCTGTTAGGAAACGTGTGATAAAAATTCTGAAAGACATTTGTACAGAGTGCCCCGAATTCCCCAAGATACCGGAGATTTGTGTAAAAATGATCAGGCGAGTGAACGATGAGGAGGGCATCCGGAAGTTGGTGATGGAGGTGTTCCAGAATATGTGGTTCAGCCCGTGCTCGGCCGCGCCGCGCCACGGCGCGCTGGACGCGGCGGCCGCGGCGGCCGACCCGCTCACCAGGAAGGTGCTCAACATCACCGACGTCGTCATCTCCTCCCGGGACATGGGGCTCGAGTGGTTCCAGCAGTTGTTGATGAGTGTAAGTTGGTGATGGAGGTGTTCCAGAATATGTGGTTCAGCCCGTGCTCGGCCGCGCCGCGCCACGGCGCGCTGGACGCGGCGGCCGCGGCGGCCGACCCGCTCACCAGGAAGGTGCTCAACATCACCGACGTCGTCATCTCCTCCCGGGACATGGGGCTCGAGTGGTTCCAGCAGTTGTTGATGAGTGTAAGTTGGTGATGGAGGTGTTCCAGAATATGTGGTTCAGCCCGTGCTCGGCCGCGCCGCGCCACGGCGCGCTGGACGCGGCGGCCGCGGCGGCCGCCCCGCTCACCAGGAAGGTGCTCAACATCACCGACGTCGTCATCTCCTCCCGGGACATGGGGCTCGAGTGGTTCCAGCAGTTGTTGATGAGTGTAAGTTGGTGATGGAGGTGTTCCAGAATATGTGGTTCAGCCCGTGCTCGGCCGCGCCGCGCCACGGCGCGCTGGACGCGGCGGCCGCGGCGGCCGACCCGCTCACCAGGAAGGTGCTCAACATCACCGACGTCGTCATCTCCTCCCGGGACATGGGGCTCGAGTGGTTCCAGCAGTTGTTGATGAGTGTAAGTTGGTGATGGAGGTGTTCCAGAATATGTGGTTCAGCCCGTGCTCGGCCGCGCCGCGCCACGGCGCGCTGGACGCGGCGGCCGCGGCGGCCGACCCGCTCACCAGGAAGGTGCTCAACATCACCGACGTCGTCATCTCCTCCCGGGACATGGGGCTCGAGTGGTTCCAGCAGTTGTTGATGAGTGTAAGTTGGTGATGGAGGTGTTCCAGAATATGTGGTTCAGCCCGTGCTCGGCCGCGCCGCGCCACGGCGCGCTGGACGCGGCGGCCGCGGCGGCCGACCCGCTCACCAGGAAGGTGCTCAACATCACCGACGTCGTCATCTCCTCCCGGGACATGGGGCTCGAGTGGTTCCAGCAGTTGTTGATGAGTGTAAGTTGGTGATGGAGGTGTTCCAGAATATGTGGTTCAGCCCGTGCTCGGCCGCGCCGCGCCACGGCGCGCTGGACGCGGCGGCCGCGGCGGCCGACCCGCTCACCAGGAAGGTGCTCAACATCACCGACGTCGTCATCTCCTCCCGGGACATGGGGCTCGAGTGGTTCCAGCAGTTGTTGATGAGTGTAAGTTGGTGATGGAGGTGTTCCAGAATATGTGGTTCAGCCCGTGCTCGGCCGCGCCGCGCCACGGCGCGCTGGACGCGGCGGCCGCGGCGGCCGACCCGCTCACCAGGAAGGTGCTCAACATCACCGACGTCGTCATCTCCTCCCGGGACATGGGGCTCGAGTGGTTCCAGCAGTTGTTGATGAGTGTAAGTTGGTGATGGAGGTGTTCCAGAATATGTGGTTCAGCCCGTGCTCGGCCGCGCCGCGCCACGGCGCGCTGGACGCGGCGGCCGCGGCGGCCGACCCGCTCACCAGGAAGGTGCTCAACATCACCGACGTCGTCATCTCCTCCCGGGACATGGGGCTCGAGTGGTTCCAGCAGTTGTTGATGAGTGTAAGTTGGTGATGGAGGTGTTCCAGAATATGTGGTTCAGCCCGTGCTCGGCCGCGCCGCGCCACGGCGCGCTGGACGCGGCGGCCGCGGCGGCCGACCCGCTCACCAGGAAGGTGCTCAACATCACCGACGTCGTCATCTCCTCCCGGGACATGGGGCTCGAGTGGTTCCAGCAGTTGTTGATGAGTGTAAGTTGGTGATGGAGGTGTTCCAGAATATGTGGTTCAGCCCGTGCTCGGCCGCGCCGCGCCACGGCGCGCTGGACGCGGCGGCCGCGGCGGCCGACCCGCTCACCAGGAAGGTGCTCAACATCACCGACGTCGTCATCTCCTCCCGGGACATGGGGCTCGAGTGGTTCCAGCAGTTGTTGATGAGTGTAAGTTGGTGATGGAGGTGTTCCAGAATATGTGGTTCAGCCCGTGCTCGGCCGCGCCGCGCCACGGCGCGCTGGACGCGGCGGCCGCGGCGGCCGACCCGCTCACCAGGAAGGTGCTCAACATCACCGACGTCGTCATCTCCTCCCGGGACATGGGGCTCGAGTGGTTCCAGCAGTTGTTGATGAGTGTAAGTTGGTGATGGAGGTGTTCCAGAATATGTGGTTCAGCCCGTGCTCGGCCGCGCCGCGCCACGGCGCGCTGGACGCGGCGGCCGCGGCGGCCGACCCGCTCACCAGGAAGGTGCTCAACATCACCGACGTCGTCATCTCCTCCCGGGACATGGGGCTCGAGTGGTTCCAGCAGTTGTTGATGAGTGTAAGTTGGTGATGGAGGTGTTCCAGAATATGTGGTTCAGCCCGTGCTCGGCCGCGCCGCGCCACGGCGCGCTGGACGCGGCGGCCGCGGCGGCCGACCCGCTCACCAGGAAGGTGCTCAACATCACCGACGTCGTCATCTCCTCCCGGGACATGGGGCTCGAGTGGTTCCAGCAGTTGTTGATGAGTGTAAGTTGGTGATGGAGGTGTTCCAGAATATGTGGTTCAGCCCGTGCTCGGCCGCGCCGCGCCACGGCGCGCTGGACGCGGCGGCCGCGGCGGCCGCCCCGCTCACCAGGAAGGTGCTCAACATCACCGACGTCGTCATCTCCTCCCGGGACATGGGGCTCGAGTGGTTCCAGCAGTTGTTGATGAGTGTAAGTTGGTGATGGAGGTGTTCCAGAATATGTGGTTCAGCCCGTGCTCGGCCGCGCCGCGCCACGGCGCGCTGGACGCGGCGGCCGCGGCGGCCGACCCGCTCACCAGGAAGGTGCTCAACATCACCGACGTCGTCATCTCCTCCCGGGACATGGGGCTCGAGTGGTTCCAGCAGTTGTTGATGAGTGTAAGTTGGTGATGGAGGTGTTCCAGAATATGTGGTTCAGCCCGTGCTCGGCCGCGCCGCGCCACGGCGCGCTGGACGCGGCGGCCGCGGCGGCCGACCCGCTCACCAGGAAGGTGCTCAACATCACCGACGTCGTCATCTCCTCCCGGGACATGGGGCTCGAGTGGTTCCAGCAGTTGTTGATGAGTGTAAGTTGGTGATGGAGGTGTTCCAGAATATGTGGTTCAGCCCGTGCTCGGCCGCGCCGCGCCACGGCGCGCTGGACGCGGCGGCCGCGGCGGCCGACCCGCTCACCAGGAAGGTGCTCAACATCACCGACGTCGTCATCTCCTCCCGGGACATGGGGCTCGAGTGGTTCCAGCAGTTGTTGATGAGTGTAAGTTGGTGATGGAGGTGTTCCAGAATATGTGGTTCAGCCCGTGCTCGGCCGCGCCGCGCCACGGCGCGCTGGACGCGGCGGCCGCGGCGGCCGACCCGCTCACCAGGAAGGTGCTCAACATCACCGACGTCGTCATCTCCTCCCGGGACATGGGGCTCGAGTGGTTCCAGCAGTTGTTGATGAGTGTAAGTTGGTGATGGAGGTGTTCCAGAATATGTGGTTCAGCCCGTGCTCGGCCGCGCCGCGCCACGGCGCGCTGGACGCGGCGGCCGCGGCGGCCGACCCGCTCACCAGGAAGGTGCTCAACATCACCGACGTCGTCATCTCCTCCCGGGACATGGGGCTCGAGTGGTTCCAGCAGTTGTTGATGAGTGTAAGTTGGTGATGGAGGTGTTCCAGAACATGTGGTTCAGCCCGTGCTCGACGACGTAAGTTCTTATCTTATCTTATCTAGGTGAGGGCCCTTTCGGATGCACTTCGACCCAGTGGGATCTTTTGTGCATTTGCCCTCTCCTTTATACCTGCTCCCAGGCTTGCTCCATCATTTCCACAAAGTGGATGATGCAGTTCGCCGGGAGCACCTTGAATTCCTTTGGTTGCGGGTAACCGTTACCGAAGTAGTTCATTCTTTGTCTGGCAAGGGCATGACATTCACACAATAACTGTTCCATAGTCTCATCCTCCTCGTCACACATTCTACAGTCTAAACTATCAGATAGTCCCATCTTGGCCAAGAGATCCTTGACCCCGAAGTGACCTGTGAACACCCCAGATATAATTCTGAGTTGCTCCCTACTGGATTTCCAGATTTTTCTGGTCCAGCCCGAGTCCACTCCTTCTATGAAGAGCTTAGAGTGCCTTAAGCCAGCCTCATTCCTCCACTCGTGTTGGTGTTTGGTTTTGGCGTAGGCTTTAAAGGCCGATATTATGGTCCCCTGCGAGAGTCCCACAAATGGTTCTGGACCTACAAAGTCATTTGTAGAGCCCCCTCTTGCAAGCTCATCTGCTCTTTCGTTGCCGATGAAGCCCTTGTGCTCTGGTATCCAAACTAGTTGCACCTTATTGTGCCTTCCAAGTCTGTTTAGTGCTTGGACGCCATTATAAATTAGTCTAGAGTCCACTTTCGGCGCCGTAAGCGCTTTAAGGGCCGCTTGACTGTCACTGAGTATATAGATAGTCCGCCCTTTGGTTCGCCTGTCTATATTCTCCTGTACACAAGCAATTATGGCGTATGTCTCCGTTTGGAAGACAGTTGCCAAACTACCCATGCTTACACTACTACTATAGTCATTTGCATAAATGCCTGCTCCCGTACCGGATCCCATTTTTGATCCGTCCGTGTACCATATACTGTCTTCGATACCAGACTTTGGTGGTTCGGCCCACTCAGCCCTGGTTGGAACTTTTGTTGTGTAGTTCCTGTGGAATACATACTTGGGTAGCATTTTGTCGCTTCCCATGTTTGTTATTATGTCTAAGAAACCATCAGTCTCCATGTTTGTGGGCTTAGTCTTCGGCTTGCTATCGCTCCACAGTCCAAGAGTTCTTAATCTGTAGAGAGATTTGCGCGCCTCTGACTTAATCACCATGTGAAGTGGCGGTAGGTCCAGTAGGACTTCTAGCGCCGCTGTAGGCGTGGTACGAAACGCCCCTGTTATAGCCATGCATGCCGTTCTCTGCACCTTTCTCAGGGCCTCTCTGCATGTGCTCATTAAAGTCCTTGGCCACCAGGCTACCGTACAGTATTATGGGTCTCACCATCATGGTGTAGATCCACTTCAGTCGACACGACGTAAGTTCAATGTAAAGCCGTTCACACCTGGATAACTCTTTTTTTTTCATAATAGTAGAGTTCCACTTTGATACATCAAAGTGGTGGTAAGACATTAGATGGACTTGAATCGACTTCATAATTTCTCTCTTGTTACAAACTTTTATTTACTTTCACCTGTCCCGTTGTCTGTCTGTAATCAAATCTTGCAAGTTAAATTTGACCCACTTCCCGGTATCCGATTGAGCTGAAATTTGGCATGCATATGTTCTCTCAAAGTTTTTGTACGCCTATTGGCAAAACATAGTGAGACTGTAAAAAAAGACAACCACTGTAATTACCTATGTTTACAAATAAAACACTTACTTACTACTTACTTACTATGTATATTGCATGACAATTAAATAATTATGATGACATGGAGCTGATCTGATGCTGGAGCTTGAAGGTGGCCATAGGAACTCCGCAATAAAACGACACAACCCCATCGAGTTTGGGCTCGTTAGAATTGTCTCAATGAGTAGTTGATGATGGTATGCAGAAAAGTACAGTCGGCAATAACAAAAACTGTTATCCAATGGCAATAAAAATTTATAATCATTTACCAAGTGACATAAGGCAACTTTCTCTCAAACCTTTCACTGCACAATTATACAATTGGTTACTAGAAAAATGTTTTTATTCAGTGCAGGATTATTTTAGAACCTAATTATTATTTAATATTGATGTCATTTAATTATATTTATTCTTTAAGTATGCTAATTGTAATTTTGTATGGGGAATGACAAATAATATTTAAATATTAAGTTTCAAAAAAAATTTGCATGACCAAAAATTTTGGCGAGATGTGCTGATCATGACTAAAACACTGTTCCATCTATTGTTGTACCATGTCTCTAGCAAATAAATTTCTTTCTTTCTTTCTTTAAAAGCTTGTGCAAAAAATGAATTTTTCGACAGAAACTTGTTAGAATTTTACACACTCAAGTTATTATAAGCCCTATGCCTTCGGCGTAGGGTTTCTAATAGACACTTTCGTAAAATCTCTTACCGAGCTCGAACCGAATCTTTTCCTTTACAGTTATTCAAACCGAAAGAGGACAAGGATGACTCTACCAAGATTATTTATCAACCGCCTAAATCGCTTTTATTAGCCTGTCAACAAATCGTCGACTGCCTTATTGAAAATTTACTACAATTAGAAGAAACTAGTGCTGAAGGTAAAAATATGATTATAATAAATAAAGTAGGCAGAATGGGTACGATTGAAACTTGTCTTACTTATATCGTCCGTAATTTTGCTTTTTATCATCTGAGAAATGAAGAAAATATATCAAATGAAAGAGCGTGTTTTAACTACTAAACGGCAATTGAATTTTAAATCCAGGTGTTTCAGTTTTCGTAGTAGATCAAATTGAAAAAAAATAACTATTTGTTTCAACTGTCCCCATCTCAGGGGCGGTCGAAACAGTGACAGTACTTTTATGTGTTTTATTCGTTATTTTTATGAAATTACGTATAATTAGGAACTGTTTTTAATCAGCTAGCGTTTTTGCGCATACAAGTTTAACTCTACTGTATATTAATATCAGTCATTTGTCACCTTATAAATAACTAAAAAATAACCGTAAATTAACTTAAAAGTAAACTGTTTGCATTTTAAACGTAACAAGAATAATTAAAAACACATGAAAATAAACTAAAAGAAAACAAACTTTATTTGACTTTCGTAATTCAATGTCAAACAAATACAAGCAAATTACTCTGTTTCCACCGTCCCGTTTCAACCGTCCCCACTTCCCACTTTAGGAAAAAAACCGTTGTAGTAATAATGAGAATAATGATACAGTAAAACTAGATACGCTGACATGATCTACAAGCTTCACTTCAAACATAAACACACAGTCAATACTGTGACTTAAATAGAAACCAGAATAATTAAAAAAACTCTATGAGTGAAAATACTTACTTTTGGGGATCAAAACACAATAGGGTCTTCTACAAACAAATTACGCGCGCGGGAAGCAACGTCACGATGTTTTTCGTGTACAAACCGATCGTCCGCTTCTTTCCCCCCTTGGACCCCTCGCCGTCCCGCCAACGGCTTGCGAGATATTTGCGTTGTTTCAACCGACCTGTGTTTCATTAGTACCCAGCCTACCTATATACAGTTACTCGCATTTATGTTTAATTTTAATGTAATATTTTTTTATTTTTCAGGAAGTGGATCATCCCAAAGGATACTCGCGTGTCTTTCCACTCTGCATTTATTCGCTAAAATTAGGCCACAGTTATTAGTAAATCATGCCTTGACTCTCCAACCGTACCTGAGTTTAAAATGCCAGGTATGTGTCAATTTCACCAAAAACCATCATCTCCAAAAACATGATATTGTATATTCATATTTCTTGTAGATAACCACATTGATTTTATCATTTTGATGCATCTCTCTTTGAATACGTAAACATAGCTCTATCTGTTCCATTGTTGCCCGTAGCAGATAAAGGGTGGGTTGCACTGCACCAAACCGTCTGTAATCGTAAGTGGTGTTCGTTAAAATCTGAATGTATGGAAAGTTCGACAAGTCTCTATGGAATGACAGCTGCCATCGCCATATTTAACGGTGATCGGTCTGTAATCGTATGTTGGTGCAACTCGCCCTAAGACTCGTAAACTTAGAAAATTCAGTGCGTCCATGTCTCCTGAAATAGTTCATTGTCTTTGGTACAAGCTTTCTATTAACTTGCAATGTTATGTATTTATGATAAATTAACGAGAGCATGGAGTTGCATATGTAGTAGTATTGTATGTTTACAGGCATTCTATATTTGAATTTTCTATTTTCTCGTACTATCAGCATAAAAAGAGGTTTGTTATATATTGAAGAAGTAAATACCAAAATAATGTCAGTGTCAAATTGTGAAGAAAAATTAAGAGAAAATTATTCTCCTTTTGTTGCAAACGGTACAACAACCACTACAAATGCTACAAATTTTCTAGATAATTCATCTATACCTAACTAAGTATGTTTGTTCGGGTGGAATATTGCAAGTCAATTTTGAAGTAGATATCTTCAACCGAATTGAGCTGAAAGTTTGGGTATAGGTATAGTTCTGGATGACAATTAAATATTATGGCACCATCGAGCTGATCTGATGATGGAGACAGAAGGTGGCCTTGGGAGTGCAGTACTTAACCGACGTAACCCCGTTGAGTTTGGGCTCGTTACAATCGTCTCAATGAGTAGTTGATGACGGTATACAGAAAAGTACAGTCGGCAGTAAAAGCTTGTAACAAAAATTATTTTTTTGACAAACTTATTTTGTTTTGATTTATATATTAGTCGTTAAACGTCTAAATGGATCTAGAACGTTATGCTTTTATCTACAGAACAAACACGAGCAACAAATAATGTCGACAGTAGCATCGACGCTGGAGCTGGTGGTACCACTGATGGAGCACCCCAGCGAGGTGTTCCTCGCGCAGCTGGAGGAGGACGCGGTGAAGCTCATCCTGCAGCGCGGGCAGCTCGTCATCGCCGCCTGCATCGCGCTGCTGGCCGCCATCGTCAACAATCTGACGCGCAACTACAAGCTCATCAGAGACGTGTTCAACAAGTATCATGGTACGTTATCTAGCGGCTGAATACCATTCTGCAGCGCGGGCAGCTCGTCATCGCCGCCTGCATCGCGCTGCTGGCCGCCATCGTCAACAATCTGACGCGCAACTACAAGCTCATCAGAGACGTGTTCAACAAGTATCATGGTACGTTATCTAGCGGCTGAATACCATTCTGCAGCGCGGGCAGCTCGTCATCGCCGCCTGCATCGCGCTGCTGGCCGCCATCGTCAACAATCTGACGCGCAACTACAAGCTCATCAGAGACGTGTTCAACAAGTATCATGGTACGTTATCTAGCGGCTGAATACCATTCTGCAGCGCGGGCAGCTCGTCATCGCCGCCTGCATCGCGCTGCTGGCCGCCATCGTCAACAATCTGACGCGCAACTACAAGCTCATCAGAGACGTGTTCAACAAGTATCATGGTACGTTATCTAGCGGCTGAATACCATTCTGCAGCGCGGGCAGCTCGTCATCGCCGCCTGCATCGCGCTGCTGGCCGCCATCGTCAACAATCTGACGCGCAACTACAAGCTCATCAGAGACGTGTTCAACAAGTATCATGGTACGTTATCTAGCGGCTGAATACCATTCTGCAGCGCGGGCAGCTCGTCATCGCCGCCTGCATCGCGCTGCTGGCCGCCATCGTCAACAATCTGACGCGCAACTACAAGCTCATCAGAGACGTGTTCAACAAGTATCATGGTACGTTATCTAGCGGCTGAATACCATTCTGCAGCGCGGGCAGCTCGTCATCGCCGCCTGCATCGCGCTGCTGGCCGCCATCGTCAACAATCTGACGCGCAACTACAAGCTCATCAGAGACGTGTTCAACAAGTATCATGGTACGTTATCTAGCGGCTGAATACCATTCTGCAGCGCGGGCAGCTCGTCATCGCCGCCTGCATCGCGCTGCTGGCCGCCATCGTCAACAATCTGACGCGCAACTACAAGCTCATCAGAGACGTGTTCAACAAGTATCATGGTACGTTATCTAGCGGCTGAATACCATTCTGCAGCGCGGGCAGCTCGTCATCGCCGCCTGCATCGCGCTGCTGGCCGCCATCGTCAACAATCTGACGCGCAACTACAAGCTCATCAGAGACGTGTTCAACAAGTATCATGGTACGTTATCTAGCGGCTGAATACCATTCTGCAGCGCGGGCAGCTCGTCATCGCCGCCTGCATCGCGCTGCTGGCCGCCATCGTCAACAATCTGACGCGCAACTACAAGCTCATCAGAGACGTGTTCAACAAGTATCATGGTACGTTATCTAGCGGCTGAATACCATTCTGCAGCGCGGGCAGCTCGTCATCGCCGCCTGCATCGCGCTGCTGGCCGCCATCGTCAACAATCTGACGCGCAACTACAAGCTCATCAGAGACGTGTTCAACAAATATCATGGTACGTCATCTAGCGGCTGAATACCATTCTGGTTGCTCTTTGGACCTTTAACATGCCTGGAGCTAACGCTGGAAACGCACTGGCAGCGACAGTGTTGCGGCTTGGGACTGAGGTGGGTTGACTTGACAGAAAGTCGCAGCGAAAACCGCCAAACGCAATCGCGCCGTGCGCTGGCGCTACGATTTTCACGTACGGTGTTCTATGCTTATTTCATACTGATGGAATATTACAAACACTAACGCCACCGCTTCGCTGTACAAAGTTGGACTCTGCATAATATTATTACACCAGCTAGCCATATTGAAGATGACTTGTTGTTCCAGACTTTAGTGCTAATGAAGTCAATTTGATTTTCTATTTTTGCGTCTGACACTTAAAACTGCAGCTTATCTGTGTGTTTAAAATGTAATTATCTGTGTTTTAAGGTATACTTCTACAATGGAAGTCAAGCTGGCAGAGGAATCCAGATATAACGCGGAATCTGCACGCGAGGCCTCACTTTCGACGGTCGCTTTTCATTGTGGGGCTGCTGCTGCGATATTTTGACTTCACGGACGCCAAAGTCATCGACGGACTCGAGGTTGGTGACACTCATAAAACCCCTTCTCGATCTGTCGGAAATTTTCTTTGGTAACGAAATACTTGCATCGTATTTAGGGATTTATTAGACTCTAATTCTATAGCGGAAAACAAAATATCTTATCTATCACTAGTCACAGTTTATAAAACAATTTTTACCGTATAATAACTAAAGTCAAACTCACGTATTGATTGGTTACATGTTTCGGGCTCATCAGGAGTACTAATGTGCTGACGGAAAGTTTCCTAAATTGCGAAATTTTTCTGCTATTTAACATGGGAAAATTTCCGAAATTTCTCACATTTTTGTATAGGATTTGAAACTTTCCAATACCAAAATGGAAATTTCCTTTATTTCTTGTGAAACTTTCTAGAAATTTCTGAGAACTTTTCCAACTTTTTGAAAATTCCGCAATTTGCTCATCAGTAATCAGGAGTCATTGGTCCTACCTAATGGTGGAGTGTTATCAGGGCCGCGGCGGCTACCGCACTGTTCGCCTGCCTATATTAATACGTGAGGTTTAACTGGTTATAATTAAAAAATACTATGACAGTGCAACCTTTTATTTTAAATTATTTTGAACAGACTGACATCAAAGAACAATTTTTCACAACGTTGATGTTCTTCGTGGGACTGGAAGATGAGGACTTCGTATCGCACACTCTAAAAGCGCTCGGTTCCGTGTGCGTGAGGCATTACGAATTCATGTTGAGGCCGGAACTCAAAGAGTTTTACCACCAACTTCTCACGTCCGATCTCGCGCCTATAGAAATGAAAGCAGATGTGCTCAGGAATGTTGAAATGTATTTACAAGAAGAAGAACAAAGGATGATCAGACAGGACAAAGAATGTAAGTCGATGAAGTAAATTAATCGTTTCATTACAACTTTGTCTACTATGCTTATCCCTAACCGAACGTTAGCCAAATTTTATATCAATTAGGTAATTCAAAATACTTAACTAACTTGCACATCGCTAGTTGGTTTCATCCAATTCAAATTAACCCAATATTTAGAAAACAGCATTTTCTACACCTCAAAGACTGGGAGCATACCAGAATGCCTTTTGGATTATAGAATGCACCTGCCTAATTTCAAAGACTAATGAATATTGTTCAACTGGAATTCAGGAGGTGTTCCCACTAGTTCTATTATCAGTCCCTCCGATAGTAAATGTAAACCTTAACTAACTAGGTCTTTTGAGTTAAATCTTTGTGGGCATTGAAAAAACTCCAAATAGCTGTATAAATGGGAGCTAACAGTACTGAAGAGAGCATACCTCAGATTTACAGATATTTCTTACCCATAATATTTTACATATGAAGCAATTTATTGAAATGAAATGAACATTTAACATTATGGTAATATAAGGACAGGTGTTACAGTAATTAACGTCAGAGTCGGGTTTATTTAAAGAAATTAAACCAAGCTTAATCGATTTTTCGCCCCCGTAAACGAGTGTATAGTAAATGTCAGCGAAATTGGTAGAACTAGTCTTGAAAACACATTCACACACAAATTAATACATAAATAAATGTTGCTCGTTTAGTAGTCTAGGATAGCATGATATATTGTTTTGTTTCGAACAGGGTCAACGCGGTCGAAGTTAGAGAACTTGAAGGAGATGGGCGACGTGTCGTCCGGTATGGCGTCGACGGTGATCCAGCTGTACCTGAAGGAGATCCTCGGCGCGTTCCTGCACTCGAGCACGCTCGTGCGCTCCTGCGCCATGAAGGTCGTGCAGCTTGTGTTGGCGCAGGGGCTCGTACATCCCGTGCAGGTACAACCACAAATTGACTTATTATTATTCTCCTCCTCTCTATAAGAGCCCACAATATCCTAAACGAGCGCGCTGTACGGTGATCCAGCTGTACCTGAAGGAGATCCTCGGCGCGTTCCTGCACTCGAGCACGCTCGTGCGCTCCTGCGCCATGAAGGTCGTGCAGCTTGTGTTGGCGCAGGGGCTCGTACATCCCGTGCAGGTACAACCACAAATTGACTTATTATTATTCTCCTCCTCTCTATAAGAGCCCACAATATCCTAAACGAGCGCGCTGTACGGTGATCCAGCTGTACCTGAAGGAGATCCTCGGCGCGTTCCTGCACTCGAGCACGCTCGTGCGCTCCTGCGCCATGAAGGTCGTGCAGCTTGTGTTGGCGCAGGGGCTCGTACATCCCGTGCAGGTACAACCACAAATTGACTTATTATTATTCTCCTCCTCTCTATAAGAGCCCACAATATCCTAAACGAGCGCGCTGTACGGTGATCCAGCTGTACCTGAAGGAGATCCTCGGCGCGTTCCTGCACTCGAGCACGCTCGTGCGCTCCTGCGCCATGAAGGTCGTGCAGCTTGTGTTGGCGCAGGGGCTCGTACATCCCGTGCAGGTACAACCACAAATTGACTTATTATTATTCTCCTCCTCTCTATAAGAGCCCACAATATCCTAAACGAGCGCGCTGTACGGTGATCCAGCTGTACCTGAAGGAGATCCTCGGCGCGTTCCTGCACTCGAGCACGCTCGTGCGCTCCTGCGCCATGAAGGTCGTGCAGCTTGTGTTGGCGCAGGGGCTCGTACATCCCGTGCAGGTACAACCACAAATTGACTTATTATTATTCTCCTCCTCTCTATAAGAGCCCACAATATCCTAAACGAGCGCGCTGTACGGTGATCCAGCTCTACCTGAAGCAGATCCTCGCCGCGTTCCTGCACTCTAGCATGCTCGTGCGCTCCAGCGCCATGAAGGTCAGCTTGTGTTGGCGCACGGGTTCGTGCACCTCGTGTAGGTATACCCACTTCATCATCATCACATTAACTTATTATTCTCCCCCTTCTATCCTACTCCTCCTTACTTTAAGAGCCCACAATATCCTACACGAACGCGCTGGACCAATCCGTCTGGCTTCCCCACGGACAACTGACAAAAAAAATACCAGTATGCAGTGCGTCCAAGTGGGAATATGGCAATCTGTACTCCCAATCTGTGGCCCACGTTCTACACGAGCGCTCTTACTTTGTTCGCTTCTTTCTATGTAGCTGTATAATTTATTTATCTTCGTTAACAATACTGAATTTATTTTCAGATTGTTCCTTACTTGATTTGTATGAGCACTGATTTTGAAGTGACGGTATCTCACACAGCGGACAAAAACTTACAAGAAATAGATAAGAAATACCCTGGATTTATTCATATGAAGGCGCAACTTGGCATCAAGCTGTCCTATCAATTACAAAAGATAATTCAGAGCAGCCTCAAGAATGATGTCATTCGAGGATTTAGGTAACAATAGTGCTGTAATTAACATTTCTTTGTTATTTTTAACTAATACATCGTCGGGTGACAAGCAAAACTCATAAGAGGAATGCCTATCTGCGATTTTCCCATACAAACGCTCTTGACTGTTTCCTCCCTGGTGTTTGAACCTAGAGCACAGATTTTTTCAAATAAGGTCAATATCATCAATGTCTATGCCGCTATGTTTTGCTTTTTTGGATCTTTTTATTTTAAAGAAACTTACAGCGCCTCAAAAATAGCAAAAACGGCTTAATTGAAATGGCTGCTAAAAAGGCGCAGCATACAAAGACAACAACAAATATCCAAAAAATCAAAACATAGCGGCGTAGATTATTTCGTCTTCTTGCAGTTTCCAAAATTTTATGATGATTGGTTGCGTTTTGGAGGAGGAAATAGTCGAGAGCGAAACCTCGATTTTTGAGTTTTTGCGTGGGAATTTTAGTTCGAGCTGCAGTTGTCCTTATCGCATAGACAACTCCCGCCGTCCACAACAGCGCGACAGAAACATTGCGTCAAAAATTTGAGATTTCAAATGTTGCTCAGCTAGGCATTGCTCTTAAGTAACAAATACTTAAATCAAAGGTCGTATCTCGATATCGACTACGTACCGAGATGCGAGGTTTTGAAGAGCAGTGATAGTTTTGGTAGTGACTATTGCTTGTCACCTGACGACATGATCTTAACTAAACTTACATTACCTCATTACAGGAAAAAAGATCAAGATGAACTGCCTTCATCTCTCAACGGATTCCTATATTCATTACTACGTAATACGCGGCCACAAAGGAGAGCGCTGGTTTTGTCGTTACTTAAGCAATTCGACGATGTTTCCGTAAGTTTAATTTCTTAATTACTTTCCCAACATTCACACATCTAACATTATATTAGTAAATTTTTCCAGTTAACAAATTCTGAATAAATAAAACTTGGTTTCAGACTGCGCCTTTGGATCAAATGTTGTACCTGGCAGATAATTTAAGTTACTTCCCGTTTCAAGTACAAGACGAACCACTTTTTATAATTCACCACATTGACATCATCATTTCGACATCAGGATCAAACTTACTACAAGTTTTTCGTGAGGTAATTTCTTGGAATTTTATGGATTTTTCGTTAGTGTATTCTAATTTAGTAATCATAGATAATTCTCAATCTCCTCTTTTGTCGTGTGAGTCACGGCATCCCTTACCTTTTATTATCTGTTACTTTGCTCTCATAAGTTTCAACCCAGCCAAGTAAAGTAAGTGTTTCTAAATACGAGCCCTTGTTAATTTAGCAAGAGAAATCAGACTTCTGTAGCAAATAATGTCCTCGTGGTTGCTAAAATAACCCTAAGAAAAGAGTGTAGAATCGTTGCTTCAAACTACGTAAATGAATATTGTTATTTTCACGCTATAAAAGAGAACGTAGTGTACTAGGAAAGGTTAGATCAAGAGCGTATCCTAAATCGACATTTATGCATGAAAAATGTTATCCGAGGAAGTAGAAATCCACGATTTGGTTGCCCGGTCCGGAAAAAAGCGAGGGGATCATACGTATAAATATGTGACACGGAGTTGTTATCTGCAGGGTCTCGTGAGCACGAGCGCGGAGGAGAAGGAGGAAGAAGAGGAAGACGAGGAGGAGGCGGAGGCGCTGGTGGCGCGGCTGCCGGCGTGCACGCGGCCGCTGGCCGACGCCATGCGCCAGGCGCGCGGCTGTCTGCTGCTGCTCGTGCTCAAGCAGCACCTCAAGCAGCTCTACGGGTTCACCGACGCGTCAGTACACTGCTTATACTATGTCATAGACTAGGAGAATAGGGAGACGAGGAGGCGGAGGCGCTGGTGGCGCGGCTGCCGGCGTGCACGCGGCCGCTGGCCGACGCCATGCGCCAGGCGCGCGGCTGTCTGCTGCTGCTCGTGCTCAAGCAGCACCTCAAGCAGCTCTACGGGTTCACCGACGCGTCAGTACACTGCTTATACTATGTCATAGACTAGGAGAATAGGGAGACGAGGAGGCGGAGGCGCTGGTGGCGCGGCTGCCGGCGTGCACGCGGCCGCTGGCCGACGCCATGCGCCAGGCGCGCGGCTGTCTGCTGCTGCTCGTGCTCAAGCAGCACCTCAAGCAGCTCTACGGGTTCACCGACGCGTCAGTACACTGCTTATACTATGTCATAGACTAGGAGAATAGGGAGACGAGGAGGCGGAGGCGCTGGTGGCGCGGCTGCCGGCGTGCACGCGGCCGCTGGCCGACGCCATGCGCCAGGCGCGCGGCTGTCTGCTGCTGCTCGTGCTCAAGCAGCACCTCAAGCAGCTCTACGGGTTCACCGACGCGTCAGTACACTGCTTATACTATGTCATAGACTAGGAGAATAGGGAGACGAGGAGGCGGAGGCGCTGGTGGCGCGGCTGCCGGCGTGCACGCGGCCGCTGGCCGACGCCATGCGCCAGGCGCGCGGCTGTCTGCTGCTGCTCGTGCTCAAGCAGCACCTCAAGCAGCTCTACGGGTTCACCGACGCGTCAGTACACTGCTTATACTATGTCATAGACTAGGAGAATAGGGAGACGAGGAGGCGGAGGCGCTGGTGGCGCGGCTGCCGGCGTGCACGCGGCCGCTGGCCGACGCCATGCGCCAGGCGCGCGGCTGTCTGATGCTGCTCGTGCTCAAACAGCACCTCAAGCAGCTCTACGGGTTCACCGACGCGTCAGTACACTGCTTATACTATGTCATAGACTAGGAGAATAGGGAGACGAGGAGGCGGAGGCGCTGGTGGCGCGGCTGCCGGCGTGCACGCGGCCGCTGGCCGACGCCATGCGCCAGGCGCGCGGCTGTCTGCTGCTGCTCGTGCTCAAGCAGCACCTCAAGCAGCTCTACGGGTTCACCGACGCGTCAGTACACTGCTTATACTATGTCATAGACTAGGAGAATAGGGAGACGAGGAGGCGGAGGCGCTGGTGGCGCGGCTGCCGGCGTGCACGCGGCCGCTGGCCGACGCCATGCGCCAGGCGCGCGGCTGTCTGCTGCTGCTCGTGCTCAAGCAGCACCTCAAGCAGCTCTACGGGTTCACCGACGCGTCAGTACACTGCTTATACTATGTCATAGACTAGGAGAATAGGGAGACGAGGAGGCGGAGGCGCTGGTGGCGCGGCTGCCGGCGTGCACGCGGCCGCTGGCCGACGCCATGCGCCAGGCGCGCGGCTGTCTGCTGCTGCTCGTGCTCAAGCAGCACCTCAAGCAGCTCTACGGGTTCACCGACGCGTCAGTACACTGCTTATACTATGTCATAGACTAGGAGAATAGGGAGACGAGGAGGCGGAGGCGCTGGTGGCGCGGCTGCCGGCGTGCACGCGGCCGCTGGCCGACGCCATGCGCCAGGCGCGCGGCTGTCTGCTGCTGCTCGTGCTCAAGCAGCTCTACGGGTTCACCGATGCGTCAGTACACTGCTTATACTATGTCATAGACTAGGAGAATAGGGAGACGAGGAGGTGCAGGCGCTGGTGGCGCGGCTGCCGGCGTGCACGCGGCCGCTGGCCGACGCCATGCGCCAGGCGCGCGGCTGTCTGCTGCTGCTCGTGCTCAAGCAGCACCTCAAGCAGCTCTACGGGTTCACCGACGCGTCAGTACACTGCTTATACTATGTCATAGACTAGGAGAATAGGGAGACGAGGAGGCGGAGGCGCTGGTGGCGCGGCTGCCGGCGTGCATGCGGCCGCTGGCCGACGCCTTGCGCCAGGCGCGCGGCTGTCTGCTGCTGCTCGTGCTCAAGCAGCTCTACGGGTTCACCGATGCGTCAGTACACTGCTTATACTATGTCATAGACTAGGAGAATAGGGAGACGAGGAGGTGCAGGCGCTGGTGGCGCGGCTGCCGGCGTGCACGCGGCCGCTGGCCGACGCCATGCGCCAGGCGCGCGGCTGTCTGCTGCTGCTCGTGCTCAAGCAGCACCTCAAGCAGCTCTACGGGTTCACCGATGCGTCAGTACACTGCTTATACTATGTCATAGACTAGGAGAATAGGGAGACGAGGAGGTGCAGGCGCTGGTGGCGCGGCTGCCGGCGTGCACGCGGCCGCTGGCCGACGCCATGCGCCAGGCGCGCGGCTGTCTGCTGCTGCTCGTGCTCAAGCAGCTCTACGGGTTCACCGATGCGTCAGTACACTGCTTATACTATGTCATAGACTAGGAGAATAGGGAGACGAGGAGGTGCAGGCGCTGGTGGCGCGGCTGCCGGCGTGCACGCGGCCGCTGGCCGACGCCATGCGCCAGGCGCGCGGCTGTCTGCTGCTGCTCGTGCTCAAGCAGCACCTCAAGCAGCTCTACGGGTTCACCGATGCGTCAGTACACTGCTTATACTATGTCATAGACTAGGAGAATAGGGAGACGAGGAGGCGGAGGCGCTGGTGGCGCGGCTGCCGGCGTGCACGCGGCCGCTGGCCGACGCCATGCGCCAGGCGCGCGGCTGTCTGCTGCTGCTCGTGCTCAAGCAGCACCTCAAGCAGCTCTACGGGTTCACCGATGCGTCAGTACACTGCTTATACTATGTCATAGACTAGGAGAATAGGGAGACGAGGAGGTGCAGGCGCTGGTGGCGCGGCTGCCGGCGTGCACGCGGCCGCTGGCCGACGCCATGCGCCAGGCGCGCGGCTGTCTGCTGCTGCTCGTGCTCAAGCAGCACCTCAAGCAGCTCTACGGGTTCACCGATGCGTCAGTACACTGCTTATACTATGTCATAGACTAGGAGAATAGGGAGACGAGGAGGTGCAGGCGCTGGTGGCGCGGCTGCCGGCGTGCACGCCGGTCAGTGGACGAGCTCCCATTGGGTACCTTTTGCCCTAACTTGAAGGTGCATTATTGTCACCACTGCTTGCTTTATGGTTATTTGGTGTTGTGTTCATGGTGGTGAGAAAGGTTGCCAGAGCATCTGAGGATGCGCTGTGTTGAGTGTATGGGACCTCTATTAAATTTTTCTCTAGCTGTCAACACAAAAAATGCCCAAATCAATAAAGGGTCGCCAGCGCGCTTGTGATTCTACTGCTGTC
The DNA here is from genome assembly GCA_963854355.1 of Epinotia brunnichana. Lineage (NCBI taxonomy): Eukaryota > Metazoa > Arthropoda > Insecta > Lepidoptera > Tortricidae > Epinotia > Epinotia brunnichana. Next base: position 17,459,251 of record OY977943.1, on the reverse strand, counting down.
GCAAGCTTCTATACGCGACGATGTCAGGGCGTATGCAAGTTTGCCACCTTCTTAATATAAAAAAATGATAGTCATCATGTATGATGGTTGTTGCAGGAAGATCAGCCAGTACTCGCCTTCGGAGAGCGTGAAAGTGTACGAGAAGGCGGTGTCGCGGCGGCAGGCGCCGGTGTTCGAGCCGCGCGCCACCATCGCGCAGCTGCGGGACGAGCCCGCCGGGGACGAGCTCGACGAGCGCGCCCGCCGGAGGCTCGTCGACGATTACCTCGAGGTATGTTCACACACCAGACCACCCATACCACACTAGTACTTTATGTGACTGTACATAATGAAGGGCAATAAACTCGAGCGTGGGTTTATGAAACGAGCGTAAGCGAGTGTCACGTCACATACACTACTATTATCTACTCACATATTATAAATCCTCAATGATGTGTTCGGGAACCATTAAAATAACCGCCATTGCACCGTCATGGCCATGGCCGACTAGATTTCAACATAATAATATCACTGGCACAGATAAAACGCTGATGTTACGTTACTGGTTGCAATAATGATTTCAAATCTTGGGATTAGGTGCCAAATCGGACCATGGGCTCGTTTAGGGCACTACCAGGAAAAACGCTATGAGGATGATGACTTGATGACGTACAGGTCTTCTATACAAAACCGATATTTGACAGCTAAAAATCATGCTATCCCGCTCTACCGCATAGCGCGTGCTTCGTCGTCTAGTAACGTGTTTACTTAGTAACGTGTGTTCGCCGCGTTCGGGTAAATGAAGGGGTGGTGTGTGAGATCCGTGTTTAGCCGAAGTGGCAAGAGGTCTACAGTCTGGATAGAGATAGTCAGGGGTTCCCAACCATAGGGGAGCGCAAACATACATTCTTAAAATCAGCATTCCGTAAAAGTGATTATAGGTGGTAGTTTGGAACCACCCTGTAGGAGAAAGTGGTTTCGCCGGCTGCACTTGCCCAAAATTAGTTCGATGACTGCGGCTGGGGTCGACTACTATGTATTTCGACATCTGTTTTTTATTTCGCGGAGCCTATTGAAAAGAGTAACTGTCAGCTTTTGGTTTTAAAAGTTAAGGTAAAACAAGAATTTCATGATTGTATAAAAATAAGAACAGCGAAGGGTGGGGAGGGGAGTCGCGTTCCATTCTGAGTCACGCCAACTAATACCGCTAACCGTTATTTCAAAACGGTGACGGTACCGTTACGTTCGCGCGACGCGCATAACCTTTACGACATAACGGTACCGTAATGGAATACCGGTTTCATACCGGTATAACCGTAACCGAAATCAGTCCCTGGTAGTGATGCGTACTTTTTGTCAACCTGGCTATAAGCATATGTGACGTCAATTTCCGTCACGTTCTACCTTATCAGTATCACACTATCCAGTAGGCTACCCGATGTTGGGCACTTTTTTGTAAGAAGTCGTCATACGAGTCATTTTCTAAGGTTATTGGAGTTGCAGATGTAGATTCAAAAAAAACCGGCCAAGTGCGAGTCGGCCTCGCGCACGAAGGGTTCCGTACCATTATCTATAAAAACAGCAAAAAAAAACACGTTTGTTTTATGGGAGCCTCCTGTAGCCTAGTTGTTGGTGACCCTGCCTACGAAGCCAGAGGTCCCGGGTTCGAATCCTGGTAAGGGCATTTATTTGAGTGATGAGCACAGTAAATGTTTGTTCCTGACTCATGGATGTTTTCTATGTATGTACATATAAGTATTTATTTATCTATATAAGTATGTTAATCTTCGTCTAGTACCCATAGTACAAGCTTTGCTTAGTTTGGGACTAAGACGATTTGTGTAATATTGTAAAAAAAAAATTGTTGTTATAGCGGCAACAGAAATACATCATCTGTGAAAATTTCAACTGTCTTTGATCGGGCCGATCGTCGGTCCGCCCGTGAACGCTTCTCGTGTTTACGGGTTTTTTAGTCTGTGGTTTTGAAGGTGACATTTGAGCTGTCACATTTTTGCTTGTAATAATTTGGGACACCACGTCGGACAGCGTGGTCACTCCAACAAGCTTGTCGAGAGAGCTATACCGTTCTAGCAACCAAGGAGTGTCTGGAACTGGAGCGGTCTCGACAAGGTGGACCCTCAAGCCAGACGATGGGGTCCCAATCACACAACTGGCAGGCCAGAGTGTCTCCGGTTCCAACAACCAATCTGGTCTCCACCACAGTGGGTGGGCAACCAGCTCAGGTGCCGTGCAACCCCTGGACGCTACGTCCGCTGGGTTCAGTTCACCTGGCACGTGTCTCCAAACCAAAGCAGTCTCCGAGTTCTGGATCTGCGAGACACGGTTGGCCACAAAGACCTCCAAAGTATGGACTGATGACTTCAGCCAACACAAAACAATTTGGCTGTCAGTCCATGCGTAGACACTCTCCTCAAGGTTCACGGTGTCCTTCAAGGTAGAGGCCACGTGGTTCAGTAGGCGCACAAGAAGAGCTGCTCCAGATAATTCCGCCTTCGGTATTGTCAAACGCGTGCGAAGGGGAGCCAACTTGCTCTTCGCCATTACCAGATGCAAATCGACCGCTCCGGCGGAGCTGACCGTCCTCAAGTAGACGGCAGCTGCATACCCTCGCTCGGAGGCGTCGCAAAAACCCGTGTAGGGTTGCTCGGCATTTCCCTGCCGGCAACAGCTTACGCGGCAGTTCGACCTGATTTATCTCCGAGAGCGTGGAGATGAAAGCCTCCCAATCGCTCAACAAATCTCCGGTTAGCGGATCATCCCAACCCAGTTGGACCATCCACAGGCGCTGCATAAATGCCTTCGCCGTGAAGATGACCGGCGCGATCCACCCATTTGGATCGTATGTCCTGGCCACCGTGGACAGCACAAGCCGCTTCGTCCAGACCCTCGGGGAATCCAGTTCCACCCAATAGGTGAACACATCTTGGGCTGGTCGATACTGCACGCCAAGGACTGATTTATAATTCATTCAAAGAATATATAAAAAATGCTCTTTTGAAGAGAGGATACTACAAGATCGAAGAATATATGGAAGACAAAGATACATGGTAAATCCTTCAATCTCAAAAGCCGTCGTAACTCTTTCATATAAATATCGGCATTCATCGACGAGGTAGTGAAAAAAGTAGTTGACTTCATTCCGCATTCACAAATGGCCTGCCACACCATGACTTTCTTGCCGAACTTCTCAACGCAAATGGATTTTTCAGCCTCTGTGATTTCTGTTCCCTCACGAATAGTGTAATACTGGGGGCCTGGCAAAGACTTGTAGTCCAGTTTTACATACGTTTCGTCGTCCATTATTACACAGCTGTGTTTTTTCGATAAAATCGAGTCATATAATTTTCGGACTCGTGTCTTAACAGATGCTTTTTGTTTTTGACTTCTTTTCGGCTGTTTCTGTTTTTTTAATGTCTTAAAATTATTCCTTTTCTTTGCACGTTGTACCATCCCGATACTCGTACCAACTTTTTTCGCGACATCTCGGACAGATAGCTCTCTATTAGATGCGAATAATTTTACTATCTTTTGGTCCAGTTTTGGATTGGACGGACCTGGTTTTTGGCCTGGCCGTTGTTGGTCCTCGAAGGTATAATCCTCCCCGTACTTACGGATAGCAGTTTGGACGGCTGCAACACTAACACCTTCCATTTGTGCGAGTTTTCGGTACGTAATACCTTTAACCGAACATCATTTGTCCACAATAGATTTTCGCTTTTGCGGTCTTAACCCCTCATTTTTTTATTGGAACAAGTTGAGAAAAAAAATAATAAAGATATCGGATCTATGACAAATGTCAATCAATTGTCTTGTATCAGAATATTTTTAAATGAATAGACAAACTTATTCCTGCCAGAGCTAACTTGTATTTATAATAAACGGTACAGTCTTTAAATGTAGGTTTTTTTCCCCAAACAGTGTCGACATGTTCTCCCATTGTAAATAGGAGTTTAAAACAGCCATTGGGTTGGTCCAAATGTGGGCGTAGATAATGTTTAAAGAATTTTTTTTAACTGCGCAGTGCGCACACCTGCGTACTAGTTTCTATACAAGGGTGCAGTTAACTACTTTTCTGACGGTATATAATTTGGCGCGCTTTAATGTCTTATCATTACGTAGTGGTATTCGTTCATTGTTTCCGAAGCCCGCTTTTTGTAATATCACTTTACGTCATACCTGGCCATAAACTAGGAATTACCACTTCCACTACCTGGTCAGGGAGAGAAGTAAAACTTTGTACTCACCACGGGCGTTAATAAAGAAAGCCTCAGATCACGTATTTATTGCCCTTGCCTTCGGCTCAGGCGTCAAATACCTGCGATCTGAGACATTCTTTGTTTAAACGCCCTAGGTAATTAATGTGCTATTTCATCACACCTGCTCGTAAATGGTGTTATTCCATGCCTGTAAACAATGGCCTAAATCGTTCCCGCGGGAGTTATGGTTTTTTACAACCCCCGAGGGAGTTACGAGCTTGTTGATGATGTGATCTGATTGGTTTAAGCAAAGCTAGTTGGCCACGCGCTGCAAGAATACTGCTCTGTGATTGGTTGAAATATTGAAGCTGCGCGCTCCACTCGCACTGGAAGAATGAAATTGTAAATTTTTTTTTTTTGTTTGGTGCACTGGTATGAAACAGATTTTTCTATCTTTTGTATTTATTTATTTCCTCGCAAATGTGATGAAAAACAATATCAATTTACTGTTACGGCTAACGAATAAAGGCAAACTTTCCTTTAGTAACATCTTATCGATTTTCCACAACTCCCTACGAGCCACCTCGAAAAGTCTGACATCGTTTTTCGTTTCAGTTCAAGCAGCTGATGCTGAAGTTCGACCCCGAGGAGGAGGAGGACGAGGAGGTGACGCCGGGCGGCGCGGCGGCGGCGGTGGCGGGCGCGACCGCGACCGCGCCCGCGCCCGCGCCCGCGCCCGCGCCCGGGGCCGCGCCCGCGCCCGCGCCGCCCGCGCCGCCGCCCGCCACCTAGCGCGCACCCGAACCGTACCGACCGTAGCCACGTTAGAGTCGCGGCCCGGTTCCGCGACGTTAATTTATTGGCGCGGGCGCGCGGCCCGGCCGCCTGTACAGCGCTCGACCCGGCCGGCGCCGCCGCGCGCCCGACGCCCGCCCGATTCTTTGCGTAAGTTATATCTGAGGAACTCGATTTTGTTCATATTAAAGTCTTGTGTGTAGATAATTTTTATGAAGAATATAAAGTATATGTACCTCCCGGACTTGAGTTTCTTGACCGTAGTCTCGTCTGGTGTTCCGCTAGATTCGATATTATTAGTGAGAGGCGCGATCCGGCGCCGCGGTCGGGTCGGAAGTGATCGATATGGAGGGTCAATTTTAAATTGTATCGGTTGTTCGTCTTGAAGTGATTTTGGCATATTTTTTTATACGAACTCGAATCTACCCGCCCGATGTTAACGTGGAGGACGCTGCAATACCTGCATTTTCTTATGATTAAGAAGACATTAAAGTTACAAGGCTAGATTTTTACAAATATTATTTTTTATATTTACAACCCTGTCAGACAACAGATATCACACTTGAGAGTAAATAAAAGTAACATATAGTAAATAATTATATGGTATATACATTTCACGAATGACACATATTCAGAGCTATGAACGGTAGTCACAGTATCCAAGAGGCAACCGGATGGCTCGCGGTATTTGAGCTCCCGAAGTGTTGTGGAACCGCTCTGCGCAACCCGAACTGAGCCAACTTGGACTGGGACGGAAATACCGCGAGCCATCCGGTTGCCTCTTGGATACTGCAACCACGCGTCATTGCTTTAACTATTAGAGAGTAGGGTTCCTAGACGGACACTTTGTTGCCCCTGCCCTCGGAGACGGCGAACTTGTTGCAGAGGAAGAAGATGAGGTTCTCCTTGGTGGGCTTGACCTTGCCCTCGGCCACGAGCCGCTTGAGGTTGCGCAGGCGCTGCTTGTGCGGGTACTCGCCGTCCGGCCGTGTGCTCTGCAATCAAACAAAACTTCAATTAGGACCTACTACATTGTTCTTCAGCACATTTCGACTATTTCTTTCCATTTCACCAAATGTAATGCTTTCCCAAAGCAAATACATGAGCAAATATAGAAAATACTCAAATCACTATATGTGTGTGTGTGTATTTGAGAAATTCCGGCGATACCTAATGGATTCCATTATCAGTTCTTCTTAAAATTTACTAGACACCCAGAAGGTTTCTAAAAAAACCTTAAATTGTGGTAAGGAATTATCACGGATGATACGTAAAATAAACATTAATATGAACTCAATAAATCCTTCTTCAATTCTATTCAAGTCGGTTGGAATGAGAAAAGTTGCGACATGTCAACTGGTGCTACTACAACACTAATGAAATAGGGAATAACAATCAAAGTGATTGCAGCCTACTTGAAGAATAAAATTTAATTTAATGATTATAAAAAATGCTCAAGATTATAAAAAGTGAAAAACCAAAAGTTTTGCTTGGCGTAGTGTTATTCTTGACTTCATCCCAAATATTCAACTAAATCTGGCACAGCTGTTTATTGTTTGTCAATCACTCGCATTCTCATGTCTCAATGTCATCATAAAAGCGTTGGCTTGGCGCTTCATCATACTAAGGCACAAATATTTGAACGAAAAAACTAACGATAATATCCCAAAACCAAGGTTTAATTTCCATCTCGTCCTTGACAGGCCGGTGCCCGACAGTGGGTCTTCCACAAGCCGGAGGTGAAATGACAATTGCTGTAGGAAAACATAATAATTTCACGAATTGGGAAAAGCGTTACACTACAACCAGATAACCAATGGCCAATCCAAATACTACATGAGGGGAAAGCAGAAACCACTAGGGATCTACGACGTCGATTTTAGAATAAAGAAACATTGAAATACATAAAAAAATCTTTTCAACACACCTGCTCGTAAAGTAGGTCTTATTACAGCGTATTTACACTGATAATGCAGAATATTACCCATGCCGTGCCTTTTACATTACATTATCGCACTAGTGCCTTTTCATTACATATCTTTTTAAATATTAGCAAAATAATGCAGAATATTACCCATGCCGTGACTTTTACATTACATTATCGCACTAGTGCCTTTTCATTACATATCTTTTAACATTTTCATTTTTTATTTTTATTTTTTTTTTCCTCGCAAATGTGTTGAAAAACGTCGTATGAAACACGTGAGCATTGGTCATTACACTTCTCGTCTCCATTAAGCCTTCGCCTTCGGCTCAGGCTTAAAAACCGACTCGAGTGTAATGACCAACATAGCACACTTGTATCATAATGTACTATTATACACGATCAGTAATCAAATCTGTTAAATAAACCGGAAGCCGTAATGTTTACGGAAGTGGATAGTGCAAAGAATTAATGTTGCTCTGTTGTCAACGTTTATTTGACTGGGTTCGATTATATTATGTAGGTGTTTCAATGTAGTTTTTCTTAAAAAATTTATCGACGTGGTTTACTGAATGCGAATCTTACTATCCAGTGTGAGAACGCCAACCTGCAACGTCATCTAAGCGTCACTTGTCAAATTATGATGAATCGTGGGTCAGGGACATTGGGAGATTCAATAGTGATATAACCGTGTCATGACGTGGCCATCACAGCGACTGTTGAATGTTACTAGTGTTAGCAAGATTATTATCACCATTGGATCTTGCAAATGGGTCCCAAACTATCCATCACAGGTTGACCAAGGTATAGGGCGAATGTTTTTGTCTGTCAGTGGTATGAAGGAATTAAGGTCCGTGACATGGCCTGCCCAATGTTTTCACGTATTTAAGGTAGAACGACAGCATGCACTTTCCATAAAAACGTTTTCGGCCTATAATTATTCATTACGAAACATTTTTATGTTACTATCCTTTTGTTTTTCAGATTTCAGATTTTATTTATAAATGTGCATCTCATTTACAAGTTTATTCTATCACATCACCTAAGAGCGGTTACACACGGCGACTGTCGTGCGTCACTAGCCTAGCCAAGTAGCTATAGATCATCTATCAAATCACCTGTCTCGATACTGTATCGCTGCAAAAAGTCGCCTTATGTTACCGCTCTAGTTCCCGCGACTTTAATAAAATTCATTAAATAGGCATAATACTTTATTTTTCGTTTTGAAAGAGATTTTTAAAATGTTAAAATAATATATTATTCATGACTATTTTAAGATTTACTAATTTTGCGGGAATAAGGTGATATTATTTGTCTAAATAAAATAATAATAACTTAAAATGCTTTGTAATTCAATAATACATTCCAAAAAACGTTAGTATGGAGAGTTCAAGCTGTCGTTCCCCCTTAAGTGCATCGAACACACCTCATTGGAGTCCTGCGAGTAATCCGGCGGCGGCACGCCAATGATGGAGCTGTCCCACATGACGGGGTGCCAGGGGCGGCGCGCGGCCGGCGGCGGCGGCGCCGCGCGCACGGGCGGCCGCAGTGGCAACTTGCGCACGTCAACATACTGCTCTTCTTCAAACTCCTGCTCCTGCACTTCCACGCTGCCCTCCCGGCTCATTGTGCTACTGTGGCAAAACAAGTTGTGAAGATCAACTCATCTTCCACTGGGTGATTAGATTACTGATGATTACAATGATGATCGCAAGGCAGTCCTTGTTCAGATCACCATTGTAATCACAGTGCAACTAATAAATCACCAATCCACCGATGTCAAACATGATATTCCACAAAAATAAACTTCTTGTCAGCTTGTTTCCACGTTGTCGAAAGCGTTTAGTCCACCTTCACAACTATTTTTCACAACTAGTTAATAATAAACATTTTTCTACTCCTGTACCGTTATCTGTCTTTTATATAGGCTGTAGCTCAAATACAATGACACTACTAATAAGTCGTCAAAAAACTCTATGCTCTATGGCCCAAAAACGCACTGTTCAGCGTACTTTTTTGGTTCATACATTTTTCATAAAAGCACTGTTTAACTTTTTTTTAAATCGGCCGCTATATTGCAGTGGTGCCAACTTCATAAACAAATATTTCGAAATAAAAGTATTTATTTACGATTTAACATTTGTATATTATAAATTATTTACTACAACAATAATAAATCATCATCTTTTGTGTGTTAAATTACATGTTTTATAAATTCTTGGTATTATTTATAAAAATAAACAGTTCGAATTCGGTCCGGGTCCGAATTTGGTTTGGTTCGGATGGCAAGTGCAAACAAATTAAAAACAAAACAAACCATAAGCAAGAGCTGTCTGTCACATTTCCGATTTCCCACCAAAATACAGTTCAAAATGAAAAGACGAAAGATGATAAACTATTAGTCCTAAACTATTAAGATTTTATTCGTGTTTGTGAAGACAAAAGTGTACGTTCCTTTTAAAATGGTCGAAGAAATAATAACTGCACTCCTGAAGAAATTGCGTGAGTAGCAAAAGTACGAATAGAAAACTTGCTGCCTGAAAAGTGTAACTATTCTGTAGTCTGCTATTTATTTAAAAGTCGTAGAAAAAGTATTGTATGCAACGGTGTATAACTGGTCTAAAAACGCTCGAGGCGTCTTTAATTGCGATGCTCGCCAAGGCTCGCATCGCAACCCACGCCACTCGCCTTCACTCACCCTTCTTATACAACAGTTGCATAAAATACTATTTTTATTCCTTCTTTCATAACTGGTTATGAAAAGGTAAACAAAAGTGTTTTTTCTAAACTGCACGGCTATCACAAGACGGCGCGCGAGCTCTCTCGATTTTTCTCGCACTATCCGTCTCTCTCTTATTAGAACACTTAGAAAGAGAGGTATAGTGCGAGAAAAATCGAGAGAGCTCGCGGGCCGTTGTGATAGCCGTGCTGACAATCATATATTATGCTGCCGAATCACGAGGTTGTGACGGTTGTACTTGTCGTATAAAGTCGGTTCTGGCGCTTCGCCGGCCGCTGCCGCGGCACGCTCGCTTCGCTCGCTCGGCTCGCGCGCTGTAGGGTCGCAGTTTTTCTTAACACTCCTCCTCGCTTCGCTCGTCGTCGTACCTACACCTACTAGTTGTGAAAAATAGTTGTGAAGGTGGACTAAACCGTCGAAAGTGTATGAGCGACGACGCTTGTTGTGGATTGGACGTACACGTACCTATATGCTTTTCAATGAAGTTAATTAGGTAGGGAGTAGAGCATCAAGTTTAACAGTAGGTACACTATAATAATACAGTCCACAACAATAATTATGGATGTCAACTCAAGGCGTCCCCACGCCATTACCGATCTGGGGTATTACAGTCAGAATCGTATAGACAGTATCAGCCAAATATATCGTATATTTTATAACATTAAGTGGTGATGTGTTCCTGGTGGTAAGACTGGTAAGTAAAGTCGCCAGAGCTTCCGAGTATACGCTGTTTTGAGTGAGGGACCTGCAGCACAACAGAACCTATCCTCAAACCAATAAAGAGTGCAACGCGCTTCTGTCTTCTGGAGTCACCTATAGAAGGTTACAGTGCCTGCTTGTGCCTTCGTAGCATAAAAAAAAACACATCCTTACTACTACAGTACCTAATAAAGATGCGTTGCGATATATCTGATGCTGATGATGCTGACTGTGCAATTCGTCAACATGACTTGGCGTTTTTGGGCTCTTAAGTTAATGTTATGGCTTTTAATGGATATTTATGATAACATTGATAACTATTACAAAAGCAACAAGTCTAGAAATTAGAGATTCACTGAAATAACTTCGTATGCTCTAGATACTGTAACAAAAACTGCGCAATTAGGACCTAGTTTTTTCTAGATTTATTACTTGGCAATATATCAAAAAGCATTTTATATGAGACGGTTGTAAAACATCGCTATATCTACGTTCCATGCTTTTATATTTTATTGCATTAGGTAGTTCTAGGCCTACTCGATGCAATCAAAAGGTGCATAAATCTGTACACGCCTTTATGACATTGACAATAGAGTCCTGTTTCTATGGGCGCTCCGCCACTGGTAGGTACATAAGTATATTAATACCCCTGACTGTACTTATTGTAACTAATCGCATTTTTTTTGATAAACTATTGACATTGAAACGATGAGGGAGATCTAACTCGATCTTATATGTAGAACTAATTTAGGTCGACATGTCATCCTAGGTAGTTTATTTAACTTTGAATTGTTTTAAGTCACACAATTTCTCGATGTGTTGTAAACATTAAGATGTTTCATATTTTTATATGCGAACTAATTGAAACGACTAGGGTAGGTACTTACTGTTTATGACCTATATAATCACAATCCTCGGTAAATCACAATCCAAACGTCCGCCGCTCAAAACATGCGCTGCCTAATACCAATCTTATTATTGGCTTTCAATCTCAAGCCGTTTTATTTATAATCGCAGAACAGTGTGCCGGTGCACGGTCGAAACACGACTGAAATTAATTACTTTCTCCCCAGTTTGTTTACGATCGTGAATAACACCAATTTCCTTCATGATAACTTGGACAGTTCCCAGCAAAAATAGGAACATTAAAAACATTATTGACATCTGGGACGCTGGCCGAAATCCGTGCCAACAATTCTTGATACAATGACGCCAGTTAGTTTCATTTGGAGCATTACCCATGCCTACAAGTACCTATATGAATTAACATAAATGCAACGGGAATAGCCTAATAATACTACAGTCGAATCAATAATACATTACCAAATTATCTATGTGCTAGTTTCTATGCACACATTTCTCAAATATAGAAAAGACACCCCTGCTTTTAGGGATATTACTGACCTACATACTTCATATAATACGCACCTTAATCTTATACCCTACTGTTATTAAAGCCTATGATAGTATTACCTTAATGTCCGAATGTAAGACAGATGTAATACAATCATAGGCTGCATCATCCTCCTATAGCGTTTTTCCCGATACTTAGTGCTCATACAATAATATAATTACTAATTTAAGAAATATTTATATATAATTAAGTTATTTTACATAACATTAATTCACTTGTATTTTATCCGGTTGGAAGGACCACTATTTCCAAGATAAACCATAGTAATAATAATAGTATAATTATTCAATTGTTTCCAAATTCTCATTTTTAATTGAGGCAATATACTATTTACATTTGCCTAGAGTCGAGTTCAGATATATTTGACTCTGGTTCTACTTAGTTCTCCAAATATTTTCGAATACAATAATAACGAGGTTTGAATATTAATTTAGAACTTACGGACTTATCCATATAAAATCGCAAAAATGCGAACATACGTTGATGAACAGGCAAAATTTGACGTTCTGTTCATAAATTTTATTACTTATTTTTTAAAGCTTTTAAAGCGTACCTATAAAGGTTGTATTTACTAGTGGAAAAATAAAACCACTCGAAACTAAACAATAACATAATTTTATTTCCATCGTAACATCTAAAACTAGTTAACAATTAACAATCCAAGGATATGTATTAGCATATGTATCTACCCAAAAAAAAAGGTTTTTTGTCTCCGTGTTTACGCCGGTTTGGTGCAACATAAATACTGAAAATGTTCTTAAACGGTAAACATTGAACAACTTGGTTGTCAAAACTTTCTATTTTTATTTCTTGTGGTGGTTTTGTTTTTATTTGAAATTTCACGCCCGATTTGCTGCAACGGCAATCATGGCAAACAGTGAAATCTTGGTTTGATTACGCAACAAATACCCGTTACCTACAGTTACAGTTCAGGCTTTATCTAAAACGGTGTTGACAACGGACACGCTCTACTAACACTACGTTAGCAAATAACATCAGCCTTAATCTCCTATGCGCCTGCAACAATTTCGTCGAACGAAGCTTCGTGCTCTGACTTTGCTAACATAAATTCAGGCAAAGTAACACCTAAAGCCGCGCTGTAGCGAGGCATTGTTTCCGCCCAGTATGCTGCTTTTGAATCGTCTCCGGCGAACTGTTCAGGCGCCAATTCAGTTTCGTCGGTGATTTCGGCACGAGTTTCAGCCTCAGCGTCCATACTTCTCCTTAACCGTCGCGCGGCGCTCGGCTGCGGCGCCGCGGCGGCGGCGGGCACGGCGCTGGCGACCGGGCTACTCGCAGCAGCGGTTACGCCAGTTTGGCTCGCTTTCTTCCGTTTCAACTTTTTGCCGTAACCAGTATTAGCCACTACATATGCCGCAGATTTCTGGGCAGGCGGGGCAACGGTAGATACAATTTTGCTCTCGGATCCTTCGTTCGTAGTTGTCGGTACTGCGGGCTGTGATTGAAATTCTTTCAGTTCCTGATATGCTAGATGACTCCTTTTCGGTGCTGATTCCGATACAAACATGCATTCTTCATTTTTTAAGCCGTTCTTGTCGATGCATTGGAAACAGGTCATGCCGTTTTTATGAACTTGTTTACAGGCCGATCTATCCTTTTTCTTGAATTCGGCTAAGACATGTTCGACGTCTTTTTTGGGCCCGTTGTCAGTGTAAAACTCGGGCAACGCTTGCTTGTAGTTGTAAGGTTTAACTAGTGTATCAGATTTTTCTTCGGAGCTCTCGTCGCTCGCCGCACGTAAGCGTTCACTTGGAGTAGGTTTAGAATTGTGCACGTAATAAGCCTTGTATTTTTCTTTGGAATCGTCCTCCTCACTTTCTTCTTTCGGTGCTTTCAATTTTGCGTATTCCTCGGAGGACTTGTCGTCGTCATCTTTCGCTTCTTCATATTTTGCAGTCTTCTGAGGTGCATCAGCTTTTTGACCCTCTGGCTCATCGGGTTCATCATTGCTGTCGAACTTTTTTTCCTTTGAGTAGGCATATTTATTATTTTTGGGCTCCGCAACATATGAGCAGGATTCGTAATTTCCTCCCGTCTTAGGATCTTTGCACACATTGCATGTCATTCCATCCCTGTTAACTTGTTTACAATTTCCAGGATTTTGTTTTATTTCCGCTGCTTGCTTCTCTGATAAATCTTTAATTCGATCGTATTCCTTGTGGTCGTAGCCAGAGTCATAACCTCCGTAGGGGTATTCGTAATCTTTGTTAGGATCTTTTTCCTGTTTGTAAGCGCTGCTGTAGGCTCCGCCGTCGAACGCTTTCGGCCTGGAAACGTACTCAGATCTATAATCATAGGGGTCATCTTCCTCGTCATCGTTACTGCGTTTCTTCAAATTCTCTCTTCTCCGCTCTCCCGTGTATCGTCGCAAGCGGGGCGGTCCTGTAATATAACCATTGGGCTTATAGTTTTGTTCGGCGTCAGGGTTTTCTAGTAACTCTTCCTTGCGGTAATTAAGCGGGTGGGATACTTCTAAATTTGTTACTGCGGGCTTAAAGTATGCTGCTACTGTGGGGTTTTGTTTTAAAGCGGATAGGATCTCCTCTCCTTGTTCGTTTTCCTCAGGTTTGTACACTTTGTAATCGGCGTCGTGTATCTGTCTGATATCATATTGCGACGGGGTGAGCTGGCGGTAGGGCAGCGGGCGCGGCACGGGAGCCCGCACGAGGGGCGCCGGTTTTGCCGGAGGAAGGAAACTTTGGCTAGCAATCGGATTGAAACCAAAATTTTCAGCAGCGAAAGTCCTATCTTGAGGGGCTACCCGCCTTTGCAAGGAGTCGAGGGAGCTACTGACCACAGTGTCGAAATACTGAGGATATTGGCTCTTGTCTACTTTAAGCAAAGCTTCCGCAATAGGATTTGAAGCCAGGGAAGTGATGCCTGAAAAAACCATATCGTTAAAGATTTGGTTGTTAACTTAAAAGCAGAGTTACTTAAAAAAATCTCAGAACACATGTAATTAAAATGTTTAATCCAACTGTACTAACCAGAGTTTTCGCCGGCAAAAATTGGAGAAAAATCCAATGGTTGAACGAACCCGTCCTCGTTATCTTCACTGCCGAGCACTGCTTGACATATCGTCCAAATCAACAACTGCAAATAAATTTAATTAAACATTAAAACACTGATTTTGTACCCGTTTACTTGACACTATAAATTATAAAAATATCCGTACCAGACATCCGAGTCTAGACATTTTAGAGATGGGTGAAAACCCAAGTAAGAACCCTAGTCGTCCACTACTCCTCGCTAGTTTAAGCTGCTTTTCTGCGTCTGCTTGGAATGAAAGTAACGCGCCAATATTTCAAAGACAAGGTTTTATAGGCGTGAATATTGCGCAGGTGAAAGATCGGCGCAACCGAGAGCGTGCGCTCGAGCGTGTCTCGGCACAATGCCCGCTTACTCCATCCGCGGGTCATGACCCGCTGGCGGGCACGGGCCCTGCTGGTGCTAGTCCATTGCGAGAGCTGACAACGAGATGTTGCTATACCCTATCATAAAATGTACTTACTTGCTACAAGTTTCTGTTGACCAAATGGTTGACTGGTGGAATGCATTTTAAGTCGTTAGCGGGCTGAAATGCCCTGAAATTGTTTGGAGCCTTCAAGAAAACACAAAATTCGTCCAGGAAGGAAGTATGTAAATCCCACTACGTATCATTTTAATCGGTCTTTTTGCCCGACTACGGCAGAGCTAAAAGGGTAGGGATATGTTTAAGCAGTGAGTTTGTATTTACGTGTGTTCCAGCGTAGCGTTTAAGATACTGAACGATTTGTATAAATGAGTCGTCAATCGATTCGAAATTGTGCTCCGGGTGACATAGGTTACCTTTTGTATTTTTTTCAGTTAGGTACGTTTCTGTAGTCGGATTATAGATTTTTAACTGTTTGTGTTAACGCTTATTACCTATAGTTATTATACATTACGAAGGAATTAAAACGTAGTTTCATAGTTTCAAAAAATCCGTTGTTAAAGCTTATTATTTACTTATTGTATTCATCGTATGGCATACAAATCTGTCTACTTAAAATTGTATGATATTAGATTTAAGGTAAGCAACTGCCATCCGCAAGTTCTTAAAGCTTTCTTATGTATGAGGTATTACAGTGAAGTAGGTACCTACGTAACATTTTCTTGTATACTCTTCATCGCACACTGGAACTCTATCAGCGACATCGATACGAATACATATATGTACCAGTGTGTAACCGCCATACGATAAATACATAAAATTGCATGCCTCAAAAGTACAAAAAAAGTCTTATGGCTTACATACTTATTTTAAAAATAGAAATTTATGTAAGTGGCTCATAGCTTATTACCCAACTGCCGAAGGAGAGGAGGGTTATGTTTTTAGGGTTCCGTACTCAAAGAGTAAAACGGAACCCTATTACTAAGACTTCGCTGTCCGTCCGTCTGTCTGTCACCAGGCTGTATCTCAAGAACCGTGATAGCTAGAGAGTTGAAATTTTCACAGATTATGTATTTCTGTTGCCGCTATAACAACAAATACTAAAAACAAAAAAAAAATGTTTTTTTATGGGGGGCTCCCATAGAACAAACGTGATTTTTTTGCCGCTTTTATAGATAATGGTACGGAACCCTTCGTGCGCGAGTCCAACTCGCACTTGGCCAGTTTTTTTTATTTTACAGTTCCATTTTGGTAAATGCATCTATCCATATCAATGGGGTCCATTAGCTTGAGGTGTAAAACTGTCCTAATACTAACATAGTAAACTACTCAGAGCATAGAATACTAGAGAGGACAAGCCGCCGGCGGCCGTGTCGCAGCTGTATGCTCAATGGGCATACACTGCCATACTGTGCACGCGTGCTGATCGCAGAGAATATTACATTTTTTCCCAAAATGCCTGATATGATGCGCGTTTATTGTCAAATAAGCGTGTATGTATACAAATACTTGGGCGTTGTGTGGGTTAATGTACTTGCGACAGGCTCACTCTATACAAATCGGCCGCCATGTCCGATCTCCTTATATTCATACATCTGTGGTAAACTACCATCAAACATGTTTTACAGAAGGCATCTGTCAATTCACGAAGACCCCCTCTCTTTCCAATGCTATGGGGAGTGGGGCGCATCCACATAGATTGGACAAACTGTATTTTTGTTGAGGTATTACATTAACAAATCAAAATACACGTATATATTACATTTATTACACCAACATATTTCACACAATCACAGAACTATTATTTATTCAATACTTTAGAAAATGCAGCAGAGTGTGTAAATACATATTTCTTATTAAGATGTGTAATCCTGTGTCAATAAGTCCATTGTGTCTATTTACACATCAGTCATCACGAACTCTCCTGTAATTTTAGAAGTAGTTGTTGACTTGCTTTGCTTTTATCGTTCTTCAACGCCACTAGCATAGATTTCTGTAAAAAAAAAATAACAAATATATTCATGACCCTTCTTCCAAATCACGATTCATTGTCTTGAGGTTGTAGGACAGAATAGGTACCTATAAGTAAATTCACTAAAGCTAACACAAATGGAAAGAACGAAACGAACGTCATTTATCATCGTGCCATTTTGACATACAGACATAGATTTTTCGCTCATTTAATCCAGCTGCCAGCTTATGTCAATTTACATAAAGGTATTCAGAGTTAATACCCTGTGCAAGGGGCGTTGTGTCTTCATGTCATAGTAAAGATTAATCTTCTAGCTAGAGATATAAGGATGGCGTTACCTGAATAAAATCAAATGTGACCTCTTCTCTAGGAAAAGGGACCTGAATGCGGTTGGCGCTTAAAATAAATAAAAAACATTTATTTCAGACCATACAGATCCATAGTTTTGTTAGTAAAATCTTACGTGTTATGTTAGTCTTGGGAACAAAAAATAGTATTACTCCATCATTTATTTCCCAGACGCTAATAAAAAATTCAAGAGACGAACGCGACGATTCACAGCGGCCCTTTTCCCAGAGAAAGACACGGAGGTATTATAATAGCAATAGTTACAATACTCACAGACACCCTTTGATTAGAATCCTGTAATTTTTGTGACAACATCCACAAATTCGCTGCCAGATTAACGTTAGAACTGTTTTCCAAGTCCCCTCGCCGGACGACCCTCCAGAACAGTTCGAGGGCGAGGTCGTACTGTTTCCTGGTCTCCTTGGCGTCGCCCAGCGCTTTCAACACGACGAGGAGTTCCTGGCATATGTTGGTGGAGTACTTTTCGATGCTCTCTATGTATTCGGTCTCAGATCCGTACAGTTTGTCGTTGGACAGCACTAGAAAAAAGGTTGGAAATATTTACTTTAAAACAAAGGTTTAACCGACTTCAAATCAGTAGCCAAATTGCTTCAAGTTTGCCTATAATATTTGAAGAGTTCCCTCGATATCTCCAGGATTTCATCATCAGTACTGGATTTTGGTGACAACGGTACCAATCTGGAAGTATATGCTTTCAAACAAAGAAAGAATTTTGCAAATCGGTTCATAAATTACCGAGTTATTGCGTAAAAAATAAAAACACACAAAAAATACTGTCGAATTGAGAACCTCCTCATTTTTTGAAGTCGGTTAAAAATGTTTTACAGCAGTGGAAGACGAATCAGGTTGAACATAAACACAATGAGAAAACATTTGTACAGTCGAGTTCGAAAATATGTGCACGGACAATGTGATCAAAAATATGTGCACACGATTTTATTGTTAAGGGCATAAGGTTGCATAGATATTTTTGAACCAATGGGAACATACATATAATTATAAACTCGACTGTAAAGACCAGGTGCAATTAATTTCTTTAATGTCACTAAGACTGAGATTTCGAAAGGGTACCTAAACCATGCCAATGATAGATAACATAAGACACGGATGACACAAGCTGACATAAGTCAGGTCCTTTATATTTTTCAGGTGCTCTCTTTTTTGTTATAAGTTTAGAACGTCGTGAACGAACGTCGTCGTTGTTATTGGTTACGTTAACCAACATTGAGAAAGTAATATAAATGAAATGACAAACCTCCTTCTAAACCATAGGCATAGGTTTCTCTTGTCATTTCACACAGCAGGTCCAATGTTCGCAGCAGTGACATGTAGTACACCGGGTCCGTCTTCCTCCAGTGAATCCTCTCCATGGTCTTAATGAAGCCGCTCAGGATGTAGGCTTTCACACTACTGTCCATATTATCCTAGAATGTAATTATAATAACATTTTGAATTCGATTGACCCCCCTGGAGCTACATAGCGGGCAAAGGGCAACGTAGTAAATGTGTTATTGTCATTACAATAATTATGTATATCCCGACAAAGCTAAGAATGCACCTCGCTCAGTGTAACTTATTCGACGCGAGGTGCATTCTTAGCTTGTCGAGTTGTAGATAATGGCGGGTTAAGTAAGGCCAAGCGAACGAACATGGATAAGTACTGGCATAGTTATTTGTAATGGACTACATATTTTGAGCCCGGAGACGGATTATTAAACGATGAATTTACTCACCGGCATTATTAAGAGGGTCGAGAGGAAGTCACTAATCAGACTGCTAACTTTAAAGTGCGTCATTTTCTTTTGACCGTCTTCCATAATGAATTCGGGGATGTCTGGTATTAAGCTGATGAGCGCCTTGAAATTGGCCTCCGCTGAAAATATACAACAGAAGCGTCTTAGGAGTAGTTTATTTTTTTATTATTATTTTTAATCGTAAACATCACGGGAGGTCACGGGGACGAAGTCGCGAGCAAAAATAGAGTAGGTAACTGCTAAATGAAACATGTAAGCGACCGATTTCCACCGATTGATTGGACTCTAAAGAGAATGGAAATTATGATTTTCGTTACCGCGAACACATAAGTCACTTTTTAAAGATGTGCTGTGGGATGTGGGTTCTATTATTAGGCGGCCTGTACACTTGTAAGTTCTTACGTAAGTTCAGTACAAATACTGCTCACGTAAGTCGCTGTAAGCAATATTTGTATTGAACTTACGTAAGTAACTTACAGGTGTAAAGGCCGCCTTAGATGTGTTCTAACAATAATTTACTTACAAAACAAAGTTTTAACCGACTTCAATTCAGTACTCCGCCAAGCCACATTAACATTTCCACATTTTTTTTCCAATTTACCACATGAACTGATTTCCGAGAACAAAAGCGTTGATTTTTAGACCAATAAACCAAATCGCTGTATGTGGGCCGATAATATTTGAGGACTTCCGTCGATTCCTCAAGGATCTCAGAATTACCTTTGGCACTTCATTGTTTGCTATTTCAACGGAATAATATCAGAATCTGTGACGTACTTATATAGTTGTCTCAATGATGTACTTCAACATCATTGAGACATCACACAAGCCACAAGCCATCTGTGGTCTTCATCATCACTTCTACTTCACCAAATGTATGATTTCCGGGTGTAAATACACGAGTTATAATAGAAAATACCGAAATTACTACACGCGTGCCTAATATATTTGAGGAGTTCCCTCAATTCCTCATGGTTTCCATCATCCAACTGGGGTTTTGGAAACAATGGGACCAATCTGGAAGCATGTACTTTCAGTTAAAAAAGAATTGTACGAATCGGTTCATAAATGACGGAGTTCTGAGGTAACAAACATTAAAAAAAAAAAAAAAAAAAAAAATACATCCGAATTGAGAATTGAGATTCCTTTTTTTTAAGTCGGTTAAAAAATGAGCCATCAAGGGGGATTCCTTGCAGATAAAAAATTGGTTGTCTATAAAGTCGGTTTACGGACGATAATTTTACGTGATAACGTCATAAAGCCGAACGCTCGGCTCAGGCGGAACGGGACAATGAGTCATACTTTTTCATGCGTGCTGCCGGTGTTTATCGATTTATAAGACGTTATCACGTCAAAAACGATTTTACGAAGTCCCAAGTCATGTGAATCGTCACCTTGTCCAATGCAGTTGTTGAGTAACGCCGCCTGCCCGGAGAGCAGGTAGAGTTGCGCGCGCGCCAGCGGGCAGTGCAGCGACGGCACCGTCACGAAGCAGTACGCGGCGCACGCGCGCTGCGGCCAGCCGCGCGTGCGGCCCGCGCCGCGCGCTCCCAGCGCGTTCACGCACTGCGGACGTCGCGTCGTGTTACATGTCGACCTCAGACCATACAATACTAGAGAGAGGACAAGCCGCCGGCGGTCGCGTCGCAGTTGTTAGCTCACTGGGCATACTCTGCCGCTAGTTCACCGTCCGTTGTTACCGAGTGTGCACGCGTGCTGCGAGCAGAGAATATTACGTTTCTTCCCAAAATGCCTGATATGATGCTCGTGTATTGTCCAATAAGAGCGCAGGTATACAAGTGTGTGTGCTTTAGATGTGTGCGTGCTTTGTCTTGTCAATTACTTATGCTTTGTGTGGGTTAATGAACTTGCGACAGGCGTACTCAATCTGGCTACTTGTTACTATGATAATCAAGGCCGCGTGTTTCTGAATCATTGATGGGATTATCAATATAGTATTGATTAGTATACAACTGGCCGCCACAACAGGCTTTACGAAGACAACACTCGGCCTGTACAAAAAGAGTTCAACGATCGGTGGTCTGGTCGCCTGGAACTCTGTACACATTAGCTATCGGCAGATACATAACATTACCGTGTGTAAGTAACGTTAGAATTTTCTGGACCAGTTTATGTGTCCTTCAGACGTCTATAGATTGCATCAGTAATGAATTTGATTATTTTGGATATTGCCGAATTTTAATAGATCGCAAAAACCGATCTCAGTATAATATCGTTTATTAAAGTAAAAATAAATCCATCTGCAAAACGTTAGAAAGTAGAAATAAGACTGACGTGCACAAGGGCCATCAGCACAGCGTCCAGTTTGATGAATGCGGAGCGGCTCTCCACGTAGAAGGTGAGCTGCTGCTCCAGGTCGTCGTGGTAGCTCACCGCGTGGATGTACTTCGTGATCAGGTCCGCGCACACCTTCACCTCGTCCTCCACCGTCACCGCGCTACGACCAGAGAGATAATGGACATTCTTGGACATTGAAAATTCTATGAAAATTTTGTGTGCGACTACAAATTGGAAGGACATCTCTAGTACCTACCTATTGTGCTAATTTTAGACCGAAATTTGGTAACTAACGGAGGAGTAAGAGTCAAAAGAAGAGTTAATTTGTTACAATAATGTTTTGAAGGCTGCATGGCTCTTATTGACCGAAGGTCTCATATACGTTTTTCCATTTTTAGTGGACAAAATTTTAATAAATAAATTCGACGCTACATGCAGAATACCTACCTAATGCAACAAGACAAAAAAGTGCGCGTTCATACACTAAACAAGTTGGAAATAGACTTGACTTTGGTTGACGTGCCTGCCTTATACGAGTCCCATAGGTATTACTTACCGGGACCATATAGTAAAGCTTGAACACAGTAAAACATGGGCACATAAAGTAACAAAAATAAAAATGTTATGGAACATATTTCAAGGAAATTTTTATTGCATTTATTTACTAGACTAATAACCATTTTTACAAATATATACAATTATTTAATTTGCTTTCTATATGCCATGCTGCGTGCTTTGCGTCGAATCCGGCTAATTAAGTCTTGCACAGCACTGTCAGGATATCTTTTGCAAGCCCATTTCCATTAGTTTTGCACTTCAGCTGCCGATTTAAAATCTCCGCCTCCTTTTTTTAGAATCCCTTTCATAATTGCCCAATATTCTTCAATCGGCCTCAGTTCAGGACAATTTGGAGGATTGCACTCTTTAGGTACCACTGCGACATCGTTATGTTTATACCACTCAACTACTGCTTTAGAGTAGTGACATCTCGCAAGCTCTGGCCAAAATAATGGCTGTGAGCTATGACTGCGTAAAAAGGGCAGTAGACGCTTTTGCAAACATTCTTTTTTGTAGATTTCACCGTTTACTGTGCCTGTTGTTACGAATGAACGACTTCTTTTACCACAACTACAAATAGCTTGCCATAAAAGGATTTTTTTTGGAAACTTCGATCTCTTTTTTATCTTGCAATCTTCTGGGGCATCCTTAAGATTCTTAGAAGTATAAAATTCTTGCCCCGGTATCTGCTTGAAGTCTGCTTTGATGTATGTTTCATCATCCAATACAACACATCCAAATTTTGTCAAGTAATTGTCGTACAACTTTCGTGATCTCTGTCTTGCAGACAGATTTTGCTTAGCGTCGCGATTGGGTGCAGCTTGTGCTTTGAACGACTTTAATCCAGCTCTAGACTTAGTTTTCTGTACATATGACTGCGACATTTTGACCTTTTTTGCGACATCACGGGACAACTTCGGATTCGCTGTAAAAAGCCGCAAGACATGGGCTTCTTTTTTTTATCCTTTGCGCCTTGCTTACCTGCACTTCCCGGCTTGCGATCTACTGTCAATCGTTCTCGGAACCTTTTTAAAATAAACGGAAAATTGCGGTAATTTTAAAAGTTTTGCTAATGCCCTATAACTCAAATGGGGATTTTCAGTATGTTTGCGCAAAATAATTTCACGTTTCTTGTGTTCAGAGCTCGCCATCGTGAAAACCAGTGATCAAAGTGGAACGCTGTCATAATAGTTTTTATTCATGATATCAAATAGTTTTTATTTATAATACTAAGAAGTTTCCATATTGTATAAATAAAAATATATAAGCATTTACTTGTGCCCACATTTTACTGTATTCAAGCTTTATTTACATACTTACTTGATAGATTCATGAAGTATGCAGCACAGGCGCATTAAGCTCCCAATCACGATCGGGTCTTCTATTTGTACCAGTTTGTACTTTGCAAAGAATATAGATAGTACTGTTTTGGCCATCATTGTCCGGGCATTTGATGTCTGCACGAGCTCTACAAGCGGCATAAAGGCGTCCTGCAAAGCAAGTTTCATCTGTAAATTTTCGACCTTATGACAAGGACATATTAGAGCTCAAATCATGCCATAATAATATTAATAAATTAATAATCCTATGCACCAATTACTGTTTGATTTAACCCTAAACTTGTCAAAAACAAATATTTCGTTCAAGCCTCAGCTGCACTGCATAGTGTGTATTTAAAGGTATACTGCCAAGTATAGGGTTCAATTGCAATTTTCGTTACCATCAAAAATAGTTCTTCGACATCCGGAATCGAGTTCAGCATCCTCCGAACAACAAATTGGAAATTTCCAGAGAATTCGTCTGCAGGCTTCCCGCATTTGATCATGTATCTGATGGTCCCGCGCAGGATAATGTTCACGTGCTGCGTCTAAAACAAAATTATAGAATATTGTGTTACTTATTTGCGTAGGTATTCGGTGTAACCTATTCAACACTGTAGTACATATCATCAATTTCTCTCATTTCAACTTAACTGAATATGGTCCAACAACGTCAGTAGACAGTACACAAACTTACAAAGTTCAGAAAAATAAAAATGTTTTAACGCGGTAGGCGATGTTGTGGTTCCAGCGGATCCGCTGTGATTCCAACTGAACGCGTTTCAGATTTTCTTCTGGCTTTGATATTTGTATCAGTGATACAATAAGCACATCAAAATATGAAACAAAATGTGTTTCAAAAAGTTAATGTAACATTTGAACAACGAAATCGCCAATAGTTAAGAAGCTCCTTTAAATCATTTAAGATAAGATAAGATTTATAAAGCGAGTCGAGTGACCGCGCACATAATCTCGCATAGAGATTTGCAAAAACATGTAATTTAATTTTTAAGTACATTATCTGAAATAAATAGACGAATTTTTAGGGTTCCGTACTCAAAGAGTAAAACGGGGACCCTATTACTAAGACTCCGCTGTCTGTCTGTCTGTCCATCTGTCACCAGGCTGTATCTCATGCACCGTGATAGTTAGACAATTGAAATTTTCACAGATGATGCATTTCTGTTGCCGCTATAACAACAAATACTAAAAAAACTGTTTTTTTTTTTCGTTTACAATCTTAAACAAATCGACCTAGTCCCAAACTAAGCAAAGCTTGGACTATGGTATGGGTACTATAAGGCGATAAACATACTTATATAGATAAATAAATACTAAAATACATAGAAAACATAACAAATTTGTGCTCATCACTAAAATAAACGCCCTTAGCGGGAATCGAACCCGGGACCTCCGGCTTCATAGGCAGGGTCACTATCAACTAGGCTACTGGAGGCTCCCATACAACAAACGTGATTTTTTTGCCGTTTTTATAGATAATGGTACGGAACCCTTCGTGGGCGAGTCCGACTCTCACTTGGCCGGTTTTTTTTTATCTGGTTTCTGTACAAGTTACTTACCGACAGATGTGAACAGGCAAACTGCAGCCATGGGCCCAACACTTGAAGGAAGCTTGTAGTCGACTTCATGTTGCTGGCGATCTTCCACCAGGTCTGGATCAAGGACTCCGACGCCACCTGGTGATAGCTGTCGGCGTCGCACAGGTGGTCCCCCAGACCACTCAGTATTTCGCTTAGCATTACTATTCGACATAAAACAAAACAAACATGTGTCGATGGAAAAGGGACTTTAGGAACCTTGCTATAGGGTTGGAAAAACAACATGTGACAAGGTATTTGTTTATTCCAACCTTATGGCCATTGATTAAGTATATACAAGATACATAAACCCGTACAAAAATGTTGTTATTCAATTCAATTCAATCAATTTTATTTCGGACAAAGTCCATAAATTGTTAGTAACATATTACTTAATTCTAGGGTTAGTATTAATATTAATATAGGTCTAGGTGTAAAGACATAGGGGGACATGCAGCTGCACCCAGTGCCTCAGCCACGGTGAGTCCCACCGGTCGGCCAGCGTGCACAGGATGGTATTCGAGCTGGCGCGCCACCGTCTCAGTAGCGAGCAACACCGCTTCCTGATGATCGCGTGGAAGCCGTCGATCCGCCCCTCCGCGAACATGCCAGAGGCGCTGCAGTGTCGCGGCAGCCCGAACACCAGCCTGTACGCGTTGTTGTATTGTACCCGCAGAGCGCTGTATGCCCGCTGCGTATAGCTGATCCATAGGCTGCTCGGTTATAAACTGTCCCAAATGATATTGACAGCAGTATTCAGATACATGCTAACATCGCTATTTTTTACCTTAAACATTGATGCAAAAACTAGACTTTGAATTTTTAACCCCCGTCATATTCGTCATTTAATAAAAATGTATATTTTTTTTTCATTTTTCATACACGTGTCTTATCCCTCTTAACAGTTGTTCCAAATTTCGAATGGATAGCTTAAGTAGTTCCTGAGATATTTAACGTTGTGACAGACGGACGGACGGAGTCGCACCATAAGGGTTCCTTTTTTACCTTTTTGGTATGGAACCCTAAAAACCTCAATATACTAGCTGTCAAGTGGCTAATTTGCAAACTAACGTTTCAAAATATTTAAAACTTTTTAGTGAAATCGCCATTATCATAATATTTACGAGAACATTGGATGAATGAAGTCGCATTTCTCATTTTTATATTGTATTAATTTGAACGAAATGACAAATTATAAAAAAATACTTATGAGATGTTTTATAAATGCTGTAATTGTATTACACAACTTAAGCTCACTTGGGGCTCACTTTAACAGACAGATACTTTTATCTGATGATTGTAAAATCAAGCTTTAGTGGTCGTTTGTATTTTTTGAGATTACTAATATGAAAACTATTTTGTGACATTTAGGTAGGTACTTAAATTCAAGACAGGTATTGCAGATTTTGTCAGTCTACTAAAGCCTTTATTTGTGGTATATACGTCTGTGGTACGAAAGTGGGTCAAACACACAACAGACGACTTATTTCGCTTGAATAGTTGATCACGCCTATCTAGTGCTAATATTGCGACCCATTTTGCACGTCGTAGAGGATTTCGTGGAAAGCTTTAATTTAAAAATAAAAGAAATATTATTATAAACACTTTTTTTATCATAAGTCAAAATAAATCAATACGATTTATTAAAATTAAAAAAAATAATACTAGCCCCGATGCATATGTTTTCGTCTAGTCAGAGCAGTTTTGTAGGTTCTCCCATTTGCAAGGAAATAATGTTTTCGATAAAAATGCAATACCGTTTAATACTAGTTGTATTCTAGTTCCATTATTTATGAAAATATTCCACGTTAACACAATTAAAATATAAGGATACCACTTTTATGAGCAGAAGAAATTTTGCGTTTTTTTTTTTCAACCTATTTCTGTAACGAATTCAACAGACAAAAAAAGGGCCATTACTAGGGAAAGCGACACGGCAAAGCTATATGCTGACGGTTCTGCTTCGAGCCCATGAGTCAAGAAGTGCAGTTGGAGACCACAATTTGAATTGGACAATAGTTTTTAAGTGACCTTTTTTCTATAATAAAAACCTTTTAGGGTTTCTATTTAACAATGAAAATAAACTACATTAAACATTACTAATATTGTTCCTATTACTTAGTCGTTTGATCTAAGCATGTAATAAATATCAAAATAAATGTGATTGTTGTTAATTACTGGACGAACTCTTCTGCATCGGGGCTAGTAGCTATTCCATATATTTTTGTTCCGTGATAAGTCATAATTTGTTTTTAAAGTTATTATTTTAACTAGAATCTGTTTATAAATAAATAGAATTAACGTAAAATAAGACATTCCATCCTTCCTATTTGTTTTTTTGTTATTATTTTTGCAGTTTTTCACTGCACATTTCGTCATGATTGACAACTGCCACTGTCTGTGGTCGGAACTAGACTAATAGCCAAAGTACTGCCCAAGTCGATTAGGCAGTATTTTTGACATGCAATTTTTTCCTGCTGATTGTGTATCTATATATATATATATATATATATACTAAATCAATGCTTATGGCAATGAACTATATAGTAGTTTATGTGACTGTACATAATGAGGGGCATAAAACACGAGTGCGGATTTATGAAACGAGCCGAAGGCGAGTTTCATAATAACATCACACGAGTGTTTTAATGCCTAATTATCATTGATTTAGTATATGTAACTAGATACACAATCAGCCGAAAAAAATGGCAGTCCAAAAGAACCGGCTGATGGAATTGGCCGACTCTTTTGCGTTTAGTCTGGTTTCGACCGTGAGACTTGTTGGTTGTCAGATGTGTCTAAATGTTCAGTCAAAAACTGCGTAAATACCAACAAAAACCCAAGAAAAAAAGATGGGATATATTTATTTCAGTAAGTTATCTTGATAACGTAACGAAATTTGTGTAAACTCGTTGTAATTGAATAGTTTTAAACATGTTTTAAATAATTAGTTTTGTTAGTTCAAATGACATACGTCGCAGAACATAAATCTAAGGAGTCGGTATTAGATACTTTTTTATATGGTTTTCATATTTAAGATTTCCAAGAAATCCTCAGCGACATGCAAAATGGGCTGCAGTCATAGCACGCGACAGTCGAGACGATTTATTTAAACCAAACGACTTTAAGATAAAAGCGAAGTAAAACATCAATATGTTACACTCATCTGTGAGCTGTAAATTTCCTACACGATATAAAATAAATGTACAGATCTTTAAGACATATTCCAATAAGGACACATCAGTTTAGCGGACATGATTGTTACACCGAAAAGAAAAACAATAAAGAACTTTCTGTTCTAATCTATTCTATTATATTCGCGCGTCGTTTGTTCGACTCATTTTCCTGCTTCGGATATACGACAAAAATGGATTAAAGTGCCAACTAAAACTGCCACACCTGTCATAGCCATTTCTTTCCATTACATATTTTAATTTCAATTCTTTCCAATAAGTTGCCAGGCAAAATTAATTAATTTATATGTATCCAGTTTATAAAACAAACAAAATACAGCAAAAACAAGTTTTGTACGAAAAACTTAAATTTGCTGTATTTTTTTACTATGGTACTGAAGCTACATAAACTAATTAAAGACCTGGACGGTATTCTAAGTACAAAGTTTTAGAGCAAACTAGCTAGTCGTTTTAAAATGAGAGCGTAACTACGTTTGTATGGAGAATTGAGCTTACTGCGGACTCTTAATTTACTATAATATAATTGTATAATCCAATATCAACACATCATTTGGAAATTTGAAACTTGTAAAATAAAGTAACCTGATTTATTTGTGATATTGGTCTTTCTGTTTAAATTCCTACATAAAATATTGTTACAATAATTTTATAACGCGACTTCATTCATTCGCTATTTAGTTTTGACGTGTGCAGTTAAATCACATTATGATACAAGATCAATAAACTAAAAAGTATTTTTTGTACTCGACGATTAAAATATGTGTATTAAGATTTCATAGAGAATACTGCAACGTCACTCTTTTCATAGTTGTAGTCCATGTTACTGTCGAAACAATCGAAATAACTACTTTTTCTACTCCTGTACCGTTATCTGTCATTTATATAGGCTGTAGCTCAAATACAATGACACCACTAATAAGTCATCGCAAAACTCTACGCTCTATGGCCCAAAAACGCACTGTTTAGAGTACTTTTTTGGTTCATACATTTTTCATAAAAGCACTGTTTAACTTTTTTTTAAATCGGCCGCTAATGCCGCTATATTGCAGTGGTGCCAACTTCATAAACAAATATTTCGAAATAAAAGTATTTATTTACGATTTAACATTTGTATATTATACATTATTTACTACAATAATAATAAATCATCATCTATTGTGTGTTGTTCAAAATGAAAAGACGAAAGATGATAAACTATTAATCCTAAACTATTAAGATTTTATTCGTGTTTGTTAAGACAAAAGTGTGCGTTCCTTTTAACATGGTCGAAGAAATTAATAACTGCACTCCTGAAGAAATTGCGTGAGTAGCAAAAGTACGAATAGAAAACTTGCTGCCTGAAAAGTTTAACTATTCTTTAGTCTGCTATTTATTTAAAATTTGTCGTAGAAAAAGTATTGTATGCAACGGTGTATAACTGGTCTAAAAACGCTCGTGGCGTCTTTAATTGCGATGCTCGCCAAGGCTCGCATCGCAACCCACGCCACTCGCCTTTTAAGACCCTTCTTATACAACAGTTGCATAAAATACTATTTCGATACGCTCCAGACAGCTAAAATAAATTCGACCAATCACGTGGCTGCTTTACTGAACTGTAATGAATTGGACCAATAGAATCGCTTTGATGTCGTACGCTCGTTGATGTCTTTTAAGATATCAACAAGCGTACGAACGATGAGCTGCACTTCGTTTCAACAGTATCGAGTTTGTTTAATTAGTTCAGTTGACTCGTAGAAAATTAATTTTAATGAACTCGTACAAAAAGTATTGTTCACAATAGTGTTATAATCAAGCTTTTTAATCTCGTACCTTACTTAGGCCACTCAGCAAGCTTCGTGGCCTAAACACGGTACTCGACTAAAAAGCTCTCTATTATAACACGATTGTGAAAAATACTATTATCTGTTGTTGATGTTGATTTGCAAATATGGTGCTTAAAGTCTAAAAAACAGAGTTATTTTTTTTATAAAACATATATCTTGATGCAGATTATAAATTAACGCTATTAGCAACTACTGAAATATAGCTAGAGTTGTCATTTTGGGGCACATTTCTAGACATTTTTGTTTGGCATTGTGAGTATATTTACTTTATGGTACGTCAATGCTAATTATGTACAGTTACATACACTATTTTATCTACCCACATGTTATAAATGATGTGTTCGGGAACCATTAGAATAACCGCCATTGCACCGCCATAGCCGACAAGATTTCAAATCATGACCAACTTCTTCGGACCCGCACCACCCCAACACCGGACCTGATTTCCATAATAACATCGATATCGATGTTATTATGATTTTTCATACATTATAATGACACTGGCACAGATAAAACGCTGAGGTTACGTTACTGGTTGCAATTATGGTGGTCGTTATATATGGTTTCCGAACACATTCTAGAGGATTTATGATATGGGTAAAATAATATTCCTTGTCATCAGTAGGCTGTTCACAAAACATACCCATTTTCTCGGCAGAACTCTGTACCATGTCCAATATTTTTGTAGATTTTTTATTGACACTAGTAGAATCAAAAGCAGAAACCAGGCAGTAAAGCAACAGCTCACTGGAAAGTTAAAAACATCGAATGTATTATACTTTGCACTATGGTAGTATATAAGTAATGTTTAACTTGCATATACAGTCAGCTGCAGAGAAAAGTGACCTGCAGAAGGGGTGCATATTAAAAAAAAACTTTGAATCTTTACATGTAATAAAGGAAAAACATACTTATTTTCCATATTCTCGCAGTTTTGTAACAAGTCTTCTAAAAGAGCTAACTTGCATTTCTTGGAATTCACTGTTCCGTACATCAACCAATCAACTGCTGGCACATACAGGCTCAAGTATCTGTCAAGAGTCAATAACTGGACTTCATATTTTTTTCTAATTGCTGGTTGGAAAATCTGAAATAAATAAAAACAGTATTTATATGACTCGAATAATGAATATTACGTTATTCTGTCTCACTGAACTCTATGTGAAGGGCACGCAGTATAATATATCCTATTTAAGTGATTTTAAGGGAAATAAAAGGCTTAGGTATTTATTTTTATTATTTGTATGTTTTTTCCATATCTCGGGACCATGGGGTCCCGGACTTTTGGAAGGCATGCGAGGGGCCGAAGCTAACAGCACAGAGGCCCTTTAAAACAAAAATAATCTAAAGCGAGGGATACACATGGCGGTTAACATCTCCGAGCGCACAACATGATACAACCGGTGATGGTCCCCGCCAGGTGCAAAGACTATTGCAGTGCAGCACTGTGACTGCGATGGAAACTAAGGTCATGGGTTATTGGGTTGAATGGTGGGTGGACTGGAACATGGGTTATAGGAGGAGATTATTATTATTATAAGTGATTTTTACCTAGTTTTTGATTTACAAAAAAACAATTGTTGATATTAGCAGGAATAAGTTCCTTACCAGGTAGTTGATAATTCGTCAGATTGATTTTAAAATAAAGCTCCTAGATTATATATACGATAAAAAATACCTACCTGTTGATATTCCTCAAGAAATTCTTTCAAATTGTTGTAAAAGAACTCCTCACAATCATTCCCCAATAAATTAGAAGCAACCTTGCAGAGGTAAAGTCTCAGATAAGTGGCAACCAACGGGTTGCCTATGCCCCTAATCATTGTTGTGAGCCTGGCGATGGCTGGCCTTATTTGGTCTTTGGAAATAAATGTGTAACACTTTAGTAAAGTCATCTCCATGTATAGCCTGGGCAGCAATTCTCTTATCGAAGCCATTTTGAAGAGCCAATTCTGACACGTTTCTTTTGCTGCTTCAGGAATCTCCGAGGGGTCAATATCTTGGACCGTTTTTGGTCCATTTGCTCTAAAAAGATAGAGAAGTTGATAACTAATAAGGTGTTATAAATCGTTTATTTAAACGAAACAAGAAAATAACAGAAATTTAACATGAACAATTTAAAAAAAACCGGTCAAGTGCGAGTCTGACTCGCGCACCGAGGGTTCCGTACAAACGTTCATACACCATACCCGTCACGTCACCACCCCATTCATGCTTGAACAATCTTAACAGCTCATAGTAGAAGTTACCGTTGTACAGCGCCATCTGCATTTTGGTATTAATAACTTGCAACCTTTATCGTTTATCAGCGATATTTTTTTATTACGCGTACCGATTTCGATTATTATTTTTGTATTTGAAAGACGTTAACGATAATCTCATAGAAATTTGAATACATCAAATTTAATA
This sequence comes from Epinotia brunnichana, assembly GCA_963854355.1. Taxonomy (NCBI): domain Eukaryota; kingdom Metazoa; phylum Arthropoda; class Insecta; order Lepidoptera; family Tortricidae; genus Epinotia; species Epinotia brunnichana. The sequence goes on along the minus strand of OY977943.1, from coordinate 17,426,756 downwards.
CAAAAGTAATCAAATTACAAACATAATTAGGAAATGATTTTTGATAAATAAAAAAAAATACGCTAGCGTATAAATATATAGCTATCGTTTTATTTTTCCTGTATTATTTATGTTACTTTTAATCATATGCAATAATTTCAGAATTTTCGCTTGGTAAACTTCGGAGATAAGGGGGGGGGATGGTATTTTTTTTCAACATATTCCGTAATAAATCAAAATTTAACAACCGTAAAAAAATGGTTTTAGGAAGCGCTAATCAAGCCCTTTCATATGACACCCCACTTGATCTATTAACTAGACTTTGAATGTTTAACCCCCCTCATATTCGTCATTTACACAGAAAATAAAAATGTATATTAATTTTCTTTATTCTCCATACACGTGTCTCTTAGCCTTCTTAACAGTTGTTCCAAATTTCAAATAGATAGCGTAAGTAGTTCCTGAGATATTTAACGTTGTGACAGACGGACCGACGGACAGACGGACAGAGTCGCACCATAAGGGTTCCTTGTTTACCTTTTTGGTACGGAACCCTAAAAAGCGCAGACACACACCAATGTGTTTTGCCCTGAAAACAACAAATTAGAACAGCAAAACAAAACGTACCCATAGCTCCGATTTTTGAGTCTAGCAAACACTAGATTTCCAAATGTGTCCAGTATATCAGTGATCAGGACAAATTTGCTGGGATAAAACTGCATAACATTGACATCAGATAACTGTTTGGAACACTGGATCGCGATTTTAAAAGCTTTGACTCGTTGTTCTGTTGCCCATGCCTAAATTAAAGAAAAGATAATTATATTTTGGGGTTGAGCTGCGTAGTGAGACCCACCCGGTTTACGTCTGCAAAGCTAATTGTCGTAAATTTGGATACGCTGGACAAAAGCACCAATTTTTTTCAGGTACTTGTTAGGTCCATAGCTTTAAGTTTTTGATAGGAACCAACTCCTCAGTCGGCTATCTTTAATTTTATGGCGGCCATTTTGAATCATAGGTATATTAATAATATCTCGAGTTCTAAATCAATTCGAATCACAAACTTGATGTCTAAATATACATATTTGGGGTCAAGGAATTCAACTAGATATTTTTTAGAGTCGAGTTCCCAAAGGATACCGAACGGAACCCTGTTACTAAGCCTCCGCTGTCCGTCCGGCTGTCTGCGTGTCAGCAATTAGATAGAGTGATAACATTTTCACAGAATTTGGTTTTAAGGTTTATAAGTAGGTTGCTCTAACATCTCTAACTCATAAAAATAAAAATAAATAAAAAATTAAACAGTGTACTCATACATGAAACGCAATTTTATGGCGCTTTTATGCCCGCCCATAACAATCGATCTATCTCTAGAACTGAAATATTAGGCCAAGAAAATTAGAATTCTTCGAAGAATTAATTCCCATAAAGCTGGAAATCGTTTTAATACCTTCATTTGGCCCTAAATGCATGTAATCCGAGTTTGCACCATCCCATGAGGTGTGCTAAACTTTTGGGAGCCCAATAACCACGAAATCTTTGCTCTTTTTTCAGTTATTTGCATATAGCACAAAAACGGTAAGTCGGACGGAAAATGTATTCATGTCAATATTAAAGAGGGTCAAATTCTGCGTCGAATGAATATCTAAAACTTCAAATTTAGTTCAGTGGTATAGTCGAAATCAAAGGTATAATAAGGTAAGGAACTGGGAAAAGGGGTCTAGGAGGCTAAGCTAGTGAGAGTGGCCCCCAACGAGGGATTTGATGATTCTTTCAGGGGGTGTACTGGCAGGTCCTAAGAACACTCCATGCTTAATATGAGGCCACGATCTTCTTTTGTTTTCGAGTAATTTAGGATAATAAAAAAACAGGTTGTCATTTAAAGTGTCATAATAGGTAAACTGTTCAAGATAGAGTAACCAAACAAAATGCTCATGAATAAAAATAGAATAGGTTATAAAGTGCATATATTCAATCAACACCATGTCCTTGAACTTCCTTTAAAAATCTACTTTTAATTGTGTTTTATTATTTTTTGACACCACAGGTACACCTACAAGAAAAATATCCTTCCGGGTCATGGCTGTTCGTATGACTGAATGACCAAATGGTTCGAATGTGTAGGTGTCAAAATGTACAAAGTTTATTGGTTAAAATGTTGCGGTGACAAAATGACAGAAGTTCACATTGTATTAATGTTACATCATGCTTGTGTCAGAATGTTAACATTTTACAATGTGTTTACGTCAAATTATGTCAAAGATAAAATATACAAATGTTACAACATTTTAATGACTATAATCATGTAATAGGGAACATTACTGCAATGTTTTGCCGCCAGAGGCAGCACTACCACTAGTAGTAAACCAGTATAGGAATATAGGGATTCACACACACATGCACAATTGATTGTCAAATGAGTGACAAGGATGCTTGCATAGACAATACCGCAAGTGGGAACGAGATACAATGTCAACGCTGCTAGTGTCGCCACCTACGAAGAGTTTTGCGTAATGTTCTCTATTGACAAAATAACTGATTCTTATAATGGCAAAAATCTATGTACCTACCTATGAATAATTGGGATATATACTATATTATATAGGGAACTACCGGCCAATCAGTCTCTAGTCACAAATTTACAAACTGTCCTGTGCAATCGATTGTCCCGCCAATTGGATGAGAACCAGCCTGAAGAACAAGCCGGCTTCCGGAGCGGATATTCAACAATAGACCACATCCTCACGGTCAAGCAAGTGATGGAGAAATGCAGAGAGTATAACCAGCCTCTGTGTTTTGCCTTCGTCGACTACGAGAAGGCTTTTGACAGTGTCGAACACTGGGCTGTGTTTCATTCTCTCCATCGTTGCGGCATTGACAGTAGATACGTTGATATTCTCCGGGAGCTATACAGGTGCGCGACCATGCAAGTGCGTATGCACGAACTCACCAACCCCGTGCCTTTAAATCGGGGGGTGTGCCAAGGAGATACCATTTCACCCAAGCTCTTCACAAGCGTCTTAGAAGACATGATGAAGACTCTTAACTGGAGAGAAAGGGGTATCAATATTAATGGTACGAAATTATCGCACTTGAGGTTCGCAGATGATCTCATCCTCCTAGCTGAGAACGTTGCAGACCTAAGAGATATGCTTGACGAGCTCCATGTAGCATCTCTAAATGTTGGCCTCAAGATGAACATGTCCAAGACCATGGCAAATCATCCACTCAACATACCAAATGTTACTGTTGGTGGTTCTCACGTGGAACTTGTGGATGATTATATATATATCTTGGACAGTGTTTATCTTTTGGCCAGGAGAGCCAGGGGAAAGAGGTCGCTCGACGAATCCAGCTAGGATGGGCTGCGTTCAGTAACCTGGCGGATGTCCTAAAGTCCAAAATCCCACAGTGCCTTAAGACAAAGGTATTTAACCAATGTATCTTGCCTACCCTTACTTACGGAACGGAAACTTGGGCACTCACCAAGGGAGTACTGCACAAAATTAACGTGGCGCAGAGAGCCATGGAGCGAGCTATGTTAGGCATCTCCCTTGTAGATCGTGTCCCTAACACTGAAATCCGGCGCCGAACGAAAGTAGCGGACGTCGACAAACGAATTATACACTTAAAGTGGGGGTGGGCGGGACACTTGGCGAGGAGACACGATGGGAGATGGACAAAACGGGTTACTGAATGGTGGCCAAGGTCATCGAAACGGTCAGCGGGCAGACCACCAGCCCGATGGACCGATGATATCTGCCGAACAGGAAGCAAACAGTGGATGAGATTAGCACAGGATCGGGGAGAGTGGCGTAATAAAGAAGAGGCCTATACTCAACAGTGGGTGGATACGGGCTGAATAGATAGATAGATAGATACTATAAATAATAAAAAGGCCCCATTATTTTGTTAAAATCGTAAAATATAGGCCAATTTAAGAAAACAATCATCCGATTGCCAATCAGATATTTTTTTTTTCTCCTTAGGAAGCATTTTGTAGTGAAGTACCCGATGACTAGCTACTGACTTGAGTCACACACAACACTTGACTGCAAAACAGCAAGGACAGATGAAAGTCGATAAAGTAAATAATAATAACTTTTCCCAGGTGTAATATTGTCCCAATTTAATTGTTTATTGCGGCAGTCCCTGGGCGACCGAGCTCTGCTCGGGTGATAATGGAGAAAATACAGAGAAAACGATTTTTCCTGGACATGAGACCTATCTAGATCGATTTCTCGCCCCCGTAATTCCTGTATTCTAAATTTCATCGAAATCGTTAGAGCCGTTTCCGAGAACGTGATTGTAAATATATATATACAAATATTGCTCGTTTAATAGTATTGCGGTATAAGAACCCTATTCCCAGAAACGGTTTCTGAATTAACCAAATGCCAGTATTTTTAAAATCCGAAAGCAAGTGAGTGGATAGGCACGAAGTAAATTGTTAGAAGTAGTCCAAAGAGTTTTTAATTAATGACTATTTACGGATAACTAACTCCATGATAACAAACAATACATCATTGGTATTAGTCATTATGACACTGATACAAACTGTACATTTCGACTCTCTTTAGGCATATCAAAGATGTCATTATGATTGTATACCTACATTCTGACACTCGATCGTTCTAACACTTGCACTTTGAAACAATTAGTATATCAGATACTGGCTCGTTCTGACCAATTATCTTTATGACTATTAATGTATATAATAAGCGTTCTTTCAAACAATCGTATTATATGTCTGTTGTGCATTTTGACACTCGTATTATTTAGCACATAGGTAATCGAACCATTTGGACATTCAGTTATACGAACAGCCATGACCCGGAAGGAAAAATATCGTGACAAGCCACTATTTTGTTTGGTTACTCTTTCTTCAACAGTTTACCTATTATGAATTTATGATACTTTAAAACAAAAGAAGATCGTGGACTGATATTAAGCATGGAGTGTTCTAAAGACCTGCCAGTACACCCCCTGAAAGAATCACCAAATCCCTCGTCAGGGGCCACTCTCACTAGCTTAGCCTGCTAGACCCCTTTTCCCAGTTCCTTACCTTACTAGACCTTTGATTTCGACCATACCACTGAACCAAATTTGAAGTTTTAGATATTCATTCGACGCAGAATTTGACCCTCTTTAATACTGTTTCGAATACATTTTCCATCCGACGTACCGTTTTTGTGCTATATGCAAATAACTGAAAAAAGAGCAAAAATTTCGCGGTTATTGGGCTCCCAAAAGTTTAGCACACCTCCTATGATGGTGCAAACTCAGATTACATGCATTTAGGACCAAATGAAGGTTTTAAAATTATTTCCAGCTTTATGGGAATTAATTCCTCAAAACGTCTTTTTTGGATCTAATTATCTTGGCCTATATGTAGACACTTGAAATTTCCGCAGATTATGTATTATGTATTATCAAATAATAAAAATATAATAAAGTGAATACCTGATTGGTTTTTTAACCAACTCTAATAGTGATGAGGAGTTGGTTCCTATCAAAAACTTAAAGCTATGGACCTAACAAGTACCTGAAAAAAAAATTGGTGCTTTTGTCCAGCGTGTCCACATTGTCACCTGAAACTGCCTCACTATAAAGACTGTACACGATAAATACCGGGCACACCTGATCTATTTTTCTGCCAACTGCTTATTGGCAGCCAATACACGGTGATTAAATACTGATGATCCACCATACCTGTCTCTTTCTATAACATGCAATGAGATATAATGTAACTTTTTGGTCAAATGATATTCTTAAAAGTGTAAAACACCTTATTATATTATAATGTAAATACGATAATGGTATTGTAGTAGAAAGTCAATGGCGGCCAATACACGGTGATTAAATACTGATGATCCACCATAGCTGTCTCTTTCTATAACATGCAATAGAAAGAGACAGCTATGGTGGATCATCAGTATTTAATCACCGTGTATTCAGCCGCAATGACCATTGTCAAATTATGATGGACAAAAAATTATAAGTATGTTGGAATGCATAACACAAAAACTCATAGAGCCTGGCTAACCAAATTTTACCCAAAGTTTTGGCGGGAAATTCAAAAAGTCTTGGGCTGGTCACACTTAGCGTAGTAGGAATTATAGTTTTGATACTAGAAAATATTTTTGATTTTCTGTGCGCAGTTAAGGTACCTAAAAAAATAAGTTAAATATAGGTATAGAGTAATGCTGCACCGGCACGATGGGCCAAGTGCAGGATTCCATGAACACGCTCGTCGCTCATAAGTCATACTCGTATATACCTAGACATTTTCGGCCAAGATATTTTTATACGTTTTCTATTTTTATATCAAGTTACTAATGACCAGTCGCTTCACTGATTTCTTCTAAATATTGCTTTTCTGTAAGTAACTGTTCCAATGTTTTGATTTTATTTATGTTTTCCAGAACTTCTAGTTTATCCGTTTCTTTACACATTCCTGTTTATGATGAGATTCAGGTATTAATATATTCACGTACCTAATCAAAGTTATAGGGAAATGTTCAAACTAGTAGGTACATAAACTACAAAAGGTACATAAATACATAAACTTGTAAACATTGCAGTTTTTGTTATACAACGCTTTACGTCGGGTTCTCACATTGTCGTAATTATTTACGAGCATTCGTAATTATTTATAAAACATAAACCGCAAACCAGTTGAATGAATGACATAAATCGATAACACATCGATAACGACTTTTAGCCTTTTCTTAAAATCATAGACAATTGGTGATACCACAAGGACATATCTGTCAACAAAATTTGGTTAGCCATCAGACTCTACATGCACGTACATTTTGATAAGATTGTATTTTTATTTTACTTGTAGTAAATCTATCTATGGATTATTTAAAAAAAAAGTGTTGTTTCCGAATAAGTTGTCGGTAGAAAAATATACTAGATCTGAGGGCCTCTCTGTCGCACTTATGTACGAACTTTTAAGTATGACAGAGAGGGGAAACTTCGAATGCCTTTCGCGGTAGGCCCTCTGGTGACCATATTTTATCGTGTAGTCTTTAAAAAAAGATTGTGATGATTTATAAGTTACAGTAGACGGCAAACTTCGTGCGCAAATGCGAATTGTACGTGCCAACTGCCCCCCACTTCGTCTCGGATGTTCAAGTTGTTTGCCGGGAGCTGTATCATATTATTTTTGTATGTAAAATAAAAGGCGAGCTATGACAACTGGGAATGGATGAAAATTTTAGAAGTACCTGTTTATTTTTTTGGTGATAGGATTAACCTATCTTAGAACCACCAGAAAAAAGTCGCAGACTTTTCAGCTGCGTCAATTTTTTTTGAAAAATATAAACAATTTTCTCACTTACGTTTTGGGTTTAGGACGGCGAATAAGACACTTGGCTTGATCCGTGTCATATTACAAAAAAATATTTTAAAAATCCGTGGTAAACTGACACTGGCAATGATATTGACAGCTGCAGCAGCTATATTTGTCATTGCCAGAGTCAGATATTTAATAGTACATTACTGCAGCCGGGAAGGAAGGTCTTGCCGGTTGAGTAGGTACAGTGATACGAAGCCGGCAAGCCCTTTTCATGGCTAGGCATGTATTGTGCTTTTCTGGTGCTAAGGAAGGTTATTCTTATCACCAAAAAAATAATCAGGCACTTTTAAAATTTTCATACATTCCCCATTCAAAGCAAGAATAGTGGTCTAAATCTCCGCATGTTGTATATTTTTGAAGACATTATTTACCAACTCGGATGATTTTCGAAATACCTTTTTAATTTCCTCATTCAGCACATTGATCTTGGTGACAAACTCCTGCTGGGACAAGCCCATGGTTTTCCGCACAGTATCTTCATCAAAGTCATCCAACTGTTCAAGCCTGTGTTTCACTTTCTCATTTAAATTGGAAACCTGTCGGATAAGAGCTGAAAAGGAACTAACTTAAAAAACAAAAAAAAAAACAGAAAAACATATTAATCATCTAGATTAAACTAAATCTTTTTCATTTTATTTAGATTAAACATTCACTTAGGATAGATTTCTCTCGTGACTGAAAAATCAGTTATACCTTTTTCACCACCCGGCAGAAAGCTGCTGATAATAGTCAGTTTTTCTCCAGTTGTGTATTTGTTAAGAATTACAGCTCGCCTAGATGTCCAAGCTTTAGAATAATTTGTACTCCCATCTGATATTTCAACAGGTAATGATTCCTGATGAGCAAACACATACTTTAAAACACTTAAACATTTTATCATTTTTATACATTTCATTTCAAGGATTTTAAGGGTAAGTGTTTACCTCTGCTAAACCCATTTGCTCAAATCTAAGTAGTGGATCAACCTCTTCAAATGCAGAACTCCATTTATTCAAGTTCTCAATAAAACTTGTAGTTGAACTTGGTTTCTGAAACAAGACATAGTACAGTTTGGTGGTAAAGTAATGTTAAATACATGTATGTGTATTCATTAGTTTATGGTAAGAATATATTTATTTGCATCACAGTTGGAAGCCACCATGTGTATCTAATCTCCGAAACTACTCATCCAGTTTCAAATTTACTTTTACTAGTACATAGAGTGGACCTGGTGATGGACAAAGGTTATACTTTATCGCGCAGCTCCTCCTGTATTTTTATTAATAAATAAATAAATAAAATAAAAAAGCCTTTATTTCCAAATTACCTATTTTTTACATAAGTTATCTTCTGTGTTTGTTAGTAAGTTTCTTATAGCTATGTTGTGTTAGTGTTGTGTTGCTTACTAAATTTTTTTTTATTTAATTTGGACCCCTCTTTGGGTGTAGGCCTCCTAGGTAGTTTTAGTAGTAGGTATTCCTAGTAGTAGGTATTTTTATTACTAGGATGTAATGTGTAACTTCTAGCAAACTTACTGCAGACACGATATTTAATTTTAGTGGATGATTTGTCACTTCAAATTTAGGGTATTCATGTTTAGCACTTTGACGATTTTTCTTTGAAGACCTGCAATGAATATAAAACAAGTTTACCTTAGCAATGACACATAATAAATTGCATAATGAAAATACGACTCCAATTTGAATATTCCTCTCCGATAAAAAGTTTGAAATTAATTGTTTATAATTATTTGCAAAATCAATATATGTAAATCAGGTTTTGTTTTGTAAAGTAATCTCACCATTCGTAATAACTTGGCATAGTGAATGCTTGTGTTTTCTTGTAGATATAATAGCTAAATTGTGGTAAAATACGTGGCTTTTCACTTTATTTACGCTAATGTTTATTACGTTTACGCCTCCACTTTACTTTTTTTTTCATTATTGTGCTGTCAGAATTTTTTTTTTTTTTTTTTTTTTTAATGGCATCGCGCTCTTGGCGCATTCAGCCAAAAAACGAGGAAACGGGTATAATTCAGGAAAATATGGATTGGAAATTTTGATAGAAAGGAAAGATCAGGAAAGGGTTATTATAATATATATTATAGTTTAATATTATTTACAGATAAAAATGAATACAAGGCTTTAAATATATACAAGGATGAGTCATTTATACATAGGAGTGAAGAAATGGATACAGGAAAAGGAACGTTAAGGGTTGACAGCTGATTTAATAATATTGAGCGATCGTATTGTTCACATTCGAAAAATATGTGGTTTAGGTCACAGGGATCAGCACCACAAATGCATGCAGAACTGGCCACAATGCCTAGTCTTGCAAGATGCTCCGGTGTACACAAGTGACCCAATCTCATGCGGATTACCATACTGGTTGCTGGTTTGGAAATTGTTATTTTAGAAAACCATGGTTTGGCAGGAATTACAGGTTGTATGCCCCGGTACCGTAAACCCGTCCTTGCATCAGGTGATGTCCAAAGTTTCATCCAATCGACTCGTAGGTATACTTTGGGCAAAGCTAAAAGATCTTCAGGTATATTTTCATAAGGAAACATATCACCACAGTCAATGGCATCCCGAGCCAGTGCATCCACCTTTTCGTTCCCTTTTATGCCTCTATGCCCGGGGATCCAGGCAAAGGAAACAGAACAGTCATTAAGAAAACATTTCAACAAAAGGCTACGTATTTTATAAATTATTGGATTATTAGATTTTGAACTGAAAGGAAATTTTGCAATTGATTGTAAAGAACTTAATGAATCCGAAAATATTATGGACTTTTTAAGACGCATAATAATGATCATCTCTATTGCTTTCAGGATGCCAAAGCACTCGCCACTATACACGGATGACTCTGGGGGCAACTTGACTTTTTGATATACATTTGATTGAATGTGTAGAACTCCAATTCCAACACAACCATCAACTGATATCTTAGAAGCATCCGTGTAAATATGATGAGCACCCAGGCCCTCAGTTCCAATGAAACTCAGAAACTGCTTATTGTGTTCCACATCATTCTTTGAGATGCCGATATTTAAGAAAACTGAAGGAACAAGCGTGAGAGATTCATATTCATGCTGGAAGATCGGCAGTGTAGAAGCGCTAACAGTGGGGGCAGGTATAGATTTAACTTTTTCAAAACTTTTAATTAAGCAAGGGGGGCTCTTATGTTTCCAATATTTAGATGAGGTTATTTCAAAAGAGAGGTTTATTAAGATAGGCCAAAGTTGGTGATTTGAAAATTGAGAGCAACGGAAGAGATACCTATCTGAAAGAAATTGTCGCCGTAAATGAAGAGGTGGTTCACAACACTCAACCTGCATTGCATTAATGGGACTAGATTTCATAGCACCACAGATAATTCTAAGAGCTTTAGACTGTATACTAGATAGTTTCTTGAAACCTGCAACACTTCCTGGTTCTAGCAGAAATGTCCCATAGTCTAGAACACTCCTTATCAGGGCATTATACATCAGTTTAAGGCAAAAAGGATGTGCTCCCCACCAAACTCCAGATACACACCTAAGTATATTAATATTTTTTTCACATTTAGAAACTACATAGTCACAATGGGGAAGACCTGTTAATTTTCTGTCCAAAATGACACCTAAAAATTTTGTTTGACTTTTTACAGAGACGGGACTGTTACCATATTCTACAGTGACCGGAGGAGGAAATAGTTTTCTTGTGAATAAAACAACTACACTTTTAGGAATAGAGAGTTCTAAACCATTAGAGTCTAACCACAATTTCAATAGACTCAATGAGTAAGAAATGGTTCTACTGGCCTGTTGAACAGAAACATTTGGTGAGTATAACAGCAAGTCATCAGCATACTGCAAAACTCTAACAGTGCCATTTAGAGATGATTCTAAGTCAAATGTATAAATATTGTAAAGCAGAGGGCTTAAAACAGACCCTTGTGGAAGTCCTCTCCACACTAAGCGAGTAATCCTGTTGGTATCATCTATGAGAAGACTAATGGACCTTTGAGACAAAATATTAATTATAAAGTTGCTTAACATTATTGGTACTCCTAATTTGAACAGCTTTTCTGTTAACACTGAAACTAAGACATTATCATATGCAGCACTAATGTCCAGAAAGGCAGCTAACACTGATTCATCTCTGGAAAATGCCAACCGGATATCTGATGTTAAGGCGCTGTATGCAGCTGCGCATCGAAAAAGTGCCTTTTCCAAACCGATTATTAGTATACTTTTACTATTGCTAGAGATCCAAATTTTTGATATGTATATCTTCAGTTCATTGGCTATGTTCGTGCTTCGTAGAATCACGATTGCTTACAAAAACCTCGATAGATTTTGTCTTTCAAAACAGTGCTTTTTTACCACCAAACTCAAAATATCTCAAAAGTTATTTGGAACATTACAATGAAATTTGTTGTGATAGGTAGCTTTTTGGTAGATCTATCTACCGGCTTCTTAGAATTTCAATATGTTTGATAATTCAATATATTTGGTCATTTGTCTGAAAAACCGGGTGTCCGCGTCGTGCATGCGCGGTGGCGAGTACAATTTAGTACGCCCGTGGCCACTGCCGACGACGGACCTGCGAATGTTTACCTGGCACGCAAATACGCCTTTTTGCAGCAATTATTTCGAGTTGTCACGGTAAATAAAAATACTTAAAGGAATAGGAAACGCTAATACATACTGGAGAACACATTTGAAATGATAGAATAGCAAATATAAGGTATGCGATATTTACTACAGTAAAGCGTTTCTACATCCGCACCTAAAACGTATTAATAGGTAGCTGGAGCATATTGACAAGATGTCAATAAAAATCTTCAGTTATCCTGAATACGTAGAACTGTTAGGTAGTAAGTAGTCGGGTGTAAATCGGATTCGGACACGACTACATGGTTGGGGGAGTAATGGTACCAATTATTATGGACTGTACGAATAATAATAATTATATTTATTTATTCATACAGAAATATATCAAAAGCATTTAGGGCTATTGCGCCGGATAGCGACTACCTAGTCTAAAGTCGTAAACGAGTTGGTGAACTGAAGTATATTTACTTGTTGTTTAGTAGATTCTATTAAAAACGAGTGCGGAAAAAGATCCTGCCACTCCACCAGCAGCAGGCCACGGCCCTTCCTCATCTTCGTGATATACATACATGCATACATATGCTACGGCACATCTTTTCGTCCAATATTCCGCAGTGTCTCAAGACGAGAGTTTTTGACCAGTGTGTGTTGCCAGTGATGACATTTGGAACGGAAACGTGGTCGCTTACTATAGGCCTCATAAGAAGGCTCAAAGTCACTCAAAGGGCGATGGAGAGGGCTATGCTGGGAGTTTCTCTGCGCGATCGCATCAGAAATAAGGCTATCCGCAGCAGAACCACGGTAACCGATATAGCCCTCCGAATCGCTTAACTTAAGTGTCAGTGGGCGGGGCACATTGCACGTAGAACCGATGGCCGTTGGGACGGAAAGGTCCTCGAGTAGCGACCACGTACCGGAAGGCGCGGCGTGGTTAGGCCCCCCACAAGGTGGACTGATGACCTGGTAAAGGTCGCGGGAGTCCGCTGGATGCGGGTGGCGCAGGACCGGCCATTGTGGCACTCTTTGGGGGAGGCCTATGTCCAGCAGTGGACGTTTTTCGGCTTATATGATGATGATACATACGCTCGAAAAACATAAACTTCCTTCTGAGGCAGTCGGGTACAAAGTACTACAGGGTGTTCCCCTATACAGCTGCAAAACTTTGCTAGCTGTTTGTGCACATGATACCCATCACAAAACACTAAAGTATGCCGTTTCACATCTGGCAATCACTCTGCCACCGCTGCTTCTCTAAATAAATGTCTCTCTAAAAAAAGCAAATAAATGTGACGTTATCTAAGTGAACATGCAAAGGCATGTTCGATGTCGGTATGGAGTTATTGATATGACTCACTCACTCACTCACTCATCAACGCACAGCCGAAACTACTAAGACTAGAGAGTTGAAATTTACACCAGAACTACCTTTTACCACGTAGGCAACGCTAAACAGGATTTTTGGAAATTCTACCCCTAAAGGGGGTAAATAGGGGTGCAAAGTTTGTATGGGGGAAAAATTATTTTTAGAGCTAGAGACTTAATTTTTTGCATAAAGATTACTTATTAGCAAACGTCGGACTCCAGCGGGCAGTTTCGTGGCATGTCAGAATGATAGGTAAGGTTCGCAAATCAATCAATTCATTTTCGAGTATTTGTACTTAGTATTTGGTACCTAGTATTTATAATGTGAAATTCCAAATATCATAGCAACTAACTATGTGACCTTTCTGTGACTTAAGTTCGGAGTGCTGTCGTAGTATCGTATCCATTGCAATACATAGATATGCAAATTAACAAATAAAGCAAATCTTTCTATTGATTAGACGGCACTCTACCAACAAATATAAGTATGAACAACAGTCATAATGACGCATGTCAGCTATTTATTTGTTTTTTAAGTGGCCACTTCAGTGGGCTATCAGTCATCACTTCAAAGAGTATTTACACATTAAAGATGAATAAATAATAACGGGTAACTAATTTAATTAACTATGTTACAAATAATACATTATAATACTCGTAAGTTAAGATTTTTTTGTAAACCTTATTTGCCCTCAAACTGCCCCCTATAGTCCGACGTATGCTTATTAGAATACAAATTAAGTACTTTCAATTCAATTCAATTTATTTTGTTAAACATAGGTTACAACCTCTATGCTTTACCCACAATGTAGGTTTACAAAATATTCCTTCAGCCAGCTAATATATTTATAAAAATAAAAAATAAAATGTCAATACAGTGATTGGTGTTAAATACTTCAAACACATGTCAAAAACTCTCAAAAAATACTATAACTAAAGAATAGATAACTAAGGATGGGTAGCCGACAGCCCCACACGTCAGACTGCTCCTACGCGATTTAATAAAATAAAATATAAACAATGGCGCAAAAAGCGCTAGAAAACGCTATTCGGGAGCTTCAACAAACGGTGATAGCCATGACAAATAGAATAGGAGCGCTCGAGTAGAAGATAAGCGAACAAAACAACATAATCAACAACCAAAGTGATGTGTTAAATGTTATTAAAAAATAACTTGGAGGGTACCGCAGTGGCAGTGAGCACGGCGACGAACCGTTAGTCAATTTCAAGTGCTATACCCCCAGCAGCGCTTCAGCGGCCCGTGCGTCAGGCACGGTTGAAAACTATCGCAACCGCTGCAGCCGCAAACGCGAAAAAATCAAGCGCCATAGCTGCTGGTGGAGCACGCGCGCCCGACGTCGCAGCGCACCCGACGACACCCGAGGTAAGCCGACCGGAGCCGAACGCTGCTTCGACCGAGGAGCCGACATTGCCGGCGATTCCAGCCCCAAGGACTCCGGACGCCGATGCTACCGAAGAAAAGAGTACATATGCAGATGTTATAAAATATGACAGTAAAAGTCCGCCTAATGAAGCCACTAAAATATGGCATAATATATCATACAAAAGAGGCCGCATGCAACTAAACCCAAACCGTATGACCGTCACTGGAACTGGACCAGCAGACAACGAACTACACACAACAGAGCGCGCCAAAAAAATTCACGCCTGCTACTTCAGAAATGACACTACTTCGGAAGCTGTTCAGTCGTACAGTCGCCATCACATACATCGGAGCAAACAAGCACGTCACAAACATCGGAACACACCTCTATTTTCAAGGCATTAGGGTGCATGTGCCGAATATTTTTGAACACCTATAGTGTACCTATGTATGTGATGGCGACTGTACATCACCAGAAAAACCGGCATCACTAATTGTACAGTCGACAAATTGGAGCTGAAACATCAATATTACGCATCTTTTGCGATAACAGTTCTTGGAAGCAAGTTCGAGAATATAATGTCTGCCGATATCTGGCCATCCGGAACCGAGGTGAGCGAGTGGTTTCGATCTAGCGGCGGGCGCGCCGGGCGCGCTCGCCCCCGCCGCCGCGGCCGCGCCGATGCAGAGCGCCCCAGCCACACCGCCGCTGCCGGCGCAGATACACTTCAAGCCGCAACAGGACACACGGACTACAACAACTAGAACTCTCACAGTTTGTCACCAAAACATTAGAGGTCTAAATGGAAAGACCAGAGCATTAGAGGTTTTACTTAGCGACGACCTGCCATGTGACGTATTAATTATTACAGAGCATTTTCTTCGCAAACACGAGATTCAATCCGTAACGCTAACAGATTTCGATCTTATGTCGTATTACTGTAGGCCTAATATCGAACGCGGTGGTAGCTGCATTTATACTAGGTCTCACGTTAGAGCATTTGACAGAACTGACTACTGCGATCTGGCCCGCGAACAGATATTCGATGTTTGTGCTGTTCAGCTACTAGACTACGACCTTCTCGTAGTAGGCATCTACCATTAGAACCTAACGAGCCATTCCGAATACCTAAAGTTATTTGACTCCCTTATGGCGAAAATAAATGATGACAAACTGACCGCCATAATAATGGGTGATATAAATATTGACCTCCGCGTAAACACCCCGACTAAAAGGCAATTGCTTGACATTTTAGCTGCACACAGTTTCGTCCAGCACATTGAGGACGTTACCAGACGGGACGGCGATAGTGCAACTCTACTGGATCACGCGTACTCAAACAACGGTGACGACAGGGCGTCCGGTGTCTGCGTGACTACTCATCTTAGCGATCACGCCGCGCAGCAACTCACCGTACCGCGCCCGTTGCGCAGCGGCACCAGCCCCGTAGTGATAAGGACACGAGTTTACAGCAGCAAAAACAAGACTTCTTTTGTCACTGCGCTCGAATCAATCGATTGGAAGGAAATAGCCGACAGGTTTGAAGGAGAGTGTAAGCAATTTGCAAAGACTTAGTCATGTACTGAAGAACTTGCTGGTCTTAAAATAGCCACCCTGTATATAGATTAGATTAATTTATTTCATTTTGAAAATTTACATGTCATTTTTATAAGTTAAAATAGCATGAATTCACAAAAAGATCGTCAGAGTGTATAAGAATAACAATAATATAGGTAAATAGTCAAATCAAAATACAGTGCAAAATTAAAACAAACAAAACAATCATAATATTAAAATGCTACAATGTCAAGGAAGTAAAATTTGTTTCAATGTCAAATTATTAATAAAAGCTAGGGCATCCTAGATATTAATTGTCAACAGTGGAAAAATATAATGGGTATACATACAAAATTGAAAAAGTGGAAAAAATATAATATGTATACAAAATTCATAATAAAATAATAATTTCATTTTAAACTAAACATGTCATTTAATACAATTTACAATGTTTGTTCGTTGTATTCCTTTACGGAATACAACGATTTTGATAATAAAAGTTCCTTTAGTCGGCAATAAAATGCTCTTCTGACTAACAGTGGTCTAATTATCCAGTTTTTGATCAGTCAGTCATACATATGTAATATAGGTAATAATATAATTTGCCAGGAGATAAATAGATGAACATAGCTATTTGTTTATTATTTTTGATGGTTTCTTAAGCGGGCGTTAACCGGCGCTATAACTTTACCTAGAAGTAATCGATTTTATTTCGGTTTAAAAAAAACTGTAATATATTAGTACAATCCATAATTGGTGACGTTCACCCTTAGGAAGTGAAGATGTACTATTATTTTATCAGTTCTACGTATTTGGAAAACGGAAGCACCCCCCTAGGAACTGGGAAAATGCTAGGTGGATTGATGATGAAGAAATCTGTACTAACATATCTTTGGAAACTAAGTGTCCATAATTGATGTCATCATACTCATCATACTACGATGCACTTAAGAACTGTAACTACCTATTATTCCTTATTTTCTAAAATAATAGATTTAAATAAATAATAAATATTTGGCGACAACCTTACACAAATCAACCAAGATTTCAAAAATAAAACAATTATTCAAGATGAAAAACATTTGATCGTATGATCCGCAAAAACGAGCCGAATACGGATGCCAACAGAATAAGGCCGTTAGCGGGGTGCGCGGGACGCGCGTCTCCCACTCCGTCTGCCTCACCTCCGCAAATACCTAAACATCGTCTAATAAGAGCGCCTTAATATAGCTAAACTATCATAAGTAGATCTACCTTTACGAAATCCAAACTGACTATCAGCCAGTAATTTATTGCTTTCAATAAAAAATTCTAATCTGTTTTTAATCAAGTGTTCTGTAATTTTAGCAAATACTGAAGATAAAGCAATAGGCCTGTAAGAAGTAACATCTGACGCTGGTTTATTGGGTTTTAAAATAGGAATGACTATTTGAGATCTCCATGAATCTGGGACTATTCCAGACTGAGTAACAGAATTAATAATGTGAAGATAATAAATAAGAATGCAATCACCGGCATTGGCCAGAAATGAATATGGGACTCCATCATGACCAGGTGCAGTATCTTTCAAGTTACTTAATACACCTTTTAACTCTTCAATTTTAAAGGGAGCATTAAAATTAGGACTGCATGTGGGATCGTATAAAAAGGAAGAAGGGTGAAATACGTATTCTTCTGGAACTGAAGCTGGTGCTAATCTGTCCATAAATTGCTGAGCTAAATTTGAAGGAAGAATCTGTGTAGAAGGCTCATTAAAAGCGTGTCGGAACCTCTTAATATTGTTCCACACTATGGAAGGTTTAACATTAGGATTAAGAGAAGCACAGAATCTTCTCCATCCTTCAAATTTTTTCTTTCGCAATAACTTTTTAGTGTCACGCGCTACCTGCATGTATAGCTCAAAGTTTTCGTTTGTCATAAAGTGACGGTACTGTCTTTCAGCCTCCTTACGCCTACGAATTGCCTGAGTACACTCATTGTCCCACCAGGGAGGAGATGGAATTTTACCTGATGCTCTATTTTTTACAGGGAAAGTTTCATCAGCCGCTTCTATGATGACTTGGGCTAATGCAACTGAACAACTCACTATGTCACTGTCAGCTACACTAGGCAACTGCAACAATTTATCTTCAATACGACTTTGAAAAACTTTCCAATCCGCATTGCATAAATTGTACTTTAGCCTTGGACTAGGCTTAGGGGATGATGGAACAGGATTGGAATATGTAACTATGATTGGGAAATGATCACTACCAAATGTAGATTCCAGTCTATGCCAAGTTAAAGAAGATGAAATTTGAGCTGAACAAATAGATAAGTCAACAACACTTGTTAATTCAAAAGGTGCTGTTCGTCGGGTAGGAAGGCCAGTATTTAATACACAAAGGTTTTGATTATCAAGAATTTCTATTATACGTTCCCCATGGTAACTAGAGATCGAACTACCCCATAGCTGATGTTGGGAATTAAAATCACCTAAAATCAGCATGGGCTTTGGAAGAGTACATATTAATTGTTCAAATTCGTGTAAAATAGATGAAGATGGATGAGGAATATATACAGATATGATACACATGTTATTTACAATGGCAGCAACAATTGAGACATTGTTACTATGAGATGGGAGATGAACTGGTGTAAATGAAATGGAATTCCTGATAAGTAAGGCTACTCCACCATACCCATCAGGACGGTCTTCTCTGAGACATGAATATCCAGTAACTCTAAGAAGAGCTCTGGGTTTGAGCCATGTCTCAGAAAGGGCAAAAACATAAGGTTCATATTTGTTTAATAAATAACTTAAATCATGCTTTTTATTTATTACACTTCTGCAATTCCATTGAATTATTTTGTCCATTATTTTGTATGGCTACTAAAAGTATCTCAGCAAGAGGGGCAACGTGGGACGGTAAGCTAATATTCGGATTCGACAACAGATTAATTAAGGCTTGGATATCATCAGATGTAGACTGCCTCTCTTCTTTATTGGTATTGCTCTGCAGCGCACACCCGTTTTGTGGCGATGGCATGGAATGCCCGCTAACCAAGGCATTATGTGCGGCAACATCAAAACCCTTGGTGGTTTGTCTCAGAGCCGTACGTGGTTTAAGGAAAATTGTTTTTCTATAACTATTGTGGCTATTAGACTGAGCGGTTGTTTTTGGGGATAGAGTAGGGATATTATGGGGTGGACTAGAGTAGATCAGTTGTGGCTGGGGTTGAGTCTGAAGAACATCAGCAAATGACTTGGAGGCTGCTGGGTGGATTTTGACTGCTTCTCCATAAGAGATGCAGTTGTTAGCCATGGTTACTTTTATGTCCTTTTGACGCTTGTGTTCTGGGCAA
This sequence comes from Epinotia brunnichana, assembly GCA_963854355.1. Classification (NCBI taxonomy): domain Eukaryota; kingdom Metazoa; phylum Arthropoda; class Insecta; order Lepidoptera; family Tortricidae; genus Epinotia; species Epinotia brunnichana. Next base: position 17,407,180 of record OY977943.1, on the reverse strand, counting down.
GATCTATTAGTTGCGAAATGAAAACCATTGCATAAGCAGCAACTAGCACAATCTTCCTCTACTGTACAAGTGTGTCCAGCATGCATCTGCCCACACTTGAAACACTTAGGCTTCGATCTGCAGTTTGTTTTTGTGTGTCCAAATTTACAGCAATTGAAACATTGAATTGTTGGGAATATATATAAATCTACCGGAAGGGAATTATAGCAAGAGAATACTTTTTTTGGGAGGATTTGGCCATCGAAAGTGATTACTATGGTTTCGGAAGGTTGCCATGTAATCGACCCATTAACCGGAACTCTATGATTCAGGCGTCTTACCTTGAGTACCTTTCCACACCCAGCGGGTACAGAAATGTTCTCAATAATATCTTGTTCTGTCCACTCTGCCGGGATGCCACGGACTAAGCCCATGCGGGTCACAGAAAATGATGGAATGAAGGCGGTCAAATTCTCAGCTTCAAGGCGAGAATCACTCAAAAATACGTTGGCGTCATTATACTTCGAGAAGGCCATGGATATACGAGTCCTACCAATACGTTTCACGCTACCATTTATGATATTATTAAATTTGTTCCTCATTAAAAACTTCCCAAAGGATACCGGATGCAAGGACGAGTTTCGTTCGGTCTGCTTAAGTTGGACATGAATTGTAAATGGTGCTGCATCTGTGGTTGAGAATAAATCTCTGCCAACTTTTGTAAATTTATCTTTGGTTATATTCAAGTCAGAAACTACAGGAGATTTAGTCACTTGGTCATTAGTATGATTCGGAAGGGTTTCTTGGATCATTTTTATCTCAGAAGACTGACAAGCACAAACAATAAAGTTAATGCCATCCTGACTCTTTCGAACTTTTTTATCGCAATTTTTGCATCTCTTACTGTGTTTACGTTTTAAAGTATTTCTGCCACTAGCAGAAACAACAGATGCATCCGTGTCCACACTGGACTCGTTGTTATCAACTATAACATTGTAACCAACCTGAAGACCTCCCCCTCCAGGGTCAGGAGGTTCCTTTTCCGTCTCCATATTACATACAGTAAAGAAAACTTACCTAATCCAATGTAGATATTTATACTAACTACAAAAAAATAATATTTACACAAAATACAAAGAAACTACATACAAAATAACACTTTTCTGATCTATAATTTACACTAAATTTATAAATAAAAGTATGAGAAACGAAAACCTAAACCGCCGCGTTCCACGTTTCCCGCGCTTTTTTTTTCGCTGTCAGAATTGTCAGGTCACAGATGAGTCAATGAACGAAAAGTTGCATTCAGATACCACCACATTTTTTCATTTAAATGACTGGGATAAAAACAATTATGCAGCATAGGAATATCATACGAACATAATTATAATTTACGTCATACCTGGCCATAAAGTAGGAATTACCGCACGCTATGCGTGCGGAAAACCCCACTTCCTGGCCAGATAGAGACGTAAAATGTTGTACTCACCACGGGCGGTAATAAAGAAAGCCTCAGAGCGCATATTTATCGCCCTTGCCTTCGGCTCGGGCGTCAAATATCTGCGATCTGAGACATTCTTTGTTTAACCGCCCTAGGTAAGTAATGTACTAATACATACCTACTCTTTAATGGCACGGTCCATGGATGGTAAGATGGATTGGTGGCGACCGTAGTGGCGACCGACCGCTTGTTACACAGTATACCACAAAGCAGTCATTTAACTATATACAAACATTTTCTTGGAGAGAAATCGTTGTGCTGAGGAGAATGGTCGTTTCGCCCTGTAGGGTTACAGGGCGAAACGACCATTCTCCTTTTGCATGGGAAAAGCTTATCTAAAGGGTAATTACACATTTTTGTGTAGACCACGATGCTGGCAAACAAGGCCGCGGCCATATAGCACGTCTGATGCTAAATGAACACCGTAGAACGTAGACTATATGCACAGACTGCCGCAGAGAAACGTGACCCCCCCCCCCCCCCCCCCCCAGACAATCTTCTATAGGGGTGGGGGGTTACGTTTCTCTGCTGCTGGCTATATATACAACTCCATACCTCTCCAGGTTGGCATCTTCTTCATTTATATTAGCCCACAGTCACACAATAAATAATAGTACTTACGTGCCTACAGAAGGTCCTCTCTCTTGTCTGACAAAACCAAGACAGCTATAAAACTCAAATAACCTAATGGCACTCAGTTCCACCGTGGTTCCACCGCATAATATATTCGTCGAGTTAAGCCCCTGCTAGACGGTCGCCAACACGCCCCTCCGACCGAGCGACCTTGGTCGGCACAGACCGCTGTTGTATGAAATTTTACTGCCAACAACTGTCTACACGGTCGGTGCGGACCAAGGTCGCTCGGTCGGAGGGGCGTGTTGGCGACCGTGTAGCAGGGGCTTAACTCGACGAATATGTTATGCGGTGGAACCACGGTGGAACTGAGTGCCATTAGGTTATTTGAGTTTTATAGCTGTCTTGGTTTTGTCAGACAAGAGAGAGGACCTTCTGTAAGTACTATTATTTATTGTGTGACTGTGGGCTAATATAAATGAAGTAGCAGAGAGGCTTTAATGTCGTGTGTGTTTGCGCGTGATTGTCGTAGCACAATACTGAGCTACAACCATGAGCTTCGATATTCGAAGTACGGGTATCTCCATCTCTATCGCACTTACAAAACTCGAGTGACAGGGATATGGGTATACGAACTTCGATTTTCGTGGTAGCGCCGCTGGTCGCGGTAAGCACATCACAAACGATGCACGTGAAGTAGTCGACGCCAACCCCAGCCACGAAACCCCGCGTAGGTATCCAGTCCGCAGCGCGCGCGCCGGAAAAGTACCACTCGTGTCGCACAGGCTGGCGAAATCAAATAAACTGACGCATATCATGAGCCGTAAGATTTACAATCATCTCCCGCGTGAAGTTGTCGGTGCTCATAGTGCAGCAATTTTTAAAACTAAACTTAAAATATGGCTTCTTGAGCAGACGTTCTACGACCATAAGGAATTATTTATCAGAAGTAGCTGTTAAGTTAAACCTACGGTTTATAAATATTATGTTGTTTTTTAAATGTTTCCACATAGTTATTGTGTGCTGATAATTTGACATGTAATTTTATATTATCAATAAATTATTATGATTATGATTATGATGATTATGTTTGTGACACCAACTTGCTATAGTTAGAATAAAAGGTATTTATTGCTATGCCATTCTAATCTAACTAAATCGAGTTGTTGTGACAAATTGCAAGGTGTGCAATGGCCTGTAAAATAAATGTCATTGAAAACCGCGTTCGGGAGAATTGCACCTTGGAAATGCGCGAGAGCCGAGTTTAACCGAAATGGCGAGAGGGACAGGCCTGTGGCCCTGTGCGAGTGTTGGGTGATGGAATGGAGGATGGGGAAGGGAAGACATAAAATGTTGAACTCACCTCGGGCGATATGATGAAAGCCTCACTCAAATCATCAGATCGCATATTTATTTACGTCATATAACCTGGTCATAAAGTAGAAATTACCGTACGCTACGTGCGCAAAATCCCTCCTCCTGACCAGGGAAAGACGTAAATGTTGTACTCGTCACGGGCGGTAATAAAGAAAGCCTCAGATCGCATATTTATCGCCCTTGCCTTCGGCTCGGGCGTCAAATACCTGCGATCTGAGATATTCTTTGTTTACCGCCCTAGGTCAGTAATATACTATTTATTTGATGAAAGGCTTGAGTCCGTGAGTTAATCTATCTGTGAAATAAAATACATATATAACTTGTAAATTTTATTTATAACTTGAATATAAAGAAATAACTAAAGCCGCGTATTCCCTGGGGGCGATATGTCTCGTGACGCAACGCAACACGTGTTGGCAGCGACGTCAGACGAAGTGGCGCAACATTGCCAACTTCGCTCGACATGTCTGGCAGCAACGCGCGACACGTGTTCACTGCGAGGTCGCCAGTGCCCTTGGAACAACGATGGACCACTTTCTCTGATTAGATTACCCTGATTTACAGAAAAGGTCACTGAAAACCGCAAAAAGAACAACTGCGTTTCATATCGCAACCAACCCTTGCTGTGTATTCATTAGACATAACATTCCTAACAAATACATGACATAATGAATGGGTAGTCACATTTGTATAAGGACAATATTCAAATACATAATGAGATTGTTTCCTTTGTGTTGTGATGTAATGGGTTTTTCGTGACTCATAAATAATCCACGATAGGTACTTACATAATATATAGCACCAATAAAAATATATGCTTTTCAACAATACAGTATTATACAAGTTATACATGTTGATGTAGATAAGTTGAAGATATGTATTTACCTAGTTACCTATATTATGAATATTATGATATTTCCCAGTTTAATTTAATTTTAATTCTAAATATTCTGAAATTATGTAAAAATATCACAGATACAAATTGTATCCCAAGATTCTCGAGCAAATCATAGTAAATTTTTAATCAGTATCAATACAACATACAAATATTATTCATACATTTTTAAAGAGCTTTGACACATTTGTGAATATAGCTCTGATAATAATACCCTCAATAAATACTATTCATGTCTATCAATTAGAATAAATTATATCACACTCATCATTATTCTTACCCTACAATTGTTCTAACTTCCTGTCTCCTTTAAAAGGCACAGCTGGTATTACTTTACCTAATAAATAACCTGTTTTATATATTAATTGTAAGTTTTGTAGTTACAATGCTTTCAGGCACCTTTTCCTTGTCTAAATGCTTCATGTAGGCGAGGAAGCAGGTCCATACTAGGCTGCAGACGCTGATGAACGGCACTCTGTTTCGTGCAGGGATGAGGCAGAAGTTGACCATGGCAACCGCCGGCCAGACAGATGCTCCAACCTGATGTACAATTAATCTATTTGTATGAGATATTCTACCGGTGTGATAATCAGTATTTTTGTATAATGAATAAATTTCTATGATCAGAACTCAGTCCTTTACCATACTATTGAAGTGTTTACTATTTGTGTATAACAATTAATATAATATCAACTCCAAAAAATGTTTCAAATTTAGGCACAGTATCTTTTGTGCTCTTATACTTGAATGGTAAATCTGAGCTACAGAACACTATTAGAAAAATATAGCTTAATGAAAATTTAATTTTGATATTATTTAGCTATATTACAATACTATTTGCTTAGTTTAAATATTGACAGATTCTATATTCTACATAAGTGTAACTTTTCTAATTTAACAATTCACCTCAGTCCCCATTTTAAATAGATATTGTCTTACTAAATTCATACCTGAAGACTTTCACATCACGGATGTATTGTAAAAAAAAAAACAGTTTTGTTCTCTTCATAAATGCTAAATTTGAATTACCTTATATGTAGGCCAAAATTTGGATTGGACTTCTGCTATAGCTTCATGGAGAGACTTCATCTCCAGGAGACTCATTCCGAAATAAAAACTTAACATTGCACATGGTGTGTATGTCATTGTTTCAACTAATGTCTGAAATATAAAACAGATTACATAATTTACCTGTATGAAATAGTTGCACCTAATGTAAAATTCAAGCAACATTAAAACCACTTTATTTCTAATTATTAAGATGTTAATGAAGGCTTCTAAAAATATAGCAAAGGCATGATTTAGGTATTTCATTGTTATGGTATTGTCAATACCGGTTAAGTAAATTAACTCTTTACATGAATTTTTATATTGCCATAGCCAAATGACATCTCTTGTGTATAGATGATGCAATTTACGAAATAATGTGGTTTCAAAGTATGAAGATGTTATTGAGTGTGGGCGAACAATATAGTGATTTACAAGGAAACTCCATTACTAGGTTTTTTTTTTAATACATAAAGGTATTAGAAAATCCTTGCAGAATCTGTTTCAGTCAGTATTTAATACAATAAATTACTAATTATTATAATAAATGATTACCTTAATCATACCAGCCCTAATTGTATTTCCAGGCCACATTACGCTAGCTACTGTCAACCAAGTATAAAGTGTAGGTGCTACATAACAAGATCCATACAGTCCATAACGAGCACTTCTCCACCAGTCATAGTTTTCTGAAAAACACAAAAAATGTTTGCATTGTAATATACTGATCCAGCTTATGAATAGCAGTGAAGTTCACAAATTTCTAGTAAATTTCAGTTGTTAGGGATCAAATGTACTTGTGAGTAAGTTTTTTCTGCTCATGCATTCAAATTGTGGTTTCATGATATCTTACCTATATCCTTGCCTTCGAATGTTTGCTGTATAAGACTGGACGTGGGCCAGATAACACTATAAGATGCCATTCCTCGTAAGAGAGGATATTTCTTGAAAAGCACTTTACATTTACTATAAACAGTCATGTTTACACGTTGCGTGGGCCTGAATCGCAATCACGGAACACGGTATTCCTCTTATGTAATTATTCCCATAGAAAAGTAAAACTTGGCCTTCGCTGTTTTCTAACGGGAAACGACCGTGACCGTGAAAATGAGCCTCAGCAATATAGGAAATCATTATAAATATGACAATTTTGTTTGGTTATATGCCAATTGCCAAAGTACTAAAACGAATGTCAATGTCACTGTCATGCTGGTACTCCACTTGGCGGTGTTTGCCCAAATATTCGTGTTGCATCTTTTTCCTTCTTAAGGCAAATGAAAGAGAGGCAACGCCGTAACGCGAACACGCAACCCCTAGCCTAGGGTAGTGTGACCATAAACCTGCATCACACTGGCGCGGCCTGCGGTGGCGGACCATAGTAAATTTGACAGCTAATGACAGCTCATGATACATGACTCATGCGACTTGCATGCGACCATCACGGTGCCGGTAAATGTACGGCCATGATAATGTACAGCCCAACATACGCACCACATACGTGTACAACATACGCGTCCAATCGTACATTATTGGGCCGTGCATTATCACCCTGAGCAAATTCGGTACGGGGCAATAACTGCCCAGCTAGCACACTAATCGGACATATATTTACGTTCGGACGTATAACTTTATGATTGTGCCCATTTTTACGTTACTTAGCTAACATGGTAACCTCGCAGCATATATTTATGCCATAGCGTAAAATATACGTAGCAAAATTATTACATTCATTTCATTCGTTCAATAGTAGTCTATGGTTAGAAGCCTATTATAATACTACCTAATTAAAGAGTAATGATAGGCACTGCACAGTTTACTAAACAGTTGTTCCCCTGTATTAAGTTGTGTTATAATAGTTTTTTGTTTTTATTTACTTTACTCCCACCCCGTAAAAAGTTTGACGTAGTGGTTTTATAATTGAATCAATCATATTTGTAAGTTTGTGTAATATATTTTATTACAACACAAGCAAAAAATCTTAATCATTGCGTTATTTATAGGTAGTAACCATGATCTAGCTAAAATTCAAAATGCTAGATCATTGTTTCAGAAGATGATAGGAGTTTTGAAACTGAAACCGTATGTGTTGTGACTGAAATCGGAGAAATCCTGCGAAAATTATATTGTTTTCATAGTGTTAAAATTTATCCGGGGTCTCGAGTGACCTACATAAAATTTCGTCCGTCAACGGTTCATATCGTCAAGTTGTATGTGCAAAATCAAGAGCATGTTAGCATTAGACGTAAAAAAATAGTTTTATGTGCAAGACATATAAATGGTCACATTTTACGTAGATGACGGTATACCATGTTAGCTCATTACGGTAAAATTGTATACGTCGGTTGTGGACATAAAACATGTGCATAAAAGTCGTCATTTTGCTAGTGTGCTAGCCGGGCTGGAAGCCACCTTTGTCCAGGCTGATAATGTACGGCCTGATAATACGCGTCCACTAAAAGTAGACGCGTGTTATCGGGCTGTACATTATTGGTTCCCGCCGTCACCCCTGTCATGCCATGCGTGACCGTAACGTCCCCACCCACGCAGATGCTTAACATTCTAATTGTTATTACCAAATTATATAAATATAACTTAATCTTGTATGTAACGTGTTTAATAAAGGAATATATTTTTTGGTAATTGGCTTTTCAAAGTTTATGTGGGTTGATTCCAGATATATTTGGTTTCGGAGCGTACACCATGACATGGAATGACAGTTCGAAACTGAAATGTTATTTAGTCTGTGTCGACTTCGACTTCAAGTGTTGGTTCGAGGTATTATTGAAACTTCGATTTTTACCATTTGAAAAAATACAAATGAGCTATTGCTATTTCGAGAGCAATCATTCAATATTAAACATGTGACCTAGAAAAATGAAGCTGAAAAAGTTGTTTAGTTGAAACGTAGCATGTAGGTACCTTCACAAAAAGTAAGCAAGTATAAAAGTGTTATTTGTAAAATGTCGAGTAACTCTTTGTTGTTTTCTATTAATAATGAAGGCAAAGTGTATGCATTATCTACAAGTGGATCTTGTTGGAGAGAATTTATGTACCTCGGACTGGAATTCAAGACTTTGTCAGCGGTTCCACATTTCCTCTGGGCGGTGGGAGGGGACCGGCAAATTTACCTACACGTTCACGGATTAGAAATACCCATCAGAGTGCAAGAAGAGTCGTACGAAAATGAACGATGGCTGCCACTGGAGGGATTCAGTGGGAGACTTCTGCCTACTGACAGGTATCACTTCTCTTCTCAAGATGGCACTCAAGATAGAGCCATTCAACGCATCAGATTGCCCTCAATGGCCTGGCAATGGGAAGGAGAATGGCAGCTAGAGCTCACATTAGATGGACATCCTTTAGACCATGATGGATGGACCTATGCAGTGGACTTCCCAGCTCACTTTGGACCTACCAAGCAGTGGAAATCTTGTGTCAGGAGGAGAAAATGGATCAGGCATAGAAAATTTAGTGCCATGAACTCCTGGTGTGCAATAGCACCCCTTCACAAAGATCCTACACAAGAACCATTTATTGATGTGAGCATTGGAGGAAACCAAATACCTTTTGCAGGGCCGGGAACACTCTCTGTGTGGGCCATCACTGCCCATGGAAGGGTCATGTACAGAGCTGGTGTAAGTGCCACGTCTCCTGAAGGTTTGAAGTGGACTAACATTAGCATTCCTCCCAATTGTGATATTAAACAAATCTCTGTAGGTACTACGGGTTTAGTCTGGTCACTGCTTTGGACAGGCCGAGCCATAGTGAGAAAGGGTATTACAAAGGACTGTCCTACAGGAGAGGCTTGGTTAGAAGTGAAGTCTCCCAGTGAAACAAAGCTAACTAACATCTCTGTGGGATATAATGCTGTATGGGCTGTAAGTTCTGATTATAAAGTTTGGTTTAGAAAGGGTGTAGATGGCAACACTGCTGGAACTTCAGAAGTATCAGCAATGGGGACAGGATGGCTGGAAATCACTGGAAACATGACTCATGTGTCAGTGGGTGTGAATGATCAGGTTTTTGCAATAGGAGAGAGTGACAAGAGTATATATTGGCGAAGTGGAATTACACCAGCTGAATTGAGTGGAAAAAGGTGGAGGATGGTACAAGCCAATATGCAACTGAGTCGAACATCAAGCTCTGCAAGCATGGTTTCATCAGCATCAAATGCAAAGCACCACAGTCTGACCATGCTAAATGATACAGCTCAACTTAAGTCACATATTAATATCCAAAATTCTTGGGAAGAATCCCATTCTGCACCAATAGAGCATACTCTGCCAGTAAAACCCCCCAAGGAATATAATTCTAAAAAGGTCACAACAGCTACAGACATTGATTTAACTGGTAAAAGTTATGAAACAACTCTGAAAAATCCTAGAGCATGGAGTCCAGTTCGGAGTGTGGGCTCAGTGGTGGGGATGGAAGCTCAGCCAGACAGTGACAGCAGTGTCTTTGATGTGGACTCTGGCATGTATTTTGATGAGGAAGTTAGTCAGACTGCATGGGGCACATGTGACACTAATTGGACTTTTGTTGAGGCTGGACCATGCTGCATTGATCCAATGCAAACCCCACATTGGTTTACTGATAGCCAAAATTCTGTCAATTCAGACTTGAACGCTAACTGGCGCATCCAGATATTAGACTGTTTAAAAAATAGAAATAGTAAGGATCTGGACTTGTCTGACTATGTCATAGCAATTGATGAAAAAGGTTGGACTCGCAGTTGTGAAGCTAGATTAATGACTGCTAATAATTCTGGGGATGATTGTATACTTTCACTGTACTGGCATGCTTTGGAAAATACAGGGACATTATCAGTCTTTAAACCTGATGGTACAATTAAATTTATTTTGAATCTGGGTGAAGTTACAAGTATTATGTCAGCCTCTGAACCAGGAAGCCCTAGATTAGCCTTGACAGTTCCACGACAAAATAAAGAGGCAATTAAAATACAATATATGTCAGAAATGGAACAAGAAGAATGGCTCAATGTACTGGTGGATATCACATCACAAATAAACAGTCTATCTGGAAAACCATCTGTAAGTTCTGTGTGGGCTGTTACTAGTTCTGGAGACATACTGAACTGGGATCCAATGCCAGCCCAACAATGCACTGAAAACAAAGGCTGTTATACCAAGGAATACCAAATGTTAGGAAAAAATATAGTAGCAGGATTTGTAACAACATTGGAAAACAATTTCCCGCCAGGCACCTCTCTAAAAATTGTTGGCAGCTTATTTGATGAAGTTTGTAGATTCCATATAAATTTACAAGGCCCAGAGATAAAAAAACAAAGGCATAAAGTTGAAACAGAAGTAACTGAAATTCATATGCATTTTAATGTCAGATTCGACGAACATACTGTTGTATGCAACACCAAGGTAGCAGGCACCTGGGGCTGTGAAGAGCGTCATGACTTACCACTCGCTCCAGGCCAAGAATTTACTATCAACATCATTTGTATTAGAGAGGGCTTTAAGGTTCTTGTCAATGAGAAGACATGTTGTTTTTATAGGCACAGGCTAACTCCTGATAGCATAACGTCAGTATTAGTTTCGGGCCCTATGAAATTGTATACAATGGAATACAGCACAACAAGTCCAATTATAGGTCCAGATGAAATGTATTGGCGGATGATAGGTGGATATCTCAGAAGAGTAGAGAGTGGTAAAAATGGGGTTGTTTGGGGAATAACACATGACCACAGAGTTTGGGTCTATACTGGAGGATGGGGTGGAGGAGTTTTGAAAGGTAAGCTTATATTATATATCTTCTTTTTAAAGTTCAAATCATTATGAGATAAACATTTGTAGCTCATCCATCTAATTATCAACCTTATTGTGTAAAGAACAAAGTTTAAATTGTATTTTATTTATTTATCGTAGGGCGGTTACACACTGGTAGGTACATATATGTAGGTATTCGTATCGATGCACAATGTGTTTTTTGACCCAAAAAAGTGACATCCTCTTTTTATTAGACGAATCTATTGCTTATATCGTTACAAATGCGATATGAGATGGATGTCCCGTGTGCCGATTATCAATATTTATTCCAATATTTTTTTTTAAGTTTGTGTGACTTTGTCACGAATGGAAAACGAAAATGAATTCCTATAAAGAAACTATGGCCAGTTCATCGCATATTAATCCGATTTTACATGCTCTTAAATGTGAACAGACTCGTAACAAAAAAAGAATTTCTCCTTTTTGGTTTTTATTTTTATTTCCATTTCTAGATCGAAGTAGAGTCTCTGGATGAGTGGGATAGATTCCTTATAATTGGTAGTATAACGCCTATTTTTTTTACATTCTACATACGCGGATGTTCAGAGAAATACATATTTTTGTATTGATTAGGTTTTCTCTTATTGTTCCCTAGGGTAGTGACAGCCCGAGAACATTTTTAACCCCCGACGAAAAAAGAGGGGTGTTATAAGTTTGACATGTCTGTGTATCTGTGTGTCTGTGCGTGTCTGTCTATGGCATCGTAGCTCCCAAACAAATAAACCGATATGAATGCGGTTTTTTTTATCCAAAAGCTGACGTGATCGAGATGGTTATTAGCTACGTTTCAACAAAATCGGTTCAGCCGTTTTTGAGATATTGAACTTTGAAATGAAAATGTCGGGGGTTTTTCAACTAATCTAATTTTCTCTAAACATCCGCGTATGTCAATTGTAAAAAAAATAGACGTTTTACAACCAATTATAAGAATTCTATCGCACTCATCCAGAGGTTCTAGTTCGACCTAGAAATGGAAATAAAAAATAAAATCCAAAAAGAAGAAATTATTTTTTTGCGACGAGTCTATTCACATTTAAGAGCAAGTGAAATCGGATTAATGTGCGCATTCAATTGCCACATAAAACAATGCCACGTTAAACGCTGAACTTTTCCATTCCTGACAAAGTCACACAAACTTAAAAAAATATATTTTAATAAATATTGAAAATCGGCACACGGGACATCTCGTCTCGGATTTGTAACGATACAAGCAATTGATTTGTCTAATAAAAAGAGGATGTCACTTTTTTGGGTCAAAAAACACACTGTGCGATGTCGCTGATAGAGTTCCAGTGTGCGCTGCGAGGTTCAGAAGGAACAGTGCAGCTGCCGAGTTTGTTGTTCTTTTAGCACCAGGTCACGTGTAGGGTTTCTAGGGTTATTCCTACGGACGTAGAACAACAACGACCTCCAAATTAAATTGTAATGATAGTCTTTGCAAAATCGTTAGTTGTATATATAACTGAGACACAATATATCTTTTGACAGGAATAGGCAGCAATGATGGCATTAATTCAATGAATGATACTCAAACATATTGCATATATGAGAACCAGCGTTGGAATCCCCTCACAGGGTACACATCAGTTGGCTTGCCTACCGACCGCTACATGTGGAGTGACATAACTGGTAAACACAAGAGGACGCGAGAACACACAAAATTATTAAGTCGACATTGGCACTGGGTATGAATTTTTTTAAAAAGGTTTTTTTTGGTAAAGGTCGTGGGGAGTCCGCTTGATGCGGGTGGCGCAGGACCGGCCATTGTGGCACTCTTTGGGGGAGGCCTATGTCCAGCAGTGGACGTCTTTCGGTTGATATAATGATGATTTTTTTCTCATGTTCCTTCATCTATCTGCCTACCTATAGTTCCTGGTGTTGGCTTCATTATACGGCGATTTGTGATTTGCAAATTTGGTCCTTGCGACTCAAAGATGGATTTAAGAAGGGGAGCCACCAAAATTTCAGATGTAAATTTTGGGAGGGGGGGGGGGGGTGGCTTACCCCGAATTACCTGGCGATATTTATTAAGCTATAAGGGCAAGCTTGGTATCATTTTCGTATAAATCAAGGACGCCAAATTCATTCCTGATATTTAATTTTAACTTAAACGTAAACAGAAAAAAAATTAAAGAAATGAAAATTTACATTGTCTTGTTTTCTTAAAATATCTTTATAACTTTTTTATTTAAATTTTGAGAAAAAAACAATAGACATATTTGGAATAGATATGTATAGTTAAACATTGTAAAAATTACCCATATGATTTTTTAGTCTGAGTATTGCGCGTGTAAAAAAAATATTACTTTCCACGGAACCAAAATCACAATAAATGAATTTGGCTATTATGGCAAGTTTGGTATAATTTTCGTATAAACCAAGGATGCCAAATTTATTCCTGATATTTAATTTGCATTTTTTTAACGAAAATAGGTAAAAACTTGTCTAACTAACTAAGTTGTCCGTCAAAATTTGCAATCGATTTTTCAGTCACTTGCCGTTATCCGATTGAGCCGAAACTTTGGGTGTTAGTATAGTCTGGATGACAATTCAATATTGTGGTACCAACGAGCTGATCTGATGATGGAGACAGAAGTTTTTTTTTGAGTTTGGGCTCGTTAGAATCGTCTCAATGAGTGGTTGATGATGGTATACAGAAAAGTACAGTCGTCAATAAAAGCTTGTACAGTCGCCATCACATACATAGGGACACTATAGGTGTTCAAAAATATCGGCACATGCACCCTAACGCCTTGAAAATAGGGGTGTGTTCCGATGTTTGTGAGCTGCTTGTTTGCTTCGATGTATGTGATGGCGACTGTACCAGATTTTTTTTTTGACAGAAACTTATTTTCTTTTATCTCAAGTTTTTAATATGAAATGGTGTAAATATTATATATATAAATGAATTTGTCATCTTTCGTTTATTCGAAACCGACACCAAGTTTAATGCAATAGCCTAAACACAAGCCATTTTCCTGCATCAAAAATCAAGATGGCTCCCTTTCTTAAAACGGTCTGGGGGTTCAGGGGATTCACTCTGCCAAAGGACACCGCTTAATCATCAAACGCCGTATATTGCACTTTTATGTCATGAACAGACGCCACTACTACTTATAAAGCCGGAATAAATCATGGAACGACCCTAATACCAAAAGGAGCGAATTAAACCCTACAGATATGGTTGAGATTATTATTTCATTGGAATTGCAATCGCCAATCTTCGACCTTGTACAGAGAGAGAGAGAGAACGCAAACACTGAACTTCTTCTAACGCAACTGGTTACAGCGAGATCCAAGTAATAAGGCGCGCGTCAAAGCGCTTAATTCGTTGACCGAAAGGCTATTATTGCTTAATCCGCGCGCCTTATTACTTGGGTTTTGCTGTACGAACCTCCGGTTTCGAACGCGGCCGAAGGGGTTTTACTTAGTACAACTTTACAAATATGTCACTTTTATACAAACATGTAGGATTGTAATGTTTATTAAACAGGACAGCACGGCTATCACAAGACGGCCGCGACATACTCTCGAGCTCCCTCGCACTATGCGTCTCTCTTTTATTAGACCACTTAGAAAGAGACGGATAGTGCGAGAGAGCTCGAGAGTATGTCGCGGCCGTTTTGTGATAGCCGTGCAGGGCCCTGAAGTTACATTATATGCCGAAAAAATGCAAAAATTCTTGAACTTGAAAATTCTCTAGCCACACGGATTGAAATTAACATTTTCTTTCAGATATCTGAATGGATGGTGGACTATAATACTCCCGGTGGGGTAGACGGCGATGGTTGGCAGTACGCCACCGATTTTCCAGCACCATACCATGGAAGAAAGATATTCACGGATTGTGTTCGGCGCCGACGATGGTACAGGAAAGCGCAGATTATAACTGAAGGGCCATGGGTCCGGGCTGGAAGTACTCCTCTATTGGACGTATCTATATGGGTAAGTTGATCATTACCATGAAATCTTGACCAACTTTGGTACGTCTATGCTATTCTATTTCTTGTTTTTATCTCACCTCACCCGTCACCCCTAGTATATCTTGACCCCGCGAAGCGTAGTAACTAAGCGTAATCAGAGGTCTGCTTTACACTGGTTTCGTTTGAGGTGAGGTGAGGGGAAGCGTTCGGAATAACAGCTCAGAAAAGCTTTGTCAAGTCTAATTCTTTATGGCATTGACTGCGGGCTGATTGATTTGTCCCCCTTTTTAACCGACTTCAAAAAAGGAGGAGGTTATATATTCCACTGTATGTACTTTTTTATTTTTTTTTAATGTATGTTCGCCGATTTATCCGTCAATTGTGGACCGATTTCCAATTTTTTTTTATTATTCGAAAGAGTATACTCCCGAGGTGGTCTCATTGTCACCAATTTAGGATCTGATGATGGGATCCCAGGGAAATTGAGGGCAACCCTCAAATTTTATAGGCACGCGTGTAGTGATTGCGGTATTTTCTACTCACCAAAAACATAAATGTAAAAAAGGAGAGCCAAGTTCAATACAAAAATTATGCTTGGCTGTGGGCTTCGCCGCAAAAATAATGGATATCTAAATGAGTGCCAAGTTGTATGCAAAATCCAAATATGTATTTATAGGAACAAAATAACATTATGAACAAGTATTACGAAAATATACGACATTTTGACCTTCATATCTTTATAACCGTTTGAGCTAGCTTCTTGAAATTTGGGCTTCTAGATTTCCTTATGGATATAATTAAACACACGTAGTTTTATGTGTTTACGTTAAAGAGGTTTTGAGTTATAGAAGGGTCAAAAGTGGCACCAAGTGGTTCGTGTAATGATACACTCGGCACTGGCTAGCCAGTTCCTTTGCTTGAACTTGGCTTGACACGCTGCCGCATATCTAGATTAAAACTCGTGTATTTACCCTCGTAAATCGTAATTTCGGTGAAGTGGAACTGATGATGAAGACCACAGATGACTTATGGAACTCCTCAAAGATGTAAAGTAGGTACGTCAAAGATTCTGACATGATTCCGTTGAAGTAGCAACTAATGAAGTGTTAATTCTGAGATCCTTGAGGAATCGACGGAACTCCTCAAATATTATCAGCCCACGTATAGCGACTTGGGTTTTTTCTGTAATAATCAACGCATTTACTCTCGGAAAGAAGTTCAAGTAGTAAATTGGAAAGGAAATGTAGAAATTTTCATGTATGTACCATGTGGCTCGGCGAAGTACTGAATTGAAGTCGGTTTAAACTTTGTTTTTAAAGTAAATTATTTCGTTTAGAATGAAGGTGACGCAACATCGGTTTGGGCAGTCACGCTAGGTGGGGATGCAATATACCGGACAGGAGTCACAGTCGCAACCCCTGCGGTAAGATTTGGAAACTACATTAACATTTAAGAAAATCTTGAGAGTATAACATTTTTGAATACGAAAATAGTACGTCTAATTAATAGAATAAAATTATGTTGTACACTCCCTATAATTAGATAACCATTAGCCTAAATAAATAATCTAAAGAACCTATCTACATAAGTCTCAAAAGTATTAGACATACATATTGAAATAATAAAATTTAAATGTAAGGAAAGATATTGCAATTAATTGGTAACCCGTGACCATTTTACTCTCTTTGAGTGACGTTGCGGATTTATCTTGAAATGAATTCGTATTTAAAAAAAAAATATTTAATTCTAGGGGAACCACTGGGAACACATTAGCAATCCACAGCCTTTAATCGCGATTAGCACGAGTTGCGACGTCGTCTGGGCCGTAGGCCGCAAAGGAGAGCTTTACTACAGGGAAGGGATTTCCACGGACAATCCTGCAGGTTCCAACTGGAAGTTGATTGAACCACCTAAATGCACCATTGGGTTTTCTCACAAGTCAAACGTGACTGGAAAATTGGTATCGTTATGTAACGGAGCTGCCTGGGTTATCCTAACTAACGGTATCGCAGTCGTTCGGACGGATATATCCAAGACCTGCCCAGAGGGAAAACAGTGGAAATATTTATCAGGTATTTAAGTTGTATTTGAAGATGTAGCTTTATGGAGTGGTTAACCTGTAGTTGTAACGCTAACTTAAGCATTAGGTATACTAATCAATAATCATACTAAACCTATTAATTGGACTATAATATGGTGCATTGTATTATAAGCTTATTTGTAATAACCCTGTTAAAATTTTAGTTCCATTTACGGACGACAAGAGCATGCGTTCGGTAAAAGCTTTATCACTGCATCGATTAATAATGCAAATATTCGGTAGGTATATTGACCTGTGTGCTGATTAGACTGCAAAGTGTACGAAATGGTTGATAATGTTTGTTATATTTGTAGATACGGAGATGACGTTGAAGCAGGTTTCGAGCGGCTCGGGGGGTGTGTGGGGGGTGGACGCGGGGGGGGTGGTGGTGCGGCGACTCGGGGTGTCGCGGCAGAACCCCGCGGGCGTGGCGTGGCAGCCCGCGCTCGCCGGCGCAGGCGGCGGCGACCTGATACACGTCTCGGCGAGAGGACGCCCGCTTTCAATATTTACTTCAATTTATTATTAGGTATAGTAGGAATTCCTGTTGTTGACCAATTCGGATTAACTTTTTAGATAGACAGATAAATCATTTATTTGGCTTTTTGCAGCAACCAACAAACAAAATAAAAAGTACAAAAATAAATAAATTACCAAGTAAAAACTATTGAAAAAAAAATTGCTCAATTGTTTTCGCACCGCAGGTTCAACGCCAACGACTGATATATTCGTCAAGGAGCCCAGCGCGATAACAACCTTCTTGCATTGATATAAGGTTTAACTTCGCACTAAATGTCTTGTTGACTTGGCGTGTGCTCGAAACTTTTCTCTATTTTTTTTACTCCTACGTTTGTATAGGAGACGTTACACGGGCCGATATCGGCCAGACTGCATGCCGGCTGACGCGTGATGCGGCCCATGTAGATACGGGTCGCAAGCACGGCGGCCGGCCAAATCAAGGTCACTCCATACTAGATTTTCTGAGACCTTGCTTGGCCGTCCGACAAAATCGGCCCGTGTAGCGTCTCGTTAAGGGGAGCCGACTTGTGTCGAGCGTCCTAGTGACCCTGGTAATCAGAATCGGTCAGCAAAAAGGCGTCTACTATATGTAAAAACATGTAGGTACCAAAAGCTTGGATAAGTTGTGGCTGATTTTATAATTTTACCGATTGAAACCGAGGAATTTATAACACAACATTTTTCGACCAAAGAAATAGCAAATATGCTGAATATAGAAAGAGTGCAAGTACTATGAATCTTCCAAATCACTGCAGCTCCTGCCTCATTTGGGTTTTTTTATGTTTACTAAGAATGTGACACAAATCTTATGCCATTTAAACATAATTCGTGTACTTCACCGTAAACGTTTGGCAAAGTAAAAGATCTTTTCAAAATTTTTTTGTGATATAATCTTCCAGTCTCCATTTAGACTGCTATAAGGCTTATTCCTATTTATTATACTCATTTCGTTTTTAATTACGTTACGCCCCAGTTATAAGTAAGTGATAATAGAATTTACATGAATAAAAAACGACAATGCAATGATCTGTAAAGCTGACTGCATGTGTTTTGTGTAATATTACCGATTTCTCCAATTCTGTAGTTTACCCAGATATTCACTTCGCACACCACTTGAAAACAACTATAACTTGTGTAATAATACCTAAGTTATTTTGAGATATTGTTTTTTAAACGCCAGTGATATTATGAGTTAATGTATTTCTAGTCATTAAGAAATTGTTTAACAAAGTTCTCAATTTAGCTAAAGTATATATTATAATTAATATCATTGTGCAGAATTATAATATAATAAATGATATGCATTTTACAACGTGTTAATATTGCGAAATTGTATTAGTTTCTATGCGCCTCGTCAATATGTACCGTAATGCGCTGAGCTTCAAAAACCAAACCAACCTATTTCCATAGACAACGACGGATATAAACGCTATAAACCCACGCTCAGAGCATAGAATACTAGAGAGAGGACAAGCCGCCGGCGGCCGCGTCAAAGTTGTTAGCTCAATGGGCATACTCTGCCCTACTGTGCACGCGTGCTGATCGCAGAGAATATTACGTTTCTTCCCAAAATGCCTGATATGATGCGCGTGTATTGTCCAATAAGAGCGTAGGTATACAAGTGTGTGTGTTTTAGATGTGTGCGTGCTTTGTCTTGTCAATTACTTGGGCTTTGTGTGGGTTAATGTACTTGCGACAGGCGTACTCAATACAAATCGGCCGGCATGTCCGATCTTCTTATATTCATACATCTGTGAGCCCACGCTTACGAAGTTACGAAAAATCTGGTCAATTTTATTATACTAACTAGCTGTTGCCCGCGACTTTGTTGAAGGAATGAATAAAAAAAAACATTTAAATTAATTTTCTACCTAGTCTTTTAGAAAACAATCTAAAACCGAAGTTACAAATCTCTTACCTTTAAAATCTCTTGCTCTCTATACAAACTAAGAACCCTCTCTGAACCCTCATAGTAAACAGTCTAAAACCGAAGTTACAAATCCCTTACTTTAAAAATATCTTGCTCTCCATACAAACTTTGAACACCCTTATAATCCCCTTTAGGGGATATATTTCAAAAAATTCTAAAATAAGTTTTGCTGTCTAAACAGGCTAAGATCGAAGTTACAAATATCATACTTTAAAATTTCTTGCTCTCCATACAAACTTTGAACGCTTTTCAGGGAAAAATTAAAAATAAAACACTTGTTATTTTTTATTGTAATAGGTAAGTATTTTTTCTACAAACTATCTAGTCTCTAGCTAAAAAAAAGTGTTTCGTATACGAACCTTGCACCCTTTTTTAACCCCTTAAGGGGTGAAATTTTCCAAAACGCTGGCAGTAGGTATTTTTTTGTATTTTAATAAGTAGGTACTTAATCTTTCTACAGAGTTTTAAGTTTCTACCTAAAAAAAGTTTTCCTTTACAAACATTGCACCTCTTTACCCCCTCTTAGCGGGTAGAAATTTTCAAACCACTGAAAGTAATTTACCTATATATTTGTATTCTAATAAATAATCTTTCTACACAATTTCAAGTCTCTAGCTCAAAGAAAAAAGTCTTCCCCCATACAAAATTTGCACCCGTATTTGACCCCTTTAGGGGTAGAATTTCCAAAAATCCCTTCTTATCTACGTATCTACTTCTTGCCTACGTTGTAAAAGGTAGTTCTGGTGTAAATTTCAACTCTCTAGCCCCAGTAGTTTCGGCTGTGCATTGATGAGTGAGTGGGTGAGTCAGTCAGGACATAGGCATTTATATGTAGGTATAGATAGATAGAAGATGACGGAAATCCCATTCAAATATCTCAAAACCGTTTTAAGGTCGCTTGTTAGAGTGAGAAAACGATCGGGGACTGTGACGTCAAGATCCTCGAGCGTCATAGTAAAAAACAATCGTTTCAGGTGCGTTATGTGGAAAAGGGACTGAACATCAAATTTTGGAACTTAGTGATTACCTATACATATAACCTCTTGCGTTGATTTTTTCTCTATTATCCTTTTTTCGAGAAAATACATTATGATTATTTTATTTAGTGTCTACCTACAGCCGGATCCGCTGCACCAATGTTTTCCATGTTTTTAAACATCTAACATGTTTTCCGTCAGGTTCGGCAAACAAATACGGTTTTGTTTTGATTGGCAAAACATGTTTGACGTTTAAAAACCACGAAAACATGGCGCAGCGGTCGCGGCTTACGGGGTGTAGTTTCGATTCCTGAGCTATAACCACGAACTTCGGAATTCGAAAATATTCGGGTATCTCTATCTCTATCGCACTAACATAACTCGAGTGACAGGGATGCAGTTATACGAACTTCGAGTTTCGGTTTTCGTGGTAGCGCCGCAGGCACTTTGGGAGAATGCGCAAAGAGCGCGTGCCATTGCCATTCAAAAAAACCAAATTCGTGTTAATTATATTGTTCAAATTTGTTAATACATTTTTTGAAATTACGCCATAATGCGACATTTGCGCGTATAAGTTCTCATATCACAATCGAATATTTTTTTATGGTTTAACTGTTGGCATGTGTATCGTAAAGGTCTATCGTAGACTGGATTTCTATTAGTGAAAGGCAAAGCAAATTTGCCATTTTGACGAAAATTTGACGTTTCTTATAGCTGACAGTTGGAGCAACGTTTGATTTCAATAAAAATAAATGAAAAATTAAATGAAGTCGTATATTTCGGAAAATTAATTAACTGTCGCAGTCGGATAAAAACTATCCTAAGTTGCAGCTAGAATAATAATGTACCTATATAAAATGTTTCATATTTTTCCGTTCATGGGATGCTGAGAACATTCGTACCACACAAAGCTTAGTTTCAAACTGGCCGATTCTTTTTTTTAATTTAGAGATTTATTATAAGTGGAGATAAAATTTAACTAACTACTACAAAATATTAATTTTCAACACATTTGCTCGTAACGTGCCTCTTATTGTGCCGCTTTTAGGCTCATAATCCTGGGTATTAAACACGCGTGTTTTATAACATTACGACACTCGTGTAGTTATGTTTATATCCCGATTAAGACACGTTGGCACCTTGCAGCAAGGTGTATGTATGGACTCGGCGCATTCTTAAATTGACCGGGTTATATACAGGTTCTTGGCAAATGGAGTCTTACTCGACTAAACAAATTAAATCCTTCTTGTGAATTAATTGATTATTTCTTCTTGGATGTGATATAGAAACGTTTCATTTAGTAAAACTATTTACTTTTGATAACATTTTACATGAATTTATATTGAATACGAAAATATTTATATTATTTTGTATTGGCTGTTTAGAGATTTCATCTAAGCCTCGCTGCGGGCGCACTGCGCGAAATTCACGAAAAAAAAATTGTTGCGCGCCAACGCGCCATTATAAGTAATTTCACAAATATTTGTAAACATTGATCGTGTTTGGTTATTATTAAAAATGTTGACTCGTGGTGAATAGAAAAGTGATGAATAGAATTGACGCCACTGTGCACTATACATTCTTGGAGATGTACAAATGTATGTGAGTAAAAACCTGTTGTCATCAATAACTAAAGGAAACAACTTAGGAGCCTGTAACATTTTCATTTTATGAAAAGGATTTTTTCCTCGCAAATGTGTTGAAAAACGTCGTATGACACGCGTGAGCTTTGATAATTACATCCTCGGCTATATCACGACCACCTGCGGTTCGCGTGACAATTCCGCCTCTGATGTAATGATCAGCATAGCTCACTTGTATCACAATGTACTATTAGATAATTATATGAGTTTTTCGGAACTTATGTACGGAATATTTACCATTAGCTTTTCGGTGAAGGAAAACATATCGTGAAGAAAACGGTCTACTCCGATTAACGTCTAGTCTTCCCTCTGGGTTGGAAGGTCAGATGGCAGTCGCTTTCGTAAAACTAGTGCCTATGCCAAATCTTGGGATTAGGTGTCAAAGCGGACCCTAGTCGCCTTTAGGGCACAACCGGGAACAATGCTAGGAGGATGATGATGATGATTGAATGGTTCTCAGAACGATCTTAATGACTTTAATGAGGACGATACCTACATTTACAACAGCATTATCAATGGAAGGGGAAGACCTAGGCGAACTTTCTCCGATCAAATTGGAGAAATCTTACAAAAAGGCCAGGTCAAAAGTACCCTAAACCGACGAGCATGTATGAGAAATGTTAGGAACGTGAGTGAAGCGAAAGTGGTTTGTCAGGATCGTAGCAAATGGAGATCCGTGATCTCTGCCTACCCCTCTGGGAAAGAGGCGTGATTATATGTATGTATTATCAATATTATCATAGACAAAAATAAATGTCTATAGCGACATGCCTGCTCGGCTCATATCGCGAGGCTTAAGTGCCGCATATGGACCGACACGGTAACGCGCGGACCCCGCCGTAGAGTCGCTACTCGAGTGTTACTGTGTACGCACATGACCTGTTAACCTGTTTTCATAATATATTGTATAACTAAACCGTAAAGAACAACCTTTTACTTACACCCCAGTAGCGAACTCTAAATGTCTTAGTGTAACAATATTTTGTGTCGTGTTTTTGACAGCTATCTAGATTATCGTAAAATATTGTCCTACTTCGTACATAAAATTTAAATACAAAAAATGAAGGAGAAATTCTTTAAAATGTTCAACTACCTAATAATAACCGGATCCGAGGTATGAGCAATTGAGCACGATAGGGTTATCGTCACTTTTTACGTGACGTTTCAGTACAATTACGCCGTAAAACGTGACGATAAAACCTAACGTGCTAGCTGGGCAGGGTACATTAAGAGACTCGGTGCTTTATACTCTTTATTCTTAACAATATCTCACCTAATACGAGTCAAATAACATTGATTGGAGTTTACATGGTACAGATAATACGACGGAGTTGAGTCAGTAAGTATTTTAAGTAATGAATGCAAAATTTTATTCAAATTAACATAACAGTCAAAAATCATTGAAAGTGACATAAATATCAAATACGACTTGAAACCGCGGTACCTCAACGAGGAGCGCGTTTTTATGTTTTTTATTTATTTATATAATAATTGCCTTCTTTAGATATAATTCATCGTATACATATAAAGAAAATGCTAAGTGGATGCCTATTACTTGAGTCACATGACTCGTAGCCGCAATAGGGGTGTAGACTCAAAATGTATTATTACTTCAAAAGAAAGAAGGCAAAAAATTATGCCTGATGACGAAATTCCCATTCAAATATTTTTTAAAAAATTACGAAGCTACAACGGTTTTAATGTTGCTTGCTAGAGAGAGAAAACGCTAGAGGATCGTGACATCACGATCCTCTAGCGTCATAGTATATGACAATCGTTTCACATGAAGGTGCGTTTTGCGGCAAAGGGACAGAACATACGCCCTCTTAAAACTTTGAATACTTATAACTTTGTGATTATTTAACTTCTTGCGTTGTTTTTTCTCCATTTGACTACATTTTTAATACTTTTTCGAGAAAATTCAGCATTATTGATTATTTTATTTAGTGTCTACACCCCTATTCGGGTCCAAAGCGTCCACATACTGTACATGTACTGAATAATGCAAATTTTATATCGTAGTGCTATTTCACAGTAGAATTTTTAACGTTTGACGGGTGTCAGTTTCCCAGTCAAAGTTCGGACACGGCCCGTGCAAATGTTTAGAATTAAGGTTGGCACACACTTGTGAAACTCGACACCGCCACAACTGGGTATTTGACAACAGTGAAAATAAATAGTTTTTTCATTGGCAACAGATACACATTACGAAAATACTCGAACAGTATCAAGCTTTCATATGTCTGATATTATAAGATTGTTAAATTCATAAAAACTAAGGACGTTGTTTGATTGTGACGTCACAACCAAGTAATCCCTACAAATTCCATTTTACGACGTTTCAATGCACAATTGATTGTCAAATGAATGACAAGGATGCTTGCATAGACAATACCGCAAGTGGGAACGAGATACTATGTCAACGCTGTTAGTGTCGCCACCTACGAAGAGTCTTGCGTAATGTTGCCTATTATGAAAGTCAAGTTACAATGACGCGTGTTTTCGTTACGATGCCGGGTTAATATGT
The DNA here is from genome assembly GCA_963854355.1 of Epinotia brunnichana. Taxonomy (NCBI): domain Eukaryota; kingdom Metazoa; phylum Arthropoda; class Insecta; order Lepidoptera; family Tortricidae; genus Epinotia; species Epinotia brunnichana. The sequence continues at coordinate 17,382,411 of OY977943.1, read as the reverse complement.
CTGCGACAACCTTTAACGTTATACATACATAAACAAGTTTTTAATTGACCAAGGACCGGCCGGCTTTCTTGTTACGTACGGCGTGCGAAAGGGTGGTATTCCACTTGCCCAAGATTTTTGTCCATTGTGCATTACACAATGTACATTTTTAAAGCAAAATTTTGTGACGCAAATACACATTGACAAGTGGAAGGGTGGTAACCCTAACGCTGCGTATCCACCAGAGACGCGCTGTGCTGTGTTTCCATTCAAGTGACCCCTAGCTGTCAACAAGCATGCGAGGCGTCTAATACATGTATGAAAACACAGTTTACTTTGAGGCCCGTTCAATACTATAAAAAATACCAGATAATAATTTACATAAAATAGGATCTTCAACTTGGCTTGTATAGATAGAGTTATTGAAATTCTGGAGTCCATTACATTATTATGACAGTGTTTTTACCTTGTAATTATCTAACTCTTGGCAAAATAAAATCGTAACTATCGCGACACGCACTTATAATACAGCTATTTTTAGTTTTACAGCAAATAATCCAATTCATATCTAATGAAGTGATTGTTTGGATCATTTTGTATCCGAGGGTATCCGGCCACCAGCGCGTCTTGACCTCCGATGTAGAGCGTGTTGTAGATCTTCCAGTATACATCGCGGACTTTTCTTGCTGGGTGGAATAAACCCTGAAAACAATTATAGATTATTAGATAAGACTAGATGCAAGTTTAATAATAAGTTTGTAATATAACGTATTAGCTGCCCGCGTAGCTTCGCCCGCGTTTTGCAAAAAACACAGGTAAGCTCGCGGAATGAAATATAGCCTATAACCAGTCTAACTACATACAGTCTGCAAGCTCAGGGCCACGCGGGTTTACGAAAGGGGGGGAACGCGGGGAAGCGGGAGACAAGGAAGTGTATTCTGAAGGGGTGTCAAGTTTGACTTTATTAAACCGACTTTAAATATCGGTAAGGTTTAGGTGTTTTTTTTATGATGTCACTTAAATTGTGTTCCAAATTGATATCTGAGGGCCGCTCGAGGTCTTTTAATATAAGTTCTTTAAATACAGTCCCATTTCGTTCAAATTGAATTGCCGCCATCTTGAAATTCTTGAAATACAGTCCGATTTGGTTCAAAATCGATATCTGAGGGCCCGCGGGGCCTCTTAATATGAATCCGAGCTTGGATTGTAAAAAAGATGCTGCCATCTTGCAATTCTTGAAATACAGTCCGATTTGGTTCAAAATCGATATCTGAGAGTCCGCGGGGCCCCTTAATGACAGATGTGGTAGTTTTCTGATTTTTGAAGTGAACCTGTCCTCATATTGTCAAAGGCTTCGTTGAATACAATGCACCACATTAAATTATTATAACTCTATCGTCCTATCAAATAGATCACTTTTCATAATCATTGATCACTTGCTATTTTGAAACTAAGGCCTTGAGTTAGGCTTAAAGCGTGTATGAAAACGGACACGCTTTGTACATAAGATGCGCAAGTAGTATAGCTTGACCAACACCGCTGTACCGCGCCTGAGGTAAGAGAGCGGCAAGACGGGGGTCCATGATCTTCCCTGCCCGCACCCCGCAGCCCCGCGCATACCCAAGGCGCGGTGCAGCGGTGTTGGTCAGACTATAGGAGATACATCGCCAATTGGCTATATATTTGTGCGCCGCCCACCGCCACGCTTGCTCACCGGACCTAAAGAATAGCTGTTATAGAGTTACCTGTAGCGCGTACTGCAGTATCTTGATAGGTCCGAGCGCGACCCGCATGCCCTCGACCGCGTCCATGAAGGCCTGCACGAGATGCGGCGAGGTCTCGAAGATGTTCGGCCACACGTGGTTGAGCAGGTGCACTAGCGCGTCCTCGCAGCCGAACCCGTACACGCCGAGCGCCATGTGCTTTATCGCCGCGCATGCCGTTTGTCTGTGCACTAGATCCCTGCACAATAAAAAAATACTTCAGTGTTTGTAGCAATAAGTGATAATATAATAACTGTTGCTAGCCGACTTCCTTTATGAGAATTTATTAGTAATGGGTGAGAAAAGTTCATCATCGTTGGTGGAATCGTAGTAGTATTTCGTATTGAGTTCACATAAGAATCCTATTGGATATTGTACTGATTTTCTAACCTTAATAACCGCATTCTTATTTATAAACATTAAAAACTTAGCCAAGTACACCGCCCATACTCAAATATGGACATGCAAAAAACAGCATTCTATTTTAAAATAGATATTCTTATATGATACAGACAAACGAATGCTCAAAATTTGTGAATAAAGGCATTAGACATTAAAAGTATTAAAACCAACCTGTCCATAAGAGCATCTTCGAGCAATGGGCATACGGCGTAAATGTAATCCTTGCCCATTTCACCGATATATTCAAACAAGAATGATAATGACTTCAATACACCGTTTTGTACGTTCAACTCCGGCACTCTGTATTCGTTCATCAGGGCGGGAAGGACAGTGAACGGCGAACACGTTTCGGCGACGATAGCAATGGCGACTGTCGTACATACTCTGAAATTAATTAATTACATCATACATGAAGAACTTTTTTAATAAGAGATCTGAATCAAATATCGTTTAAGCCGTTTTAATTAAAATTTACATGATTTATATTGCCGTAAATTGCCCGATCTGACAAGACTTTTCCGTTTGATGATGGAAAAACAAATCTGGACATCTATAAGTTTCTGTCAAAAATTGAATTTTTGGTACAAGCTTTTATTGCCGACTGTACTTTTCTGCATACCATCATCAACTACTCATTGAGACGATTCTAACGAGCCCAAACTCGACGGGGTTGTGTCGTTTTATTGCGGAGTTCCTATGGCCACCTTCCAGCTCCAGCATCATCTGATGCTCCATGTTATCATAATATTGCATTGTCATGCGATATACATATGCATGCAAAATTTTTAATACTAAATTTGACCCATAAAATAATAAAGAAAAATAAAACAAACGGGGTGAGCTAAATAAAAGCTTATAAAAACGGATGTGTTCTTACCTGTTTTGTCGCTCCTGGACCTTTAAGTTGTTCAATAAAGTAGCCAACACGTCGTGAGGTCCAATAGCCTTGGCAATATAACCAAACGTGTTTACAGTAGCTCTCCTGATGGCTTTTTTATGAGCCTTAAGAAGCTCCAACAGCTCGAAACATATTCTCATCCACTCCCTAGCCGACACGAACTCGGGACCTCTGTCCGCGATTCGTCCAACTAGATCAATGCAATTCTCTTGTACTTTTTCGTGTCTGAAAAAGAAGGTGGTATTTATAATTAAGGGTCACTAACTGGATAAAATACGAAATAGAATTGATTTCAAGTGAAATATTTTAACCCTTTTCCAGGCCGGCAGTTGGAAAATGACAATCGGGTGTAAGTCTTATTCATCGACATTAAGACATATGTTTGACAAGCAGTATGTGGTAAATATAACGCCTCTGCCTGGAAAAGGGTTAAGCCAAAGTGACACTGACGTGCCGCGTTCTGCGTCAGCGCTGACTGTGATGAGATGAGCGTGATATGTACTCGTATAAAGGCGCACTATGAGGCAACATTCATTCCTCGATTATTTTTCGCGCTTGTGGCGGACGCAAAATGCGCTAAATGAATGTAGTTTTACACTTTATAATCATTATAATGCTTAAAGTTCTTTTTCTCTTTTTAGTTATTTACCTGTTTTTCAAAATGGGTGTTAATCGAGGAAGTAGATCTTTGATAGGTGGCGTCATTTTTGTCATGCCTATCACATTCACGATCGCCTTCAGCGCCCCTAGGATTGAGCCCAGCACTTCAGGGTACTCTTCACCCAAATATTCGTAGAGTACTACTCCAAGATGGCCCATCAATTTTTCCTGGAAAGATGAAATTAAATGTTACCTCTTGGTTAAGACAAAGTTTCGTTTCTGTCATAGACTTAATGTTCGGTAGCACTAATCAGTGCTTAAGCATACAAAAGGTTAAAACCTAGTTCAGTGATTACTAAACTTTGAGAAGCTGATTTTACCCCCTTTTAATTACCAGTAGTATTGTGTTATGTCGAATGAACAGACAAGATTTTAGATACCAGGTCTGTTATCTTACCTCCATAAAATAGCTGCTTTACACCCGGCGGGGGTAACTACACCCCGGTTCGGAACCGATACCTTAGCTGATATTTCTGGTAGTTGACTGCGAAAAAGCCCTCTATATGATATTTACCTCCTGACAAGTCTTCATGACGACGGCGATGCGCGAGATAAGGTCGGCGGCCTGCTGGCGCACCTTGGCCGACTTGTTGTTCATGCGCCACAGAATGATACCGCAGATCTGCGGCAGGTACGGCTTCACGCGCTTGCCCAGCTGGTTCACGATCGTGCCGAACCCGTTCAGCATCACCACGTCCTGTACGACAAAACACCTTCAAACATCTACTGATACCAAGATCAAAGCGCACACAAAAAAATTTACGCGGAGCAGACCGGGAGACACCTTTATTAGCTTAAAATAAATGATATATATATGCCGTTAACATTTCTTAACTGAAAAGGATAAGTGCTTCTTTATAATCTTCACAGTTCCCTATGAACATTTCATCGTTTTATATGGATTATACAGGGTGGAAATAGATTTTGGATCAGTGAGGGCAGCTACCAGATCCCGTGTTACTGGGCGAAAATGGTCTTAGGAGACCTTCCTTCGATTTCAAATTAATGAAGATTGGCGTGTACAAATTTTGCATAAAACATACAGGTTGCGAGGAAATGGTCATTTTTGACAATTTTTTTTTTGAAAACAGTTTTCTGAAAACTGTTATCATACATTTGCTATTGAGGAAAAGTTCTTAAATTTCTGGCTTTTTTGTACATTACCGGAAGTTGACCCCAAGGAAACTATTGATACTGGATAGCAATGGAATCGATTGACATTAAAAAAATACATGTCAAAAAATCTTTTTCATTTTCATACAAGTTGTATGGGGAAATTTTTTCTCGATTTATGGGTTTTCTAGCCGGAAATTTCTTTTTGGTCCCATACAAGCTTTTGGTCCTGGAAAGGAATGGTATCGATTGGCATCAAAAAAAAAGTTGACCATTTCCTCGCACCCTGTTTTTTCCAAAATTTGTACACGCCAATCTTCATTAATTTGAAATCGAAGGAAGGTCTCCTAAGACCATTTTCGCCTAGCAACACGGGATCTGGTAGCTGCCCTCACTGACCCAAAATCTATTTCCAGCCTGTATATCTACCTAACTAACAATGATCCAACTTATCGAACTTCATATTGCTAAGACCCATCCGAATCACCCCAAGACTTTGCACGCTGTGCAGGCAAAATCTTCGAAATTTACTCTTTGAAAGCCCGCTTTAGTACATTGTTTAACGAGGGGCGTAAGTGGAATATTGCAAACAAGAGTCTATCAGAAGCTTAAGCTTTTGATGACTCGAGTCTGCATTATTCTACTTACGCTCGTGTTATACACAATGTTTTTCATCACATTTGCGATAATATAAATAACTACAAAATACAGAAAAATCTATGTTTCATACAAGCGCACCAATCAAAGATTGACAACTTCACTTCCAGATCTGCGAGTGGAGCACGCAGCTTCAATATTTCAACCAATCACAGCAGTACTCTTGCAGCGCGTGGCATACGAGATTTTGCTTCAAGCAATCACAGAGCAGAATTATTGTAGCGCGCGGTCATCTAGATTTGCTTTAACCAATCAGATCACACACAAGCTCATTACTCCCTTGGGAGCTGCAAAATACCATTACTTCCGCGGGAACAATTTAGGCAATTGTCCTTCTGTATAAAGGCATGGAATAACACCATTTATGAGCAAGTGTGATGAAAAATATATTATATTTTGGTATAGAAAACGTAACGGCGTAAGACCGCGACGTTACCTCTTGTTAGAGTGAAACAGACTACTCCGTTTCTGAACAAGTCCCATATTTAATCTGTGACACAGGATTCTTATCGTATAATTTCGAATTAATTCTATATCGGCGTACATGGCTCTATAAATGTAATTTAGTTAGGTACCTCTGTAGTCTGTTCTTGGAAAGCGTAGAGAATTCCGTCAATGAGAGCCTCCTCAAGCTTGGAATCAATATCCGCCGCGCCCAGATTGGCGAGGATCTTTTCAATTGATTCCATTACCATCTTTCTGTATTGCTCATTGTCATCCTTGAGATCGTCTACTATTCTGTTTATTATTTCTGAAGCTCCAACCTGGAGGAATATAGAACACACGTGTTAATGTTACATTCAAACTTAATGTAAAATATTTAGATTCAAAATACACACATTTGATACTAACCTTATTAGCAATTTCCACAGTAGTGTCAACAAGCTGCCGATAGTTGCGCCTATCGAGAGCCATGCGATGGTTCCAGAAGTGTTTGAAGAAGTGTGGTAGAATCTCGTCCATAATATATTGGGGCTCTACACCATCTGTACCGCAACACTGTTTCACTACCTGAAGTGACACATAAGTTAAGTATACTGGTGGTCACGAATACGCTATTTACTTGGTGTGCCCGCAGCATTGCCTGCGCTTCAAAATAGCCATTTTATTTTAAAAATACTTATTCTAAATATTGGTGAAATCTTCCTAAATCCAATCTTCATTTCTTTAGAATATGTGTGGTAAAATCAAAAATAGGCATACCTTTAGTACAATCTTTTTCATTTCCTCATCCGGCGACTGGAACTCACGGATAAGAATAAGCATCACTTCACGAGTATAATAGTTGGCGTATTCAGCGTCCATCAAGGGGATTAGGTAACCAATGGCTTTCAGGAAAGCAGCCAGACCTTTACCACGGTGGGTCCTGATACCCTTCCACAGGGGTTTGAGGACCGAGTCGAAGGACTCGATACCGTATGGCGTGGCTGCCTCGGCTAAGGCGGCACTCGCCAACGCAGTTATAGTACGGACTTTTTGTTGCTCATCAACCAAACCTAAAAGAAAGCATAAAAATTAATATATAAAATAGCCAGTAAGAAATATACAGAATTTTATATGGCTAAATGTAACTCACCGTGTTCAATAATTTCGACAAGAGATTTAAGATGTGGCAATATAGCACATCCCATTAGAATTGCAATCTGCTGGACGATTTTTATACCAGTGTGACGAGCCTGCCATGATTTCTTTGATCGACACACAGCCTTCAAGAACGGCAGTAGGGATGGTATGCCTGTAATTAAATAAAACATAGAAAAGAAAATCAGTAAAAGCTAAGGTTTATGAATATTGTATACATATATTTCTATCAAGACTTTCATGTTACTATATTCTTACCCAAAGCTGAAGCAACGACGGCAAACGCCCTTGCCGTAGTGTTTCTCACGTATTCATCAATGTTGTCAATGTCAGGTCTCATGGTGGAAATCATGGTCGCTAATCCGGCGGCCTTGGCTAAGTTAGAGATGATCTCACGACCTTCTACGCGGGCGTAGTAGTCTTCATCAATTAGAAGAGGTTCAATAACGACCAAAATCTAAAACAGATGATAAGTATTCATAAAATCACTAAAAATTATCTCAACCTTTCCCCATTCTAAAGTGTGCACATTCATAACTCGATTCGTTTACATTCCTCTAGTTTAGAAGAAGGTAATAGGGTAGTAGTGGGAACTAATTGGAAATGGAGACAAGGTCGGTTGCAAATGTGGACAAGTTAGGAATAGGAACGAGTTGGCAATGATACATGGACGTGATGGTAACGAGAACGAGTTGTGTGTATATGTGCATATAGAACAATGATAACAATACAAACCTTGTGCACATATGGCCGCACCAAGTCGTCCAGTTTGTACAGAATTCTGTCAATAACTTTAACTAACAGATGGCGTTCCTGATCCTCGAGTGTGGGACTCATGAGCAGAGGAAGGATCTGGTTGAAGAGCGGGCCCGCGCCAAACTCGCGAGCTTTGTCTGTTATCTGACGCAGGGCCGCTTTGCACATGGGCGGGGTGCCATTCTGAAATAACACATTATATATATTATTTATTTAATCTTTTTTGCACAAAAGATGAACTTATGGGACAAAAGGCGAACTTAATGCTATAAAGCATTCTCTTCCAGTCAACATTAAGTCAAAGCAGATAAATTATCTGCGCGATCGCATCAGAAATGAGGCTAGCCGCAGCAGAACCAACCGATACAGCCAGAGGGCTGTATCGGTTGATCGCTAAACTTAAGTGGCAGTGGGCGGGGCACATTGCACGTAGAACCGATGGCCGTTGGGGCGGAAAGGTTCTCGAGTGGCGACCACGTACCGGAAGGCGCGGCGTGGGTAGCCCCCCCACAAGGTGGACTGATGACCTGGTAAAGGTCGTGGGAGTCCGCTGGATGCGGGTGGCGCAGGACCGGTCATTGTGGCACTCTTTGGGGGAAGCCTATGTCCAGCAGTGGACGTCTTTCGGCTGATATGATGATGATGAGATAAATTGATATTATCACTCATATTTGCAGTAATCTAGCGTGGCTAGCAAAATTGACGCAGCAATGCAACGCGACAGGAGGAAATCTTCCCTCCTCGTCCTAATGTACAGTGTGAGGTGAGACAGGGGCCACTGAGTAAGTTACACACACAAACACAGTTGGGAAACTACCTCCACCTTACACAAGACCGCACAGTCATAATATCATTACCGCTTACTCAGTAGCTACGTAATAGATACTGTTCCAAGGGGTGAGGAAGATTGCTGGCAAGGGACCTGCACTTGTCCCTTAACTATCAACATAGCGATTGCTCATATTAAAGGCCTATACGCTACGGTGTTCACCTCTCATCAGGCGTACGTTAGCCACTTATACAAAAACGGTGAGCTTATAGATTATTCACCTTGATTTTAAGTAATAGCTTCATGATCTTTCTTTCTTTGAGTTCGTCGGGCGAGAGCGTCTCCTCATCGACGTCAACGAGCAGTTTGTCAAAGTACTGAGCGTCCTCCGGCTTCATGAACGGCAGTTGCTGGCTCCCCTTAGGCTGCGGGTCTAACAGGCGCGCGGCGGCGGCGGCCGAGCCGCCCAGCTCCTCCGTCTGCATGAAAAAGCCGATTGGGGTACCAGCCAAGGGGGTAGGTGTTGCGGTCAGCTTACGAGCCGGAGTCCGAATCGGAACATAACCTGGGCAACAACATAACAAATTAACAATCGTATCTCATGCCATTGAACACTTATCAAAGAATCTGTACATGCACACTGAAACTAGAACAAGCGATTCATTTCATAAAGCAACTGGCAGTCCAACGGCATGAGACCATAAAGTCCTATTGTCATCAATCATCTGAAAGAAAAATTTGAATATTAAATAGAATATTCTGTCTAGTTTTAAATTCAACCACACATGTATTTTTTAATTTCATTACGATGCTCGTTTTCCGTATGGTGTTGGTTGTTTAATACATGTGTCCTGAAACTAAAGCGGTGATTAATTTTACTACTGTGTTCGCCTTAAAAACGTCTCAATATCGTTTCATCAAGTATTGTTAAGACAACATTGTAAAAAAAAAGAATTGAAAGGGGCACTAAATTGTTAGGTACGTACCGGCAGGCGGGGGCAAAACTTTGTACCCTGGTGGGAACATGGTATCCAATTCTTCGTCAGTGTACGGGCGGTTGCGCTCGTCTATTTCTTTCTCCCATCGGTACGCTTGCAACTGCTCCGGAGTCATGGCCGCCACGTGGCCCGGCGTGGGCGTGGCCATAGCCATGGCCTTCATTCCCATTGGCGTAGACTAAAAAAATGTCCAAAATGTTAGTTACAAAAAAAAATGCGACTAAGTCCAAATGCACCAATTCTTGTGTGGTTATAACCAAAACTTACTCCTCCAGGTGTAAAGATGGGAGTGTGGGGAGTGGAAGGCGTGGCGTGTCCGGGCGTATGGCTGGGCGTCGCGTGACTCGGGGTGGCGTGGCTGGGCGTGGGCGTGGCGGGCGCCGGCGTGGCGCCGGGCGTCTCGTCCCAGCGCGAGCGGCGCTTCGTGCCCGGCGTCGGCGTCTCCTGGATGGTGTCGACGCCCGCGCCGCGGTCCGTGCGCGGCGTCTCGGCCCAGCCGCTGTTGTGCCCGGGAGTTTCTGTGCATAAACGTAGCTTCTAAGTACGTCATGTATGGTTTTCAATTACAAGTTCATTGCAGTAGCTTGTTTACTTTTTGGGTGACCAAGCCGACATATTAAAGCGTGATACTCTTTATAACTTTTTTGCTTTTGTTAAGATGCTTAGGAGATAAACCTACAAAACTGGGCTAGCTGTCATGTCACACACAACTTATGTTTGGCGAATGAATACCGTAATATTTTAACATTGTAACAGTTTAAAAAAACCGGCCTAGTGCGAGTCGGACTCGCGCACGAAGGGTTCCGTACCATTATCTATAAAAACGGCAAAAAAATCACGTTTGTTGTATGGGACCCCTTAAAAAATATTTTATTTTGTTTTTAGTATTTGTTGTTATAGCGGCAACAGAAATACATAATCTGTGAAAATTTTAACTCTCTAGCTATCACGGTTCTTGAAATACAGCCTGGTGACAGACAGACGGACGGACGGACGGACAGCGAAGTCTTAGTAATAGGGTCCTAAAAGGGTTAAACCGAGCTTGTAATCACCTCTGTCCGTTTTAGGCGTCTCATCCCAGCGGTTACGCCTCGACGCGTGTTGAGCGGGCGTCTCGCGGCCGGGCGTGGCGTGACCGGGCGTGATGTGTCCGGGCGTGGCGTCCCACACGCGCGATGACGGCGTCGCACCAGGTGTCTCCCCGCCTCGACCCGCTGCTCCGGGCGTCTCCTCCCAGGCACCTCTCTAAAATGTTCCGTGATTTTTGAATACTTTGAAAGCCATGAAAAATGTAACTTTATGGTCGGGATACATGATGTCGACTGTAGCGACAGAAATGTCGACACTTGTGTCGATGTAGTCTATCTGGAGCTGCAACTCGGTGTCGCGATCGCGACGATAAACGCACGTAGAAAACCGATGTGCCTAGTGTGGTCGTGAATGCTGACCATACGGTAGAAAGTTTCATGTGACTTTCCATATAAATTTCTGTACCTAGAAACTATTTCATGATATTATTGTTTAATCTTATATCAGAGTAAAGACGTTGTTCAAACAATGTACTTTTTAGTCAGAATAATTAAAAAGAAATTCCTCTCCATGTAAATGGTATGAAGAGAAATCACAAAGCTAGAAATAGTTATACAGGGTGTGACCTGTAATAGGAACAAAAAATTAAACGGTGGATTACTAAGCCAATCAGCAATCAATTACAAGGAATTTTCAAAAAATACTTTTTTTTTTAACTATTCTTTCATAATTTACTTAAGGTGGTTTGACGACCATACAAAACGTCTTTTGACATTCGCAGGCTAACGGCGTGATATTTTAAGAAACTTATGTAACAATCTTTCATAAATTGGCTTTTAGCAAAAAAAAAAAATACATATGCAATAGGATCATCCTGGCGTGGACATGTGCGGGCCGTTAATCAATTTACTTCTTGATGTGTTCTTGGGTACTGGGTGTAATCACATGTGTACTTTACCGATCGATTTTTTACTTTTAATGAGAGTGTTGAATTAATATATTATACCATCGGTGGTGTTTCTGTTACTATTAGTAGTTTTTTTTTATATTATTGTAAATCCTTTTAGTCCAGGTTTAACTTCGTCTGATTTTATTTTTTAAGTTATGTTAGTTTAAGCTGTTAGTCTATTGAAGTCTAACTAACATTTGTTTTTTTTTTTTAGCGTCTTGTTAATTTTTTAGTTTTAGTTTAAAACCTGATTGAACATTTTCACTATGTTTGACTTACCTTGTTAATAGTTTCTTAAGTAATTAATGGATGACTGTTATTGGCCTTGTATTATGTAATTACCAAGTATTAGTTATATCTACGGCTGTTGTTATCCTCAATACCAATAAATAAATAAAAATAAATAAATAAATTTTAATTTGCGCGAAATTCCCCATTTCCTAGAATAAACTTGTATAAACTAGAATAGTTTGAGAATAACCGTTTTCCCAAAGTATCACGTGACAAACTAATTTCTCAAATTATTTTAGTTTAATTTCAATTTCAATTTATTTCAATTTCAATTTATTCAACATCATCAGTCATACGCATTACAAGGGATGTTAGTTAATACAGGTGGTAGGTACATGACACCCTGAGAGGGCACATAATGTATTCTAGTGCGTAGATACATATTGCACTAGTACAATAACAATAAGACAATATTAAATAACGATAATTATTCATGCACACGGAAATTGATAAAATTCTAAAACATTACGCTGTCAATGTTTGTTCATAATAAATAATACATGTCAGTTAAAGCTATTTCAGGTATATACAGATGTCAAGGTTAAAAAAATGATAATTAAAATAATAATGTAGATAGGTCAGTTAAAGCCTTTCATCGTTCTTGTTGAAAACCATGGAAAAGGTTCTGGACAAGTACATTAGGGAGAGCTGCCTCAGAACTACGCCTATCCATGACAGTCAGCACGCCTATCGGAGCGGCAGGTCTACAGAAACCGCCTTGCTTGAGCTTGTTGACAGGGTGGAAAAGGCGTTAGAGGATAGGGAAGTAGCCCTTTCAGCCTTCCTAGATATCGAGGGTGCTTTCGATAACACACCCATCAGGACACTGGTAGGGGGACTCCGGTCAAAGGGAGTGGACCCTACCACCGTGCGATGGGTGCAAAGCATGCTCTCGAATAGAGTGGCTAAGCTGGAATTGCTCAATACCACTCGTGACGTTACCACTGCCAGAGGCTGCCCTCAGGGGGGGGGGGGGTACTCTCCCCTCTGTTATGGACTCTCGCAGTGGATGAATTACTGCATAAAATGGCGGAACTACGCATCGACACCCAGGGGTACGCAGACGACCTTGTGGTGACGGTGCGGGGTAACTGCCAAAGTACACTACCGTACCAAATGCAGAGAGCCCTAGACACTATTAACACGTGGTGCAGGGAAAATGAATTATCCATTAAGGCGCTGTATGCAGCTGCGCATCGAAAAAGTGCCTTTTCCAAACCGATTATTAGTATACTTGTACTATTGCTAGAGATCCAAATTTTTGATATGTATATCTTCAGTTCATTGGCTATGTTCGTACTTCGTAAAATCACGATTCCTTACAAAAACCTCGATAGATTTTGCCTTTCAAAACAGTGCTTTTTTACCACCAAACTCGAAATATCTCAAAAGTTATTTGGAATATTACAATGAAATTTGTTGTGATAGGTAGCTTTTTGGTAGATCTATCTACCGGCTTCTTAGAATTTCAATATGTTTGATAATTCAATACATTTGGTCATTTGTCTGAAAAACCGGGTGTCCGCGTCGTGCATGCGCGGTGGCGAGTACAATTTAGTACGCCCGTGGCCACTGCCGACGACGGACCTGTGAATGTTTACCTGGCACGCAAATACGCCTTTTTGCAGCAATTATTTCGAGTTATCAAGGTAAATAAAAATATATAAAGGAATAGGAAACGCTAATACATGCTGGAGAACACATTCGAAATGATAGAATAACAAATATAAGGTATGCGATATTTACTACATTAAAGCGTTTCTACATCCGCACCTAAAACGTATTAATAGGTAGCTGGAGCATATTGACAAGATGTCAATAAAAATCTTCAGTTATCCTGAATACGTATTTAGAACTGTTAGGTAGTAAGTAGTCGGGTGTAAATCGGATTCGGACACGAGCACATGGTTGGGGGGGTAATGGTACCAATTATGGACTGTACGAATAATAGATTTATTTATTCATACAGAAATATATCAAAAGCATTTAGGGCTATTGCGCCGGATAGCGACTACCTAGACTAAAGTCCTAAACGAGTTGGTGAACTGAAGTATATTTACTTGCTGTTTAGTAGATTCTGTTAAAAACGAGTGCGGAAAAAGACCCTGCCACTCCACCAGCAGCAGGCCACGGCCCTTCCTCATCTTCGTTATAGACATACATGCATACATACGCTACGGCACATCTTTTCGTCCAATATTCCGCAGTGTCTCAAGACGAGAGTCTTTGACCAGTGTGTGTTGCCAGTGATGACATATGGAACGGAAACGTGGTCGCTTACTATAGGCCTCATAAGAAGGCTCAAAGTCACTCAAAGGGCGATAGAGATGGCTATGCTGGGAGTTTCTCTGTGCGATCGCATCAGAAATGAGGCTATCCGCAGCAGAACCACGGTAACCGATATAGCCCTCCGAATCGCTAAACTTAAGTATCAGTGGACGGGGTACATTGCACGTAGAACCGATGGCCGTTGGGGCGGAAAGGTTCTCGAGTGGCAACCACGTACCGGAAGGCGCGGCGTGGTTAGGCCCCCCACAAGGTGGACTAATGACCTGGTAAAGGTCGCGGGAGTCCGCTGGATGCGGGTGGCGCAGGACCGGCTATTGTGGCACTCTTTGCACTTGGGGGAGACCTATGTCCAGCAGTGGACGTCTTTCGGCTGATATGATGATACATACGCTCGAAAAACATAAACTTCCTTCTGAGGCAGTCGGGTACAAAGTACTACAGGGTGTTCCCCTATACAGCTGCAAAACTTTGCCAGCTGTTTGTGCACATGATACCCATCACAAAACACTAAAGTATGCCGTTTCACATCTCGCACTCACTCTGCCACCGCTGTTTCTCCAAATAACAACCAAGAAAGCCTCCCCCGCCACGCCCCTTTAAAATAAGCCCACTAAAGCAAATAAATGTGACGTTATCTAAGTGAACATACCTTTTGTCGGTATGGAGTTATTGATATGACTCACTCACTCACTCACTCATCAACGCACAGCCGAAACTACTAAGACTAGAGAGTTGAAATTTACACCAGAACTACCTTTTACAACGTAGGCAACGCTAAGAAGGATTTTTGGAAATTCCACCGCTAAAGGGGGTAAATAGGGGTGCAAAGTTTGTATGGGGGAAACTTTATTTTTAGAGCTAGAGACTTAAATTTTTGCATAAAGATTACTTATTAGAATACAAATTAAGTACTTTCAATTCAATTAAATTTATTTTGTTAAACATAGGTAACAACTTTTACAAGTATTGTTGGTATACAAAATATAAGACTTCTGTGCATTACCCACAATGTAGGTTTACAAAATATTTCAGCCAGCTAATATATTTATAAAAATAAAAAAATAAATGTCAATACAGTGATTGGTGTTAAATACTTCAAATACATGTCAAAAACTCTCAAAAAATACTATAACTAAAGAATATTATAACTAAGGAATGTCTTGAATGGAATCATGTTATGTCGTAGGGTCGTTTAAGTAATATTTAATGGTATAATAACACTTTTCAATCAAATATTGATCTATTGATTGAAATGATTGATCCAATAATGTCATGGAAAGATCACATAGATACATTATACAGTAAGTTAGCAAGAGGGATCTATGCTCTAAGACAGTTAAGACCACTTGTGTCAGAAAGTTGCTTAATAGTTAATAGAGCTGTATTATGCGTACATATACTCTCAACTTTCATACGGGATAATGCTTTGGGGCAACAGTACGGATTATGAGCGCATCTTAAAGATCCAGAAACGTGCAATTAGAGTACTTCCCTATACAAAGGACAGATACACGTGTCGCGAACATTTAAGAAAACTTATTATCTTAACATCAGTTTCAACTTATATATTGGAAGTTTTGATGTATGTTAAACGTTATCCAAATGAATTTCAAAGGAGAGGTGAAAATAGTTCGAGATCAATGAGAAATGCAAATAACTTAAAAAGAAGCGGGTTGTGTCCGAGATACAACCGTTAATTAAGTTTAAGTGGATACTTATTTGTTGGTTGTCCCTGTAAAATATATATCTGCATTAATTCACTAAAATCTGTATAAGCACAGATAAATCGGTATATATAGCAACATTGACTGACGTAGCTCGTTTGACTCGCGAGGCATTGAAAATGGCGGTCATTTCAGCATAGTTTTCATGCCCGTCACATAAACTAAATAACATTTTGTGATTAACAACTAATAGCAAATAAAGAAGGATTAAAACATGTAACAAACAATTATTTGAAATCAGATAAGGCTTCTCTACAAAAAGTTAATCCGGAAGTTACGTGATACATTTTGAACTGTACCCCTATACAAGAACGCGAGCAAAGAAGTATCCACTTCAAAACAACCTCGCCCAGACTTAGAATAGGCACAAAACTTCCGAAGTTAATAGGACAAATACTTTTTAACCGGCTACCTTCAAACCTTAAAACCATAACGAACGACAACTCTTTTCGCTTCCATGTAAAACAACTATTGCTTGAAAAAACACTGTATAGTTTACAAGAATTTCTTTCAAATGACTAAATAACAAGATCTTAAAAGCTTGACGTTAATATTTGTATTATGTTTTCTTTCTCTATTTTATGTAATAGCATTATGCTATGAGTATAAGTATTATTAAACTATTTACAAATAATAACAATTCTGTACACAACTGTACAAATCTATTGTATTTTATTGTAACTGACAAGTTCATTTTTATCTGTATATTCATTGTACTATGATTTCAATTGTAAAATTATGATAATAAACAAATCTGAATCTGAAGTCAATTGTCTTTTAAATTTATTAATATCCAGTGTTTAATTCAGTCTGGAATTTTATTGAAAATGTTTGGTGCCATTCCCAAGATTCCACCTCTGATTAGCGCTGTGTTGTTGCTACCCTGCAAAGTTTTCAATTTTTTTTTGTATTGTTTACGTGTCGGAATACTGCGGCCTTCTGAAACGTTACTGAACATGCTTGGATTGGTCTTGACAAAAATACCTACTTCTAGGATATACAGTTCTTCTAGTTTGTATGGAGAGCAAGACATTTTTAAAGTAAGGGATTTGTAACTTCGGTTTTTTTAATTATTAATCACTTAAGAAGGTTAAAAGGGGGTTCGAATTATGTATAGAGAGCAAGACATTTTTAAAGTTAGAAATTTGTAACTTCGGTTTCAGACTATTTACTATGAGAGTTCAAAGAGGGTTCTAAGTTTGTATAGAGAGCAAGACATTTTGAAATAAAGAGAGATTTGTTTCTTCGGTTTTAGACTGTTTACTTAAAGACTAGGTACAGTCAGCGTCATATAGTTAGTAGCAGCCAAAGTAGCCAAATATATCGTAACACATCCTTACACCTATATTAACAAAGACGTGTTGCGATATATTTGGTTACCTAGGCTGCTACTAACTATCTGATGCTGACTGTACAAAACTAATTTCAATGTTTCTTTTTATTAAACAAACATTTAAATTTCTTAAACAAACATTTAGACGATAACATGTTATACGTGGACGAAGTCGCGGGCAACAGCTAGTTTATATATATATATTTATTTAAGCTTTATTTATTCCATATTGTTTGTGTTAGTACATATTTACTAAATCTAAAAGATTTATGCCATTTTTTCTTTCTTATATGGACCCCATTCGGGTAAAAGCCATATATCGCCAGATATTAGGAGAAAAGAAGGGCACTGGAAGCAACAAACTGGTCAGGGCCGAAAGGCAAAAGAAGGAAAGGTAGACGACGAAGACGTTGGACCAATGACATAACTGAGGTCGCCGGACCTAGCTGGATGCAGTTGGCTAAAGACCGAAAAAAATGGCATGAGGTCGAGGAGGCTTTTACCTAAATTTACATTTGCTTTAAAAAATTCAATATAAATCAAACAAAAAAAGACAATTAAAGCTTAATTTATATTTATATAATTACTTCCGGTTGGAAAATTTGTTGGATTCTTGTGTAAAGCATCTTAGAATAACGATTAAAAATGAAATATACAAAACAACGCTATTATAAATTAATGATTTTCGAAACCGTATTTTGCCTGGAGTATAGAGCCAAGTATAAGTCCAATCTTGTTGGCTTGTTGAGAGTATCAAGGTCCATCGCGGTGTGGCCGCTGGTCGAGGTAGCATGGTAGGCAGCACGCGCCGCGCGAGCGCAGTGACATAACACTTTTAGGTATTTAAGAGACAAATTGAATTTGTTATTTTTATATGATGTTTGGTCAAATTACATTTTTTTATAGACATAGTCATGTACTGAAGAACTTGCTGGTCTTAAAATAACCACCCTGTATAATAAAATGCTCTTCTGACTAACAGTGGTCTAATTATCCAGTTTTTGATCAGTCAGTCATACTTATGTAACAAAGGTAATAATTATGGTAATAATACTCCTTGCATTTCATTAAATTGTCAAAAGGGCCTCTACGTGTTGGCGCCGTTGGTACTTTGTAGGTACCTAGCCCCACGCATGCCTCCCAAAGGTCCGGGACATCATTGTCCCGTGAGCGGGAAAGACATACATGGTAATAATCTAATAATATAATTTGCCAGGAGATAAATAGATGAACATAGCTATTTGTTTATTATTTTTGATGGTTTCTTAAGCGGGTGTTAACCGGCGCTATAACTTTACCTAGAAGTAATCGATTTTATTTCGGTTTAAAAAACCTGTAATATATTAGTACAATCCATAATTGGTGACGTTCACCCTTAGGAAGTGAAGATGTACTATTATTTTATCAGTTCTACGTATTTGGAAAACGGAAGCACCCACATAGGAACTGGGAAAACGATAGGTGGATTGATGATGAAGAAATCTGTACTAACATATCTTTGGAAAGTAAGTGTCCATAATTGATGTCATCATACTACGATGTACTTAAGAACTGTAACTACCTATTATTTCTTATTTTCTTTAAAAAAATAGATTTAAATAAATAAATAAACAATAAATATTTGGGGACAATCTTACACAAATCAACCAAGATTTGAAAAATAAAACAATTATTCAAGAAGACAAAAATTTGATCGTATGATCCGCAAAAACGAGCCGAATACGGATGCCAACAGAATAAGGCCGTTAGCGGGGTGCGCGGGACGCGCGTCTCCCGCTCCGTCTGCCTCACCTCCGCAAATACCTAAATATCGTCTAATAAGAGCGCCTTAACGCGGACAAGACGGTTGTTGTGCCGTTCACAAACAAGAGAAAGCTCGATGGTCTGAAACCTCTGTCTATGAACGGCAGAACAATTCCGTTCTCCTCCGAGGTCAAGTATCTGGGCGTTACAATCGACCAGAAACTGACCTGGAATCCGCACGTTAACGGAATTTTGCAGAAGGCTAAAGTAGCCCTCTCAATCTGCTGTCGTTTAGCGGGGAATAGATGGGGTCTAAAACCCAAAATTGCCCTGTGGCTATACACGTCCATTGTGAGGCCGATGGTGTCATACGCCTCTGTGGTCTGGTATAGGAAAACGACACAGAAAATAACTAAGCTCAGCAGTCTGCAACGGACTGATTGCATTATCGTTACTGGAGCCATGTCAACCTCTCCAACAGCTGCTCTGGAAGCCGTGCTGAACCTGCCGCCCCTGGACCTCCACTTGGAAAAGGAGGCGAAGTCCAGCATGCTCAGAGTAGCGTCCGTAAGGAAAGGCGACTGGCTATCCACAGCCTTGAGAACACTCAAGGACTCAGTATACGATATCCCTGTTTTAGGGATGCCACTTGACACAATGCCCCCAAAACTTTGCACGCAGATAAACTACTCTGTGGAACTCCTAAGGAGAGAGGACTGGTTGAACAGCCTCATAGATTGGAAACCAGGTAGCCTGAAGTGGTACACTGATGGCTCCAAATCCGGATCGGAGGTAGGATGCGGAATATATGGAGAGGCACCCAGGGCAGCGATCAGTCTGAACCTCTGAACCTGGGTAAGCACACTTCTATATTCCAGGCAGAGGTATACGCCATTCTAGAATGTGCGACAACGAATCTGCAAAGCGCCTTCCTTAATCATACTATTTATATCCACTCGGATAGCCAGGCGGCTCTCTTGGCTCTTACCGCTAACGTCACAACGTCGAGGCTGGTCGAGAACTGCCGGGAACTATTGAATGACCTGGGTACCAAAAACAAGGTAATTTTACGTTGGGTCCCAGGGCATGCAGGCATCGAGGGAAATGAAAAGGCTGATGAGCTTGCACGAGCGGGGGCGAAGGGAACACACTGCGGACCAGAGCCGTTCTGTGGTATCCCTAAAAGTCTAACCAAGCTCACTCTAAAAGCCTATTGTTTCTACAAGACCATTCAAGCCTGGAGAGCTAACCCAGGACTGAAACATTCCAAGGCACTTATTAGAGCCTTTAGCAAAAAGGCGTCTTCTGACGCCTTGGCGCTAAGTAGGAACCGTCTACGCATGCTGGTCAGGGTGCTTACTGGGCACTGCCGCCTAAATAAGCACATGCAAACGATAGGACTGTGTGACACAAGGCAGTGCAGATTCTGCTTTGAAGCAGAGGAGACGCCTACACACATCCTAACCGATTGCCCTTGCCTCATGCGCAGTCGTAACTCCTTCCTGGGCAAACACATCATGTGCCCAGAGGAGATCAAATTTCTTGAGTTCAACAAAATCCTGCAATTCTTCGAGTTTGCAGGACTTGACCAAGAATTGTAGTAAGTGGCGATCACAATAGATCAGCGATGGTCGCAGTGATATAAGGGCTTTGACAGCCCGAAAGCCACTACCAGAATAATAATAATAATAGGTCAGTTAAAAGGTAATTAAATTTATGTCATAATTAAAGTCATACAGATTGTCCTTTTACAATGTATTGTCATTTAAATAATCATCAATGGAATAATAACTCTTCTCAATAAGTAGTTTATGTAATCTGCTTTTAAATAATTTGTCGCTGGTTATTTGAATAATTTGTTCAGGTAACTTGTTCGCTATGGTGATGCATCTGTAGTAAGGACCATTTCTGTACATGGTCAATTTTGAAAATGGTAGCTCAAGTTTATATTTATTCCTTCTCTTCGAAGTAGTTTTTTGTATTGTAAACAAATTCGGGTGAGTTCTAACAAACATTGCCGCTTCCTTTATGTAAATGCATAGTAACGTAAGTATTTTATGTGATATGAAATGTGGACGACAACTATTGGGAATTTATATTTATACACGTTTATTAGAGTTTCGAGCCGGATGAGACTTTGGGAGCCACGATCTATATATACGAGAACAAAGGATTTCATGGGCGCGGTCGAACAAAGAAGCTAATGGTCGACATTTTGGACACGTGGAGATTTGAACAATTTTGGAAGATACAATTACCAATCATCGCCTGAGCCATCGATATGTAACCGGAATATACCAGGAAAAGGGTTTGCAGTGGCATTAACGTGAGTCCGTTCCTCCATCAAACGCGACGCCGACCGCACGTTACATATCGCGCGTCCATACAAATCAAGATTCAATAGTTGTAATTTAATCACTCCATACAAATAAATTCATGTAAAACTTCAACCACTGTGTCGACTACATTATTGAAGAACATGGGCCAACAGTTTCAAACGGGGAATTTCGCGCAAATGGAATGCCAATTTATGAAAGATTGTTACATAAGTTTCTTAAAATATCACGCGAAGGATGCGAATCGTCGAACCACCTTAACTGTAATACTATCAATATTATTTTACATTTTAAATACAAAAAAATCTTGCAAAATGTTAAAATTACTCCAAATATCGATGGAAAACAAAGACACAATTAATCACTATGAGTACCCAGTGTTCTGCCAAGATATTTAATGAGTTACATGCTACAATATCGTGATGTCTAAATTCATTATTTATGACTCACAAGTTAAATTTTTTTTTCAGAATTCAATAATTTAACTGCGAAGCTATGGTAGCTTAGGTATAGGTTATAAAGGTAAGAGAATTCCACTTATAGTGGGATGTGATGCTAATGCACACCATAAGGTGTGGGGTAGCACCGACACCAACTGTAGGGGAGAATCGCTATTAGAATTCATCACTAGCAATGACCTGGAAATCATAAACACAGGTAACCACACCGACGTTTGTGAACAGGATCAGAAGAGAAGTGCTTGACATAACTTTAGCATCAAGAGATATTTGTGACATACTAACGGGATGGAGGGTGGATGAGGAGGACAGCATGTCTGACCACCGCAGAATACTCTTCAGAATCGGAAGTGGCACGGAAAAGATAAAGATAAGAAATCCACGTAAAACGGACTGGACAAAGTATGAGGAGTAACTAGTTATGCTGGTTGACTCAGAAGAGAGATATGAAAGGATGGAGGACCTGGAAACAGGGGCAAGGAAACTCAAAGAAAACATCATGGAAGCCTATCATAAGGTATGTCCCGAAAGGCTGGTACAAACAGGGATGGGACAGCCATGGTGGAACAAGGAACTGAGTAAGCTATGAAAGAGGACGCACCGAGCAATGAGGGTCGCTTTGAAGAAAGACGACTCTAATAGTTGGGATGCATACAGAGAAGTAAGAAATAAGTACACCCAACAAAGAGAGAAGGCTAGCCGTGATGGCTGGAGAAGGTATACGGAAGACATACGAGGCTATGCCGAGGGGGCAAGGGTAGTGAAACTGCTTGCGGGAGAGCGAACTTGCCAACTAGGCAGCCTAAGAGTAGAGGGAGACCTGATCACGGAACCGGGTGAGATTCTTGGAACCATGCTGAGATCTCACTTCCCAGACTGCGAAGAAACAGTAGATACAGAAGAAGAGGCAGAGCTGGGTATACCGGACTGGGGGACTGCAGAGGCAGTGGTGAAGGATGAGATAGTGGAGTGGGCGGTCAAATCCTTCACTCCCCTCAAGGCAGCGGGACCGGACGGGATACTTCCGGTGCTAATGCAGAAAGGATATAAACACATAAAGGAGAATCTAGCACGGCTATACAGAGCGAGCATAGCCTTTGGCTATATCCCGAAAGCATGGAGGCAAGTGAGAGTGGTATTTCTACCGAAACCAGGGAAGAAATCATACCAAGAAGTGAAATCTTTCAGGAGCATAAGTTTATCGTCATTTATACTAAAGACCTTGGAGAAAATGATAGATAAATCAATAAGAGAGAAAGTGGAATGCAAGGAACCCATTAAATACATGGGAACTAACATGCATGCAGGAAAGTCGACGAAGACTGCTCTGCACAACCTCACGGTTAGGGTGGAGAGAGCTCTAGACACAAAGCAGTATGCACTAGGGTGCTTCTTCGACGTGGAGGGAGCCTTCTACAAGGCAACCTTTGCGGCGGTGGAGAAAAGTCTGGACAGAGAAGGAATCGATCGAGCGGTAGCTAGATGGATAGGCAGAATGCTTAAAGACAGGGACATAACAGCGGAGCTGGGAGGGGTCTCTAAAAGAATAAGTCCGAGAAGGGGTTTCCCGCAGGGCGGCTGCTTGTCCCCCCTGATGTGGTGCCTATTACTGGACTCACTGGTAAAGAAAGTCAACAGGGGAGGTGTGTACATGCAGGCTTACTCTGACGACGGAGTATTATTGGTGAGAGGAATAAGAGACATAATGTACAGAGGCCTCAAAGAGGTGTTAGGATGGTGTAGAGAGATGGGGCTGGATTTAAATCAAACGAAGACGAAACTGGTGTTATTCACCAACAAAAGGAAGAAGGTCAACATGAAACCAATAGAGATACAGAGCAAAGAACTGGAGATGGTGAAGGAGGATAGTACACTCAGATATAAAACCCACATTAAGGAGCAATCGGCTAAAGCTATTAGAACACTATACCAATGTAAAAGGGCAGTGGGAAGAAGATGGGGACTGAGGCCCGAAATGGCAATCATATTACCCAGGGTGCTATACGGGGCCGTAGTATGGTGGCATAGGGCTCGTATAAAAGAATATCAAAAGGAACTGAACAAGGTGCAGAGACTAGCATGTCTGATGGTGACAGGGGCTATGAGAATGACCCCGACACAAGCCATGGAAATACTGCTAGGTATGAAGACAATGCGGATTGAAGTGGAGAAAAGGGTCATGGAACAGTGGTACAGAATGAAAGCATGTAAAGAATGGAGAGGAAGCTGTGTGGACAAAGGACACGCGCTGATACAGGAGGAGGTGCTATCGAAGTAACAAATGATGATAGCCAATAACGACCTTATAAAGAGGAGATATTTGACAAGAAGTATAGAATACACATAGGAGAAACAACAACAACTGGAAGGTAGACGTCGAACACCCAATGACGATTTGCTTCACAGATGGATCAAGAAGAAAATCAACAGGACTAGCGGGGGCAGGTATACTTATACCTAAACTGCGTGAAAAAGTATCCATGCCACTAGGGAGGTATGCTAGCGTTTTCCAAGTAGAAGTGTGCGCGATAACGAGGTGCGCACAGATTATAGGTGAGACAATGCAAAAGACTGGAAGTGTAGTCATATATACGGACAGTCAGGCGGCATTGAAGGCAATACGAAGGGCAACGGTAACATCCGCCTTAGTGAAAGAATGCAAGGAAGAGCTTAACAAGATAGGAGAAGTGCCAGGTGTGACGGTGGCGTGGGTGCCAGGACATCAGGGGATAGTGGGCAATGAGAGGGCGGATGAGCTGGCTAGGGAGGGCGCGGGAAGGGAGTTTATAGGCCCAGAACCGGTCCTTCCTTTCTCGGCTCAAGTCACAAAGGGGATCATAGAAAGGCTAAAAGAACAAGATGGGGAGAGAGAATGGAGGGAAGGATCTGGATGTAGACAGACAAAGATAGAAGGTATGGATCACAAAAGGACCAGGTATCTGCTGAAACTGGGTAAGAGCAATCTGAGATTACTGACTGGTATCATTACCGGTCACAATACTCTAAATAGACACTTAAAGATAATAGGTATAAGTAACGACGCTTCTTGCCCACACTGGGGAGGAAGAAACAAGTAAGCATGTACTAGCCGAATGTGTTATGTACGCGGCACCGCGGTTTAACACATTTGGTAAAGATATGTTAGAGGAGCGGGAATTGAGGGATATCAACCTTAAAGATGTCCTTCTGTTCTGCAGGAAAACAAGAATAATGGAAGAATTTGATGTGGGAACGCTGCCGGGACAGTAACCTTGAGCCCAAACCTCAAGGAATTGGGCTGAATGACCGCGACGAGTGGCGAATGCCCGCCTGTCAGGCGTCCCTCCACAACATCAACAACGGTAGCTTAGTGGTTCAGGCATGCGGCGGTCGTGGGTTCGAATCCCGGCTCGTACCAATGAGTTTTTCGGAACTTATGCACGGAATATTTACCGTCAGCTTTTCGGCGAAGGAAAACATCGTGAGGAAACCGGTCTAATCCCAATAAAGGTCTAGTTTTCCCTCTGGGTTGGAAGGTCAGATGGAACTCGCTTTCGTAAAACTAGTGCCTATGCCAAATCTTGGGATTAGGTGTCAAAGTGGACCCCGGGCTCCTTTAGGGGCACAACCGGGAATAACGCTAGGAGGAACAATAATTTAACTGCGGATATTCTATGGAGTCATCCTTTAAATTTTTTGCTCCTACTACAGGTCACACCCGGTGATAAAAGATAGGTACTTTTTTAAAGACAATCACATGACTACTGACTACATTCAAAGGGCCAACTATTATTATTATGTATAAAGCCTTGGTGAGACACACGGCGCGACGCAGCGCCGCGGTCGCGCGGCGCGACCGCGACACAGGTTAGCGACGTCAAACAAACTGCGTCCCGCCGGCATCGCGCCCCGCTTCTGTCGCGCCCCGCGCCGCGCGGCCCCTTGCGTTCACGCGGCGCGGGCGCAGCGCTGCGCGGCGCGGACGCGGCGGCACGCTGCGCCGCGCTGGGTCACACACATCAGTCGGACGTTAGGCATCGCACAGTGCGTAGTGCGAGCGTAGCATAATTATTAGTTATTTTGTGATTAGGTATGGATATAGAAAAATTAATGTTTCCGGTATCCTGTATCCGGGCGCGAATCACGCCCGCATCGCGCCGCGCATCACGCCCGCATCGCGCCGCGTTCGTGCGCGCGATGAGAGCGTGTTGAGAGCGCGAGGCCGGTGCGATCCGCTAGCGCCCTGTTTGAATAGGCATAGCGTCGGCATCACGCGGCGCGACCGCGGCGCTGCGTCGCGCCGTGTGTCTGACCAAGGCTTTAATGAACATATTTGGTTTTGATTACCTCATTATCCCAAGATGGAGTAGCTTGCGCACTTGGGGTAGTAGATACTGGTTTCTTCACTGAAGGAGTATCTCCGGAACTCTGATCCCAGCGGCCTTTGCGTTTTGTAGCAGCTTTAGTTGCTTCCCCATTCGATTGTGCAACAGGTTTTAGAGTGCCCTCTCTTGCCCTCTCAAGCAGCTTTTTCCTCAACTAAAATAATAATAATTGTACAGTGATTTCAATCGTAAAAATTACAAAGCATATTCAAATTTAAAAGTATGAAACTCCTATTTTTTTTTTTTTTTTTTTTTTTTTTTTATTACGGGACAATCTTACACAAATCAACCTAGGCCCACGGTTAGCTCTTTAAGGCTTGTGTTGTGCGTACTAGGCGATGATATTTATAATAGATACATACATATAGATACTTATATACATATACATCCATAACTCAGGAACAAATATCCGTGATAAATACACAAATAAATGCTCTGACCGGGATTCGAACCCGGAACCTCCAGCTTCGTAGGCAGAGTCACTACCCACTGGGCTACGGAGGCCGTTAATCTAATCCATAGGCCGTTAATTTTCTTACCTCTGTTTCTTCTGCACGCAAATATTGCTCTTTCATAATTTCTGTATAAGTTCTAGACCCAACATCAGGCGTTTTTCCACCTGAAATTAATTCACATTTATTACATTTGTATAAATAAATTACATAAAGGGTTTTTTTCATAAAACATTCAATTATTACCTATGTAATTGTATCAAATCATAATAAAATTAATGTACCTTCAGCAAAAGGATCCATACGCTCAGGAGATATGATCATCCTACGCCTCTTTTGCCTGTATTCATCTTCTCTGTCTGCAATAGTTGGACGGCGTTTATCTGCAAATGGGTCATAGTCCTTGTCACTCTGAAATCATAGTATTCAATTTAGCCGAGTATAGGTTTTATCCAATGGCACCACACAACAGATTTCAACCAAACAGCAAGAGTTATTTACAGAATGTAAACCTATTGATGATAATGTGATTTTTTATTGTGAATTTCGAAGTACAGTCAACCAATTTGATTCCTAGGCCACCGTAGAACCCTGTAATTTTAACTGCTACATAGAGATGCAATAATCCTAGTACATAGCATTTACAACAGCAAGGTTCTATGATGGCCTAGGAATCAAATTGGTTGGCTGTACATATAATGAGATACTGGGTTACTAATGAAATACAAATTTTATTTGCCAATTTAAATACAACATTAGCCATAATCATTGTTTGCCCTAAGTAGTTTTCGTCAGAAACTGTAATCATTTCAAGATTGTTATATTCTTGCCTAACCAAGCACATTGAAATGTAAGGACTGCGTGACACACGGAAGTACATCCTTGAAGTAGAGGAGATACCTGCACACATCTTAACCGATTGCCCTTGCCTTCGGCCGTAAATCTATTCTGGGCACACACATCATGTGCCCGAAAGAGATCAAATTGCTTGAGTTCAGCAATATCCTTATTGTATCCAATATTCGAGTTTGCAGGACTTGACCAAGAATTGTAGTAAGTGGCAATCACAATAGATCAGCAATGGTTGCAGTGAGACAAGGGCTTTCTTTCACAGCCCGGAATTCACTACCAGCATAATAATAATAAGATTGTTATAATTATAATACAAACCTAACCTACAGTACTCTATACAAAACTTATTTAAATTGTCCTGAAAATGTTAAATTTCAGAGAAAGTCACTTTTAAAGCAAAGATAATTAGTGCAAACACTAGTGTTATTGCAAAAAATAAATTATAGATATTGAAGGTAGGTAGTCTAGAGAAAAATGTGCCTGTTATATTACTAAAATATACCTGTGCAATATCATTCAGTAGCGATGCAGGTGCTGTGTATCCTGGTCTTTTCTGGGAAATGGGAACATTCTCCAGATCTTCATCTTCCACCTCATCATTGGCCGCGATGGAAGTCACGTATCCATCATATCTGGACTTGCTGCCCTGCCCACTGCTGTCATAAATATCACTGTCATAATATGTTTCACCAAGTGATACTCCTTTGTTATTACCATTTTCTGCCTGTATTTCTTTCTTCTTGGATTGTATTTCTTTTATTTGAGCTTCAATTGCTGTAACAATGGATTGTAATATGAAAATGTGGATTTGCCTAGATATTGGTTGGCTATGTATTTAGGTCGTTTAATATATGTTAAATTGTATCCAATAAAACTCTGTATCAAGTAAAGAAGGATCCAACGATAAATTAAACAAATGGAATTGATCAAAAACGGTCAAAATTATTGATAAAACGTAAGAAATTTGTTACACTTGTTGACAATGAGGCCTGTGCTGTGCATTACCTATATACACTTGCTATTGGTATACTTTGAGTCTTATAGATTATTTATTAGTTATTTGTAGCAGGAATGTAAACAATAATTCTTTCTAAATAAAAATATAAAGAAATATATCAACCTAAGCTGACAAATATGGCTGGTTGTGAATTCAAACTATTGATACTGTACCTTCATGAGTCCTCGGTATTTTCTCCATGATTTCTCATGGAGATAAATATGATTAAATCAGAAGAATCGCACTAAAACAATAACGATGAGCACAAAATAAAATTGTATTCTTTTTAGCACGTTCTAATAAATACCGATCGCGTAGCGTAAGCCCACAGATTATGAAAGTATTTATTCATTATATCCACAGGTTTCATCAAAAGTCGAAAGGTCGAAAGTCTCTGAATTCTAGATGTAGAGTAAAAGCGGTAGTGCCAACTACATCAAAATCGATATTTTATTTATGAACGCATCATTATTGGCCAATGACATTCAACGCGTTGGCAACTCTAGCATTTTTGACATCTTTCTCGCTCGCTCACTTGCTGCAGCACAGGGTACGTGTGTGGCGGAGATTACTTTTTGTTTTCCCCGTAATTCTTTATTAATTTAGTACATATTTTCGTACAGGAAGGAGAAAACCCGATCCTGGCGTCGAAAGGATAAACTTTCAGGTTGATTGTCTACAGTACCTTAGGTAAGTCTTGACTTATTATATCGTGACGAGTTCCACGTCAAATGTGTTGGGAGAAAGAAGGTGACACGTATTATCACGAATTCGGGATGCTGATATTTAGTAATTCATATAAGTAGCCTCTTGGACAAGTATATTACGTATGTGCATCTGTATAACCTAGTTACCTTTCTCTTCACATTTTCAAGTTTTAAATTAAAATGTTGAATTGCATGTCAAAACAAGAATGTATACCTTTATCTGATAACCCGATTCTGCATGCCGTTTTTATCGCATAATTGCCCCTAGTCAATGCAACATCTGCATAATCCTGCAGATTTCTGCATGGTTAGGCTATGTGTACTTTTGAATTTGTAGTCTATGAACTTATTTCCATGTGAATATGTCTTAGCTTCTATCAATAACAATACTAAAAACTCCATTCATAGAATCAAAATGTGTTCCGATATGATAAAAGTGGATGTCTATTTTTGTTGTGATCATTTATTTACTGTGTTTGAACTTTTTGGTCTAACACATAATAATATTTATAGTGCAACTTCTTATCTCTGGTCATCACTTTTACATATTTAGCTAATCATAGTGATTAAGATGTAGCATATTTTACCTAATTAGGAAAATGTACATTGAATGTCCAATATTATTGGGTGATGATTGTAAATTTGTAACTTGAATATGAACACTTTTACAAATACATATCATACACATTATTAATTTGATTAGAGGTAGATATAAATATTATCCATTGATAAAAAAAAATAATTAATAACTTTCATAAGATAAGATTATGATCATGAAGGCCATTCGGTGATAAATCAATGACTTAGGTATTTAGCCATTGAATACTTTCTACTTAGACAACTATAAAATGGTTTTTTATTGCTTACATTTCTTGAAATAATTTACTGATAGCAACATGTACGTTATCAATTATTATTGTAAGGTCAAGGGGAAACATGATCATTTTACTTTGTAATTATACCTACCACTGAGGTGTAACAATTTGCTGAATAGTACATTCATTATGACTAGCGAGGTATTCCAATTTAGAATCATGAGCGTAATGAAGAATTCAAGCGTTAACGCCCATGACGAAAATAAATTTGCTCCTGAGTGACACATACACCTTTTCACACCAACTATGAGGAAAAAAAATAAAAATATTATTATTATTATTATTTATTATTTTATTTTTAGACAGGCATCTGACTATGAATAAAAAATTAAGGTGACCTAGGTTCATGGTCTTCTCTCCATTCCACTGAGTATAAGCGTGAGCGAGATGGAAGTGCGTGTTCGGAAGCCAGGATAAATTGTTTTTATTTTATTTTTTTGTGCGTTTAAATAAATAAAAAATCAATAAATATCTAAGTATATATTAGATAGCTAAGTTCCCTCAAATATGATATTGCCGATTTTTAGAACCTTTTTTTAATATGTTTAGCTCTTGTGTATAATTTGTTATAAATGTTTTAAGTTTATTTTAGACCTATGCTAGTGATTTTTTTCTATCAAGCGAAAGTCAAAAACTCAGATTCGAATAGCAATAATCCCTCGAGAAAGGCCTCAAGATTGCTAATTAAATGAAGATAAAGGTCAGTCAGCTGTATTATGATCCAAACAAGCGCTACGACCTTTTAAAAAATCTTTTTGTGAACCTACGTCGCCTTAAAGAAAATGTTTGTTTTTAATTGATTTCAATGAAATTACAATCAATTATTTTATTAAGATCAGTGTTCAATTGGCACATTGCGTAAATGCTACATGCCAATTAATAAATTAAAAAAGTAGCATCTTGATCCCTCTCGTTGTGGCGCAAAACTTACTTTTCCGAATGAAAGGTGTGAATCTACTATATATTGTACAACAAGCGCATAAAACGCCGGCGAGGGTGGATAGTTAAGTCGAGGGGTTAAATGGCTAATTTATGCCCGAGTTATACACACTGCTTTTCACTTCAATTGCGAGAAAATAACAAATAATTGCAAAATTAAATTAAATAGTAGCTCATTCCCGCCACTTAACTTTTTAAAGTTTTTATGTTTAATTTTCGACAGGTGATATTAGACTTATGTATTTCATACTGCCAAGTCATTTAATGGTTCAATATGTTTTAAAATAATAATTGACTCCTATTTAATCTAGTTTTATTAATTTAGTAATGGAAAACATGGATGTGAAATTTATTAAAGCAAATCAAATCAACTGATAAGTTTATTCTACGAAGTTTTATTGTGTGTGTGGCTGTTAGGCCCGATTATCTTAGACTTTAAAACAAATTTACTTTGTGCACTAGAGCATAAAAGTGGCATTTTGTGCAGCATACATCCAGCACAAAGGCGAACTTTGCGAGCATGAGAAGTGAAAAGTATTTGATTTCATTTGCTTTAATAAATTTCACATCCGTGTTGTCTTAATTACTAATTTAATAAAACCAGATAAAATAGGAGTCAATTATTATTTTAGAATGTATTGAACCATTAAATGACTTGGCAGTATGAAGTACCTTAGCCTAATATCATGTGTCGAAAATTAAACATAAAAACTTTAAAAAATTAAGTGACGGGAATGAGCTATTATTTTATTGAATTTTGTAATTATTTGTTATTTTCTCGCAATCGAGGTGAAAGGCATAAATTAGCCATTTAACCCCTCGACTTAACTATCCACCCTCGCCGGTGGCTCGGGTGGATATAAACGTCTCAGGTTAAATGGCTCGTTTTATGCGCTTGTTGTACAATCTACTATTTCTTACCAGTTCTAGCCACTCCATATTATCTCATCTTGCGAATAATAGGTATTTTGGCTCACCTAATTCCGATCACTGTTTATAAACCAACTTTACTTTCATTTGTGGTATGAAAAATAGTAGTGATGATATAAAAAATAGTTTTGATTTCAGAGTTCATTTGGGAAATACAGATTATCCAGTTCAAGCTGTTGACACAACATGTTACTATTAACACTATTTTCAGTTGCAAATCATTAAGTTTTAATTTGAACAGTTGTTTAAATAATGTTATGTAAAACTTTAATGTGCATGCATTGTAATGTGGCTCATTAGTATGTATTGTCTTTCCACCTTGTAGTACTGTAACGACTTGGCGCGAACAAGGACTGCTGGAGGACACGAAAATGATGCATCAGCAATCCATGATGGTTGGGGATATGTTGCCGGTTCACCCGGAGATTCCGCATGGCGAGGAAATGAACAACGTGGGGTACGAGAACAGCGGGTCGCACGCGTACGACGACCTGTTCCCGGCGCTGCCGCACTCGGCGCCCCCGGTGCAGCGCCACATCCAGCAGGCCACCAGCAAGCTGCGCGTCGGCTCCTCGCTGCACACCCAGGTACTATCAAACCAACTGAAACATGACCCACCATAGAACCTTGTTACAATTAACGAACATACACACGATCACATGACGTTAATACGTCAGTTAATTGTGACAAGGTTCCATGCTGGGTCAAGATTCAATTTTGTCGATAATACAGTCAGGGGTATTAATATACTTACATAAATATCTGTACAGGACTCTATTGTCAATGTCATAGAGGCGTGTACAGATTTTTATGTACGTATGTTAATACCCCTGACCTGCCGCGTCGCTATGTAGCCACGTGCCGCTCGCTGACACGCCGCTCGCTACGCTTACGTAATCGCTGTGATATTTTAATTTCATTTGCGCAATTTACGACAAGTGAAAACAACTTTTTGTTTACGCAATAAAGTCGATAATCGATCGCATTCACGCCACCGGTATTTCTGCGGTATCGCCTTTCCCGTCGATTGCATGAAATTGTTTCAACGTGAAACATGAATTGTTTGGTATCTGTTTTAGGTTTTCCATGTGCCATATGAAGAGAGGAAACTGGATAACGCCAACACGTTTGGCGAGGGTGAATCGTTGAGAACATGTCAAGCCATCACCAAGGACACCGGAGCTCACATTGAGATATCTACTAGCAAGGATGGCAGCCTTACTTTTCTTCTTACTGGAAAACATAGTGCCGTACTGGACGCGCGTCGGAAAATCTTGACCCATTTCCAACAACAGGTACTTTATTTTCTAATTGGCTGATGTTAATCACAATGAGTTAGTGTTAGCACTAAGTTAACATAATGTTATATTTTACAGGCTAGCAAGCAAGTCTCCATCCCTAAAGAACACCACCGCTGGATTCTTGGCAAGCTAGGACAGAAGCTGAAGGACCTGGAAAAAGTGACTGCCACCAAGATCAGTGTGCCTGCCATTGCCGACAACAGTGAGACGCTCACCATTACTGGCACCAAGGAAGGCATTGAGAAGGCTGAACATGAAATCAGAGTCTGCTCAGAGGAACAGGTATTCATTTACTTGTCTTTTATATCTACTTACAGGGTGGCCACTTTCTGGAAAACCGGGAAAAGTCACGGAATTTCGCTAATTTAACGGAGGTCAGGGAATAAAAATTGTCTCTGTATGTACATAATAAAAAAGGCAAATTATTAAATTTACCAACTCCAAATAAAATTTTGTGCAGTACGTTGGCTCGAGAACTTTAGCGTTGTGGATCGCGCCACTAAAATTATCCAACGTTGAAAAATATGTGCAGGGAATTAAAAACGAAAAGAAAGCACCTGACAGTGCTAGCTTTACATGCTGCATTGGAAGACAAATTATTAAAGGCTAAATTGGCCTTTTTTCAATCGGTGGCGGGGCAAGTGAAGCCATTTTTAACATTATTTCAATCCGACGCACCACTTGCTCCACTTTTATACGAATCGCTTTTAGCCACACTGAAAAAAATCATGCAAAAAGTTGTTAAAGCGGATGTATTGGATTCTGCCACTAATATCACGTCGATTGACTTAAAAAAGGAGTCTAATCTGATAAACGCGAAAGAAATCGACTTGGGCTTCGCTGTAAAGAATGTTCTTCGAAATAGCCGCGATATCAAAGATATCGATATCTTGCGTTTTCGTCAAGACTGTCGAAAGAGTCTGATAGAATTTCGCGTGTCATTGTGCCAAACATCCCCACTTTCGTATGCTTTGACTAAGGGAATGTCTGGTTTCGATCCCGCAATTGCAGTCAATGCAGGATTCCGACGACGAGAGAGGCTCGATAAAGTGTTGGACATATTTGTCAAAAATAACCGACTTTCAGGATATGAAGCAGATAACGCCAAAAGTGCCTTCAATGATATTTGTAAAACACCTGAATTTGAAAAATCAATGAAACAATTTTCCATTAAGGACGGTCACCTGGATGATCTCTTTGGCTCGGTTTGATAAAAAAACCGGCCAAGTGCGAGTCGGACTCGCACACGAAGGGTTCCGTACCATTATCAATAAAAATATTTAGTTTATTTTGTTTTTAGTATTTGTTGTTATAGCGGCAACGGAATTACATAATCTGTGAAAATTTCAGCCGGAACTATCACGGTATCAGAGAGATACAGCCTGGTGACAGACAGACGGACGGACAGCGAAGTCTTAGAGTTTCAGTTCTGAGTATGGGGACCCCTAAAACTTAATGTTTTTTTTCGATTTTTGTGTGAAAATCTTAATGCGGTTCACAGAATACATCTACTTACCAAGTTTCAACAGTATAGCTCTTATAGTTTCGGAAAAAAGTGGCTGTGACATACGGACGGACATGACGAATCTATAAGGGTTCAGTTTTTTGCCATTTGGCTACGGAACCCTAAAAATGGTCATGGTGTTATCCCACGGAAACGCTTATAGTGAACGTGGCTTTTCCATCAATAAGGAGATATTAGTGGAAAATCTTTCGCAAGAGTCTATAATTGCGCAAAGACGCGTTTATGACGCTATATCCTACCACGGCGGTATAGACAAAATAAATATTGAAAAAAAAAATGATCCATGCGGCTCGTAATGCTCACTCCTTGTACACGGAGGAGCTACACAAAAAGAAGGACAATTTTAGTTCAGAGGCGAAAATCAGAGCAGAAAAACTGCGGAAATGCTCAAAGAATTAGAAGCAAAAAAACAATAAATTCTCGAAGGAGCTGCCAAAGAAGCTGCGTTATTAGAAAAACAGATTACCAAGTTGCAATAGATTTTGTTATTATTTTTTCAAATATATAATAAACATGATAACTGATGGCTAGGTAGTTTTGTTTCAGTTATACCTAAGGCCCGTATAAAGTGTTCCCTTTAGTATTTCTCGCTGGATTATATTATACGATACATTTAATATATCCAATAAATTAATTAGTCAGAGGTTTTTCCTGTACAGTTTTGAACAAAAATGGTCAAAAATTCAATGAATTATTGGGTAATTGTAAAACTGTCCTGTCTGATAGCAAATTACAATTTATAAATACAATGAGTGTGAAGTGTGAACCCACAACTTCCGTCTAACTATGCTTTCGCTCTTACCAACTGAGCTATTCAGATACTGCTTCTTATTATTTCAGTTTTTGCATGTATTATTTCATTGTATTTATAAATTGTAATTTGCTAGCAGATAATCCTGCAAAAACTCAAAAAGTAATTTCAGTTATATATTTTATATTTATCATTATCACATTTAAGATTATGGTCAGGGAAAAACTTGAAAAAAAGCCTGGAAAACCGGGAAAAGTCAGGGAATTTTGGTTGTGGTAAATAGTGGTCACTCTACTTACTTAGTGTGCCGCCCCCCAGATAGTTTATAGCAAGAACAAATAAAAGTTATATATACTCTAAGCTAAGTCAAACTTGCTAAAACATCGATTGAGGACTACTTGCATTACATATTTGTATTTCTTTTTACAGTCACGGAAAGCGTTCGAAAGGATCACCGTGCCGAAGATCTACCATCCGTTCATCCAAGGCCCATACGGCGAGCGCGTGGCCGCCCTCACGGCGGAAACCGGCGCGCGCATCCACATCCCGCCTGCCTCCGCGCAGAGTGAGGAGATCGTCGTGGCCGGCGAGAAGAACGGCGTGCTCGCTGCCAAGGCGCAGATCGAGCAGATTCACGAGGACATGGTATGTAACTACTGGGGCCAAGACTCGCTGTGGGCGTCGTGCGCTGGGCGCCCTCACGGCGGATACCGGCGCGCGCATCCACATCCCGCCTGCCTCCGCGCAGAGTGAGGAGATCGTCGTGGCCGGCGAGAAGAACGGCGTGCTCGCTGCCAAGGCGCAGATCGAGCAGATTCACGAGGACATGGTATGTAACTACTGGGGCCAAGACTCGCTGTGGGCGTCGTGCGCTGGGCGCCCTCACGGCGGATACCGGCGCGCGCATCCACATCCCGCCTGCCTCCGCGCAGAGTGAGGAGATCGTCGTGGCCGGCGAGAAGAACGGCGTGCTCGCTGCCAAGGCGCAGATCGAGCAGATTCACGAGGACATGGTATGTAACTACTGGGGCCAAGACTCGCTGTGGGCGTCGTGCGCTGGGCGCCCTCACGGCGGATACCGGCGCGCGCATCCACATCCCGCCTGCCTCCGCGCAGAGTGAGGAGATCGTCGTGGCCGGCGAGAAGAACGGCGTGCTCGCTGCCAAGGCGCAGATCGAGCAGATTCACGAGGACATGGTATGTAACTACTGGGGCCAAGACTCGCTGTGGGCGTCGTGCGCTGGGCGCCCTCACGGCGGATACCGGCGCGCGCATCCACATCCCGCCTGCCTCCGCGCAGAGTGAGGAGATCGTCGTGGCCGGCGAGAAGAACGGCGTGCTCGCTGCCAAGGCGCAGATCGAGCAGATTCACGAGGACATGGTATGTAACTACTGGGGCCAAGACTCGCTGTGGGCGTCGTGCGCTGGGCGCCCTCACGGCGGATACCGGCGCGCGCATCCACATCCCGCCTGCCTCCGCGCAGAGTGAGGAGATCGTCGTGGCCGGCGAGAAGAACGGCGTGCTCGCTGCCAAGGCGCAGATCGAGCAGATTCACGAGGACATGGTATGTAACTACTGGGGCCAAGACTCGCTGTGGGCGTCGTGCGCTGGGCGCCCTCACGGCGGATACCGGCGCGCGCATCCACATCCCGCCTGCCTCCGCGCAGAGTGAGGAGATCGTCGTGGCCGGCGAGAAGAACGGCGTGCTCGCTGCCAAGGCGCAGATCGAGCAGATTCACGAGGACATGGTATGTAACTACTGGGGCCAAGACTCGCTGTGGGCGTCGTGCGCTGGGCGCCCTCACGGCGGATACCGGCGCGCGCATCCACATCCCGCCTGCCTCCGCGCAGAGTGAGGAGATCGTCGTGGCCGGCGAGAAGAACGGCGTGCTCGCTGCCAAGGCGCAGATCGAGCAGATTCACGAGGACATGGTATGTAACTACTGGGGCCAAGACTCGCTGTGGGCGTCGTGCGCTGGGCGCCCTCACGGCGGATACCGGCGCGCGCATCCACATCCCGCCTGCCTCCGCGCAGAGTGAGGAGATCGTCGTGGCCGGCGAGAAGAACGGCGTGCTCGCTGCCAAGGCGCAGATCGAGCAGATTCACGAGGACATGGTATGTAACTACTGGGGCCAAGACTCGCTGTGGGCGTCGTGCGCTGGGCGCCCTCACGGCGGATACCGGCGCGCGCATCCACATCCCGCCTGCCTCCGCGCAGAGTGAGGAGATCGTCGTGGCCGGCGAGAAGAACGGCGTGCTCGCTGCCAAGGCGCAGATCGAGCAGATTCACGAGGACATGGTATGTAACTACTGGGGCCAAGACTCGCTGTGGGCGTCGTGCGCTGGGCGCCCTCACGGCGGATACCGGCGCGCGCATCCACATCCCGCCTGCCTCCGCGCAGAGTGAGGAGATCGTCGTGGCCGGCGAGAAGAACGGCGTGCTCGCTGCCAAGGCGCAGATCGAGCAGATTCACGAGGACATGGTATGTAACTACTGGGGCCAAGACTCGCTGTGGGCGTCGTGCGCTGGGCGCCCTCACGGCGGATACCGGCGCGCGCATCCACATCCCGCCTGCCTCCGCGCAGAGTGAGGAGATCGTCGTGGCCGGCGAGAAGAACGGCGTGCTCGCTGCCAAGGCGCAGATCGAGCAGATTCACGAGGACATGGTATGTAACTACTGGGGCCAAGACTCGCTGTGGGCGTCGTGCGCTGGGCGCCCTCACGGCGGATACCGGCGCGCGCATCCACATCCCGCCTGCCTCCGCGCAGAGTGAGGAGATCGTCGTGGCCGGCGAGAAGAACGGCGTGCTCGCTGCCAAGGCGCAGATCGAGCAGATTCACGAGGACATGGTATGTAACTACTGGGGCCAAGACTCGCTGTGGGCGTCGTGCGCTGGGCGCCCTCACGGCGGATACCGGCGCGCGCATCCACATCCCGCCTGCCTCCGCGCAGAGTGAGGAGATCGTCGTGGCCGGCGAGAAGAACGGCGTGCTCGCTGCCAAGGCGCAGATCGAGCAGATTCACGAGGACATGGTATGTAACTACTGGGGCCAAGACTCGCTGTGGGCGTCGTGCGCTGGGCGCCCTCACGGCGGATACCGGCGCGCGCATCCACATCCCGCCTGCCTCCGCGCAGAGTGAGGAGATCGTCGTGGCCGGCGAGAAGAACGGCGTGCTCGCTGCCAAGGCGCAGATCGAGCAGATTCACGAGGACATGGTATGTAACTGTTAAATAAAAGACTAGGTGTCGTTTCTTTAGATGATCGTTTAATTATCTACCCGACAAAGTCGTTTTATAAGTCTACCCTGCAAATCATACAATACACAACACCTCCACGGTTATTCCAAAGAAATTTAATCTTTAGACCGAAAATACAACATACGAAATAGTCTAGGTGAATGGTAGGTAGCTACAACTACCGTTACCCCCGCTGACTTATTTTAGGTTCGGTATTAAGTATGCCAAATGAAACATAAATATTAACAAAACTTACAACTATGAACTTGTATGGTTACCTACCTGATATCTTAGTCGACATTAGTCTATAATTAAAACAATTTCGTAAGAAGGTACCAGGTGCAGAAATTAATCACTAACTAGGTACTACACCTCCCACTCGATTAGTTTACCTCACTACAAAATATCTAAGTAATAATTACCCATCGCCTTATATGCTTGGGTGAAAAAAAAAAAAATACTTATAAAAAAAAAGAACAACTAGTATTAGTACACCTTAGCCATTGGCATACGAGAAACAAATAACAAAATAATTAATAATTAGGTACAGGTTCAAACAACAAAACCTTTTGTATTTGTTTATATGTAACAAACGGAAAGTTATATAAGATTAAAGTTGCTAGTATCTTATAGATAAGTACCTAATATATAATTAAGAAAAGGAACAATTAAAAACTGTAACAATTCGCAAAAAAAAAAAAAAAAAAAAAAAATGTAAGTACTACTTACAAATAGTGATAGGTACCTACGGCAAACAAAATTTAATTGTTTTTACTTCAAATGAAACACTTCCTCGAACCCATATCGAATTGGAGGATTTCGAGGTCTAGAAGGATATCTGGGGGGCTGCGGCTGGTTGGACGGCAGCGCATCAGCCCCGTCCCCGCCAGCGCCACCGCGCCCGCCCGGGCTGCTCGGGCCAGCGGTTCCCGACTGTACCACGCCACTCGGGAAAAGTAACAAATTATTTCCTGAACGCCGTTTTAATTGGTCAACATGACGATGGTTGGTTTCTCCCGTGACAGCTTTTACCGCGTAATCTGTGCTACCTAAACTCTTTTTGATAGTACCTTCAAGCCATTTCTCCGAATGCCTAGAACTATAATTCCTATACCAAACCAAGTCGCCCGCTTGGAAACCGCGGTGCGCACCGCCGGCTGCGCGTTGTTGTCGAACCTGCGTCTCCCGCGCGCGCGCCCCTCTATCTGGTTTTAAACAATCCAGCCGTGTGCGCAAACTTCTACCCTGTAAAATGTTGGCTGGACTGTCCCCCGTCGTACTATGCGCCGTATTTCTATAAATTAGTAGGAATCTACTCAGAGCTATTTCCGAATCGAGATGCTGTTTTTGCGCTTTAAGTAAAACGTGTTTACATATTTTTACAGCGCTCTCCGCAGCCCCGTTAGACGAGGGGTGGTAAGGAGCTGAAAATATATGTTCCACGCCGTTACTCTTAACAAAATTTTGAAATTCCTGACTAGAGAACGGGGGCCCATTATCCGACACCACCTGTTTAGGTATTCCAAACCTTGCCCATATTTCTCGCAACTTAGCGACGACAGCGGACGCTGTCGTACTCGCCATTTTAATAGCCTCAATCCACTTGGAGCATGAATCTACCATTACCAGGTACATCGTTCCTGCAATCGGTCCCAAGAAATCTAGGTGTAACCTGGTCCACGGGCGCTCCGGCCACGGCCAGGCGCGCGGCGCGTGCGCGGGCGGCGCGCCGGCCGTCGCCGCGCACACGGCGCACGCGCCGCACGTTCGCTCGATCGCTTCATCGATGCCCGGGAACCAGGCGTAACTCCTTGCTAATGATTTGGTTTTTACTACGCCCATATGAGTTTCATGAAGCTCCTTTATAACCTTGTCTTGACAACCCGCCGGAATTACTACGCGGTGTCCCCACATGATGCACCCGAGTTCCAAATAAAGCTCCCGCCTCCGATTGAAAAACGGTCTCAATTGTTCTATTTCTACGGTTTCAGGCCACCCATCTAAAATGAAACTTGTTACGCGAGACAGTAACGGATCCTTACTAGTTTCTTTTTTTAGCACCTTGTAATCTAACAGTAGAGCATCCGCCGCAAAGTGGAGATAAGTTTGCTCTGGGTCCCTTTTGTCATTCTCCACTTCACTTAATTTATGTGCTTTAATAAGTCGCGATAATACATCCGCCACGTTTTGTTCCGATCTTACGTATTCTATATCAAAATCGTACGCCGACAAATATAAAGCCCATCTCTGTAACCTACTGGCCGTCATGCTTGGTACTCCTACATTGGGTCCAAAAATACTAACTAAGGGCTTATGATCCGTCCTTAATGAAAAACGCCTACCATACAAGTATTGATGAAAACGTTTTATTGCAAAATATATTGATAACGCCTCTTTGTGTATCTGGCTATAATTGCGCTCGGCCGCGGTGAGCGCGCGCGATGCGTATGCCAGGGGGCGCTCGGAACCGTCCGGATAGCGCTGCGCCAGTATAGCGCCCAGTGCGAAGGAACTGGCGTCACTCGTGACGACCACGGGCAGCGCGGAGTCGTAGTGCGCGAGCACCTCAGCACTTGACAACAAGCTCCTCACTTTTTCAAACGCATTAATCTGTTGTTCTCCCCAATGCCATCGGGTTTGTTTTTTTAACAACGCATGAAGTGGCGCCAAGTGACTACTGAGATGCTCGACGAACTTTGCATAGAAATTGACCATGCCTAAAAATGACCGGAGCTCACTGACGTTACTAGGATAAGGCATCTCCACTATTGGTTTTACTTTTGCTTTGTCTACGCTTACACCATTCCTGTCAATAATGTAACCTAAATATGAGACCCTTTTCTGTAGAAATACACATTTTTCCTTCTTTAGTTTTAAGCCGTGCTCCTGCAACCTAGCTAAAACCATATTTACCGTAGATAAATGCTGCTCTAAACTCCTGCCCGTGATTAAAATATCATCGTAGAACACTACCACATTTTCAAT
Source organism: Epinotia brunnichana (assembly GCA_963854355.1). Taxonomy (NCBI): domain Eukaryota; kingdom Metazoa; phylum Arthropoda; class Insecta; order Lepidoptera; family Tortricidae; genus Epinotia; species Epinotia brunnichana. The sequence goes on along the minus strand of OY977943.1, from coordinate 17,340,763 downwards.
CCCTTGTAATAGGTTACTCATTAACCTTTGAAAAATACCCGGGCTGGAGGCTGCCCCAAATGGCAATCGATTATAGGTGAATAGACCACGGTGCGTGTTAATGACCGTGTAACGTTTCGATTCCTCATCTAGTAATACCTGAGAATACGCTTGTGAAAGGTCCAGTTTTGTAAAATATGTACTACCGCTGAGACCACTAAATACATCTTCTATTTTCGGAACGGGGTATTTGTCGACCATTAAAACTTTGTTCAAAGTTACCTTGAAATCGGCGCAAATACGTAAGCTGCCGTCGGACTTACGTATGGGTACGAGTGGCGTGGCCCAGTCGGAAGTATCAACAGGCTCAATGACGCCGACGCTCAACATGGAGTCGAGTTCAGCGTCGACGCGCTCGCGCAATGCATACGGTAGCGGGCGCGCGCGGTGGAACACGGCGGCGGCGCCCGGGCGCACGCGCAGCGTCGCCGTGTCGCCCGTGAACCGCCCCAGCCCGCCATCAAACAATTCTTTATGCCTGCAAAAAATATCGTTCGCAATTTCATTCTCCGTCTTCGGCTCAACAAAATTTACTGCTGAAGGTACACTAACGCTCAATTCTAATTCTGCCATCCACTGCCGGCCCAACAAATTTGTGGACCGGTTCCCGTTTTCGATAACGTATAAATCAAGATACTTCTTAACCTTATTACACTCTACGGGTACGTTAATGTATCCCAGTGGTCGAATCCTACTGTTATCATACAACTTTAAAACTAGGTCACAGCTACGTAACGGTATGGACTGGAACAATTCCTCATATACTTTGTCACTAATACACGATAAAGCGCACCCGGTGTCGATTTCCATTTTAATACTAACATTGTTTACATTGACTGATATGCTCACCGGTTTGTAATTTGTTAAGGACATCAGATTAATGCACTCGTCGTCAGAGCACTCCTCCGCCTCCTCCTTAGGTTGATATTCATCTTGAAGCCAGTGTGCATGAGAGCCCCGACGTGGGGGCCCGCTGCGCCCACGCGGCCGCCACGACCGCGCGCCCCGAAAAGTGGTAACTCGCCCCCTACCCGAAAATCCGCCGATTTGCTCCATCGGATTTGGACACACGCGTCTTAAATGCCCCATCTTCCCACACCTACTGCAAACGAAACTCTGGAATCTGCATTCCGTAAAGTTATGATAACGGTCCCCGCACGCCGTGCAACCGTTTTTATAATGCACTGCACCGATGTTTGATTGTCGCGGGGTGCCACCAAATGACGCTGCGCCCGGCGCGGGTGCTCCTGCGCTAGCATGATGCACCCCCTCCGCCAACGCGCTCTCAACCCCGCTATGATCCACCGCTAATGCATCTCTTTGCGCCGCCTCCAGGTTCGATGCGATAGCAACAGCTTTTTCGAAGTCTAATTTCGATTCGGTAAATAATCTTTGTCTAAATAGATCGTTATTAATTCCGCATGCAAATTGATCACGTAAATTCTCATTAAGTGCTGTTTTGAATTCACAATAACGGGTCAATTTCTTCAACTCTGCGACATAATCCTTTACCGACTGACCTTTGCCCTGACGACATTGACGAAAGCGAAAACGTTCTGCTAAAACTGACGGCCGCGGTTGGAGATGGTTTTCCATTATTTTCACCACAAAAGCGTATGTTAAATCTCCTGGTTTTTCTGGGCTACATAGGGTTACCATTAACTCGTAAGCTGCGTCGCCGATGGCCGAGATTAATATCGGTAGCCTCATGTCGTCCGCCACCTCGTTGACCTTGTAGTACATTTCTACTCTGTCCACATATACTCGCCAGTTGCCATTATCCACATCAAAAGCACTTAATTTGCCAATAGTCGCCATGTTTTACACCTGAATTTACTTCGAAAAAACTGTATTTCCCATCCCGTCGCCACTGTTAAATAAAAGACTAGGTGTCGTTTCTTTAGATGATCGTTTAATTATCTACCCGACAAAGTCGTTTTATAAGTCTACCCTGCAAATCATACAATACACAACAGTAACTACTGGGGCCAAGACTCGCTGTGGGCGTCGTGCGCTGGGCGCCCTCACGGCGGATACCGGCGCGCGCATCCACATCCCGCCTGCCTCCGCGCAGAGTGAGGAGATCGTCGTGGCCGGCGAGAAGAACGGCGTGCTCGCTGCCAAGGCGCAGATCGAGCAGATTCACGAGGACATGGTATGTAACTACTGGGGCCAAGACTCGCTGTGGGCGTCGTGTGCTGGGCGCCCTCACGGCGGATACCGGCGCGCGCATCCACATCCCGCCTGCCTCCGCGCAGAGTGAGGAGATCGTCGTGGCCGGCGAGAAGAACGGCGTGCTCGCTGCCAAGGCGCAGATCGAGCAGATTCACGAGGACATGGTATGTAACTACTGGGGCCAAGACTCGCTGTGGGCGTCGTGCGCTGGGCGCCCTCACGGCGGATACCGGCGCGCGCATCCACATCCCGCCTGCCTCCGCGCAGAGTGAGGAGATCGTCGTGGCCGGCGAGAAGAACGGCGTGCTCGCTGCCAAGGCGCAGATCGAGCAGATTCACGAGGACATGGTATGTAACTACTGGGGCCAAGACTCGCTGTGGGCGTCGTGCGCTGGGCGCCCTCACGGCGGATACCGGCGCGCGCATCCACATCCCGCCTGCCTCCGCGCAGAGTGAGGAGATCGTCGTGGCCGGCGAGAAGAACGGCGTGCTCGCTGCCAAGGCGCAGATCGAGCAGATTCACGAGGACATGGTATGTAACTACTGGGGCCAAGACTCGCTGTGGGCGTCGTGCGCTGGGCGCCCTCACGGCGGATACCGGCGCGCGCATCCACATCCCGCCTGCCTCCGCGCAGAGTGAGGAGATCGTCGTGGCCGGCGAGAAGAACGGCGTGCTCGCTGCCAAGGCGCAGATCGAGCAGATTCACGAGGACATGGTATGTAACTACTGGGGCCAAGACTCGCTGTGGGCGTCGTGCGCTGGGCGCCCTCACGGCGGATACCGGCGCGCGCATCCACATCCCGCCTGCCTCCGCGCAGAGTGAGGAGATCGTCGTGGCCGGCGAGAAGAACGGCGTGCTCGCTGCCAAGGCGCAGATCGAGCAGATTCACGAGGACATGGTATGTAACTACTGGGGCCAAGACTCGCTGTGGGCGTCGTGCGCTGGGCGCCCTCACGGCGGATACCGGCGCGCGCATCCACATCCCGCCTGCCTCCGCGCAGAGTGAGGAGATCGTCGTGGCCGGCGAGAAGAACGGCGTGCTCGCTGCCAAGGCGCAGATCGAGCAGATTCACGAGGACATGGTATGTAACTACTGGGGCCAAGACTCGCTGTGGGCGTCGTGCGCTGGGCGCCCTCACGGCGGATACCGGCGCGCGCATCCACATCCCGCCTGCCTCCGCGCAGAGTGAGGAGATCGTCGTGGCCGGCGAGAAGAACGGCGTGCTCGCTGCCAAGGCGCAGATCGAGCAGATTCACGAGGACATGGTATGTAACTACTGGGGCCAAGACTCGCTGTGGGCGTCGTGCGCTGGGCGCCCTCACGGCGGATACCGGCGCGCGCATCCACATCCCGCCTGCCTCCGCGCAGAGTGAGGAGATCGTCGTGGCCGGCGAGAAGAACGGCGTGCTCGCTGCCAAGGCGCAGATCGAGCAGATTCACGAGGACATGGTATGTAACTACTGGGGCCAAGACTCGCTGTGGGCGTCGTGCGCTGGGCGCCCTCACGGCGGATACCGGCGCGCGCATCCACATCCCGCCTGCCTCCGCGCAGAGTGAGGAGATCGTCGTGGCCGGCGAGAAGAACGGCGTGCTCGCTGCCAAGGCGCAGATCGAGCAGATTCACGAGGACATGGTATGTAACTACTGGGGCCAAGACTCGCTGTGGGCGTCGTGCGCTGGGCGCCCTCACGGCGGATACCGGCGCGCGCATCCACATCCCGCCTGCCTCCGCGCAGAGTGAGGAGATCGTCGTGGCCGGCGAGAAGAACGGCGTGCTCGCTGCCAAGGCGCAGATCGAGCAGATTCACGAGGACATGGTATGTAACTACTGGGGCCAAGACTCGCTGTGGGCGTCGTGCGCTGGGCGCCCTCACGGCCAAAACGGAAGCCCGCATCCACATCCCGCCTGCCTCCGCGCAGAGTGAGGAGATCGTCGTGGCCGGCGAGAAGAACGGCGTGCTCGCTGCCAAGGCGCAGATCGAGCAGATTCACGAGGACATGGTATGTAACTACTGGGGCCAAGACTCGCTGTGGGCGTCGTGCGCTGGGCGCCCTCACGGCGGATACCGGCGCGCGCATCCACATCCCGCCTGCCTCCGCGCAGAGTGAGGAGATCGTCGTGGCCGGCGAGAAGAACGGCGTGCTCGCTGCCAAGGCGCAGATCGAGCAGATTCACGAGGACATGGTATGTAACTACTGGGGCCAAGACTCGCTGTGGGCGTCGTGCGCTGGGCGCCCTCACGGCGGATACCGGCGCGCGCATCCACATCCCGCCTGCCTCCGCGCAGAGTGAGGAGATCGTCGTGGCCGGCGAGAAGAACGGCGTGCTCGCTGCCAAGGCGCAGATCGAGCAGATTCACGAGGACATGGTATGTAACTACTGGGGCCAAGACTCGCTGTGGGCGTCGTGCGCTGGGCGCCCTCACGGCGGATACCGGCGCGCGCATCCACATCCCGCCTGCCTCCGCGCAGAGTGAGGAGATCGTCGTGGCCGGCGAGAAGAACGGCGTGCTCGCTGCCAAGGCGCAGATCGAGCAGATTCACGAGGACATGGTATGTAACTATTGGGGCCAAGACTCGCTGTGGGCGTCGTGCGCTGGGCGCCCTCACGGCGGATACCGGCGCGCGCATCCACATCCCGCCTGCCTCCGCGCAGAGTGAGGAGATCGTCGTGGCCGGCGAGAAGAACGGCGTGCTCGCTGCCAAGGCGCAGATCGAGCAGATTCACGAGGACATGGTATGTAACTACTGGGGCCAAGACTCGCTGTGGGCGTCGTGCGCTGGGCGCCCTCACGGCCAAAACGGAAGCCCGCATCGTTAGCGCGAGGAGATTGTAGTGTTCGGGGCGAAAAACGCCGTGTTGCCCGCCAACGCGCAGATCGAGTGGATTCATGGCAACATAGTATTAACGCTACTAGAGACTAGCCTCTATTTTTGGCCTAAATAAATTGAGACTTCAAAGATACGAAAAATGATAATAAACATATAATCGTCCAAGAGTAAATTAAAAGTTATGAGTACCAATAGGATGCTATGTTTCAATAAAAAAGTAATTGTTTGACATCTGCGTACTCAAACACAGTGTTTCACGATCAAAACAGAAATTTACTTATTTTTGAGTTCTCTTATTCATGACGTCATAATTCTGTGTCAATTAGGTAGTGAGAGCCGTTTTTGCGGACGCTAGCGATGTCTGAATTTAACTCTAATTTTTGTCTTTTATATTTTAAAAACTGGTTCGTAAGCATTTCATGAAAATAAAACGAAAGCAGTTAATTGGTCATTGCGAACAAGATAACTTACACTTGTATTAACCACAATTGTATTTGTAATAGGCCAAGAAATGCTCGACCGTTCGCGTGGAAGTGCCCAAGTCCCAGCACAAGTACGTGATCGGCGCGCGCGGCACCACCATCCAGGAGATCCTGAAGGAGACGGGCGTCTCCGTCGAAATGCCACCACCTGACTCCACCACCGGCACCATCACTCTACACGGACCTCATAACAAGATCGGCCTTGGTCAGTTATACTTGAACATAAATATGCTGGACGCTGGATGCTCGGACACGCAAATAACACACACAAGACAGGCGCAAAAATCAAATTAAATCTAGCCTGGGGTCAACATTCACCCAAACTATCCAGGATCCGACACTAACCTGTGGAATATTTATTTAAAAAGTAAACAAGTATGTTAAATGGCTTTTAACTTTACAGCTTTATCGAAGGTGTGCGAAAAAGCTAACTCTGTGAAAACGGCAACAGTTGACGCTCCCACATGGATCCACAAATACATTATCGGAAAGAATGGCTCTAACATTAAAAAGATTACTCAGGACTTCTCTAAGGTGAGTTTCACGTTTATTAACATTTTGAATATTTTTTTATTTCTTACTGTCGACGATCGTGATAAGGATTCTTATAATTTTGACATTGTATGCAAAATTATATTGTTATTTTTATCTCAAAATATATAAATCTAAATCTATTTCTGCAAGCACAGGCCGGAAAACATAACAAACATCGTTTCACGAACACTCAGTTTCATTTAGGAAATCTTACTAAGATTTACTCAAAATTGTGGAATTGTCGGATTTACTGCCTTTTATGTCCGCCACCCATAGTATAAATTTACTGCATAAAACTACCATGTTTGGAATGTTATGAGTCTCTTTGACTATCAATTAGTAATGAAATGTTTGTTTTGTAGGTGCATGTTGACATTACGCATTCCGAAGACAAGGTTAAGATTGACGGGCCCCCAGAAGAAGTGGAACGCGCGCAAGTGGAGCTCAATAACTTTGTGCAGAATTTAATCGCAACTCTTACATATGTTGAACTGTCTGTCGATCCTAAATTCTTTAAACATATTATTGGCAAAAGTGGAGCTAACAGTAAGTAAATACATATTTGTTACTATTCCTATTTGTAGTGGCTTGGGCGTGGAACCCTAAACAATACTAATTCTTGAATAAGTTTCGATAATAACAATAACCATGTTATTTTTATTTCCAGTTAACAGACTGAAGGATGAGACTGGTGTAGTTATTAATATTATTGAAAATGAAGGAAACAATGTAATTCGTATCGAAGGCAGCCACCAAGGGGTAGCTGACGCAGAAAGGAAGTTAAGAGAAATGGTTATGAAATTAGAAAATGAAAGATCAAAGGAAGTCTATGTTGATCATAGGTATATCAAGTCTCTCATTGGTGTAAGAGGCGACAAGATAAAAGAGATCCGCGAGAAATTCGAGCGCGTGCTGATCACTCTACCCGACCAGGGCCAGAAGAGGAGTCCAATCAAACTGAGAGGTCCCCAGGAGGACATTGAAAAATGCGAGAAGCACCTAAACAAAATAATCAAGGAAATCGCCGAATCATCATACGTCCAAGAAGTGCCAATCTTTAAGCAGTTCCACAAGTTCATTATCGGAAAGGGCGGCGCCAATCTGCGCAAGATCCGGGATGAGACGCAAACGCAGATCGACCTGCCGGCCGAAGGTGACGACAGTGACGTCATCACCGTGCGCGGCAAGCAGGAGAACGTCGAGGAGGCCGTCAAGAAGATCCAGCAGATCCACAACGAGAAAGCGAACGTAGTCACGGAGGAGGTGACAATCCCGCCCAAGTACTACAACTCGCTGATCGGCGCTGGCGGCAAGCTCATCCATTCCATCATGGAGGAGTGCGGCGGCGTGCTCATCAAGTTCCCCGCCACCGACAGCGACAGCGATAAGGTCATCATTAAGGTAAATATCTTAGTTAACTTTCAGTAACAGCTTGCCCACTATTTTCAATTCAAACATAAATTCACTGCTTATAATTATAGATTAAAAGAAGAAATCTTTCAATCTGTTTTTTTTTATGGGAATATCTGTATCTTTATTTCATCTGGATTAAATCAATAGAAGTATTTGTTTATATTTAATACTTTCTCATGTAACTAATCGCATTGAAATGGGGGCTAGTTATAAAGTCGTAAAAATATAATGTCTCTCCCTACAACACCATAAAATAACTTCTGAGTTTGGTCGTTTTCATTCGAACCAATATGTAACCACAGTGTAAAGAGTAACAGTGGACCGACGCCTTTGACGTTCAAAACTCAAAAAAAAACTCAAAATATTCTTTGTTCAGGTAGGCCTAGTACAAGCACTTTCGAATCGTCAATTTTTAGGGTTCCGTACTCAAAGAGTAAAACGGGTCCCTATTACTAAGACTCCGCTGTCCGTCCGTCTGTCTGTCAGCAGGCTCTATCACACTGTTACCGTGATAGTTCCAGCTGAAACTTTCACAGATGATGTATTTCTGTTGCCGCCATACCAACAAATACTAAAAACACAGAATAAAATAGTTTTTTATAGATAATGGTACGGAACCCTTCGTGCGCGAGTCCGACTCGCACTTGGCCGGTTTTTTAAACATAATCTTAAACTAATTTTTTAGAGAGTTTGCGGGTTTGATAACGTCATGTCCCAAATTACATGTATGCAGCTGGGTGGGGCTCACCCTATACGCCCCTCACACACCGCACGATTGCCCTGTCTGGACGGCTTCTTCGACTGACTGTATTGGTTTATAGACTGACGTAACTGTTGACGTAGGTAACATATAATATAATACATTTGTCTGTAGGGCCCTGGCGAGGACGTAGAAAAGGCCAAAGCGCAGCTACTCGCGCACGCGTCCGAGCGCGAGCTGACCTCGCACACGGCGACCGTGCGCGCTCGCGCCGAACACCACAAGTTCCTGATCGGCAAGAGCGGCGCGAACATTCGCAAGATCCGCGAGCAAACCGGTGCACGCATCATCTTCCCCACGGAGAAGGACGAGGACAAAGAAGCCATCTTTATCATGGGTGAGTGAGGGCGGGTTGCACCAACTTACGATTACAGACCGATCAACGTTAAATTTGGCATTCCATAGAAACTTGTCAAACGTTCCACCAAGGGCTTGTGCCTAGTGATGTGCCGTGGGAATATTCCCGGGAACGGGAATATTCCCATCGGGAACATTCCCGGGAATATTCCCATGTGCCCGGGAATATTCCCAAAACAGGGGAATATTGGATTACATATTGGGCAACGTAAAATTTTATTAAAGTTAGTTACAGGGAATAGTACTCCGAAGAATAAAATGACTTATGCGAAGTATACATGTTTTACAAATATAGTGATTGATATACACTCAAGAGCAAAAGTTTCGGGTCAGTGAAATACCGTCATATTTCCTAAAATAGTGCAAGGTTGTACAGTTTTTTAATCCTGTCATGATCTTTATTAAATTTTATCTAAACTGCAGAAATAAAAGTTAAAAAAAAACACGTTACCAGGTTTAAATCGGACTCGTAAAAACTCATGAAAAAAACAACGTTAACGGAGCGAGATATCGCAAAAATCGTCATATTTGGATGTCGATATTTTTATGATAGGATCCCGAAAATTGCTAATACATTTGGGTATTACGAAGAATAGTATATTATGTCGAGAGATTATACTATGGCAGATATGTTAATGATAATTGAAGCCTGCAATGCCATAAAGAGACGATAAGTCGAAAACACAAACATACGGATACTCTCAGACTGTAAATCGGTACTACAAGCACTGAGCAGTGATAACATCACATCTAGCTTGATATACAAATGCCACCAAAACCTCACAGAGGTGTGCGCAGATAATAGCAAAATTACTATACAATGGATCAAGGGGCACAGTGGCTCAAGAGGAAACGATGCAGCGGATGGACTGGCCAGGAAAGGCTCAGAAACAACGGCATACGGACCAGAGCCAATCTTACCCCTGCCACAAAGCTACATATACAATCAACTGGACCAACACACTAAATACCTACACCAAAGACACTGTGAGGAGATATACACATGCAGACAGACCAAAGAGATTCTGTCGAAACGCGACTACAAACTCACAACTGCACTACTAAGGACACATAGAAAGCAACTGCGCAAGATTGTGGGCATAATAACAGGACATAGTACCTTGAACAGACACCTCTATAACTTAGGTATCACAGACAGCCCCATGTGCAGAGCATGCATGGAGGCAGAAGAAACGACTAAACATATATTACTGGACTGCAAGCAGGTATAATTATACAGAATAAGGCAACTAGGTTCTCCAGACACACAACGGGACGCAGTCAGCAACACTAAGGCACTCACCAACTTTCTAGACGAGCTGGGGTGGTAAGAGTAGCGCCACACCACCGTTTCACGCAAAATGGATGTCGACTTGTGGAAAACGCTCAGTATAACTAATGGCAGATATGTCGAGCACCTCTATGACCAGCATGAGCTCCGCAGAAACAGTAAGTTGTCAATAGAATATGAGTAATGTTACATCAATTGTATTGTACGATAGTGAAATGCAAACGGCAGTGCAACACGTGGTAATTTAACTGTGTTTTAAAATATAGAACGATACTTTATTGTGATAATGCCAATGTAAAGTTTTTAAAATTAAACATTTTATACAAAGTATTCGTACGTGATATAATATATTTAATACAAATAAAGTATGTTACTTTATTCAGGAATACAAGAAAAGTCCTATACTTACTAAGTACGAGTATGTTGCACTGGCTTTCTGACAAATATTTTGAAACCACGTGTTTTTTAAGGTCCAATTGTAACATTATTTATTATTTTTCTCAGGTTGGAATCCACCAAGCTATTTGCAAGTGCGGTTTTGTTTATCTGGCTCGCCATTTTCGCTGTTTGAGCATCCATTGTGGAGAGAAGCATTCCAAAAAGTGAAATTTTTATAAAAATTACCGTCACGAAAAAAGAGACAATGATTTTTAATGAAACTGTGATGATTTATATCGTTTTTGTCAATTAAAGAAGTAGTTTTCTAACAATGGTTTTATTTCGACTAGAGGTATATTCCCGGCCACTATGGGAATATTCCCATGAAGGATGGGAATATTCCCAGAAACATTGGGAATATTCCCGGGAACATAGGGAATTTACTTTCGCAGATGAGTTACACTATTTAATGTCTCGGTAAACTGTGTAAAGGTTAAGGTTTTGATAGAATCGCCAATAACAAAATATGTAAACATACACAATTTCAAAGTTCCCCTATGTTCCCTTCTTGTGGGAAAGTTCCCGGGAACGGCACATCAGTACTTGTGCCCAAATCACGCGAGGTTTTTTTTTTGGCTACTTTTTGACACACACACACACACACACACACCTCCCCCTGGTGATATTTGGTAAGGTTCTTGCCTGCCCCCCTCCCCCCCTATCGTCGTAAAATAGACTCGCTATTTTGAAAAGCTTAACAACTATAGGCCGATAACACTTATTCCAGTCTTATCAAAAGTATACGAAAAAGCTTTCTACAAAAGATTAAATAGCTTCTTGACCAAGAACAAGGTCCTTAAAGAAGAACAAAATGGATTTAGGAAGAATAAATCTACTGCACAGGCTTGTTTCCAACTAAACAATCAAATCACAGAATGCATAGACACGGGTACTCCGGTAGGTGTACTATTTCTTGACATGTCAAAAGCATTTGACACAGTATGCCACAAACGCCTTTTAGACAAACTAGACACGTACGGAATACGTGGACTAGCCTTCTCTTGGATTGAAAGTTACCTAATTAATCGAGAACAAAGCACACAGATAGATAGGATTATCAACGATAGCATTTCTACTTTCAACTCATGCTATAAAGTAAACGAGTACGGTGTACCACAGGGAAGTATCTTGGGACCCCTGTTATTCCTTACTTATATTAATGATTTACCTGACTGTACTAAACATAACTGTATTTTGTTTGCGGATGACACTACTCTGATAATTAAAGGAACAGATATAAATAACTTTGAAGTTGAAATAAACGCTGCTCTAAGAGATGTTATACGCTGGCTTGAATCAAATAATCTCCAAATTAACCTAGGAAAAACAAAATTTATGATATTTAGGTCATATAAGTCTAGGAAGATTCACAATATTACTGTAAACCACGATGAAGATGTAATTGAAGAAGTAAGTAGCACTGTATTTCTTGGTATGACATTGGATACACATTGCAATTGGAAGGAACATGTAGATACAGTCTGTAAAAAAAATAATAAGTTTATTTTTGCATTGTGGCGCCTCAAACAGACGGTATCATTCAAAGCAGCTTTACTGGCTTACCACGGTTATATCATGTCTACTCTGAGATATGGTATAATAATGTGGGGAAACTCTGTCGACGCCCACCGTGCTTTTGTCGCTCAAAAAAAGTGCATCAGAACCCTTTGTGGGGTAAACAAAAGGGAATCTTGCAAGCCTTTATTTATTAAACTTCATTTGTTGACCCTTCCTTGCCTTTACATATACGAAATAGCGGTATTTGTAAAACTCCATACGGAATTGTTCACGTTTATCACTGATAAGGAAACAACTAGGCAACATAGACGAAATAGGTTAGCAATACCAAGTAGCAACAAACTGGTACTCAGAGAGAAAAGTGCTTACAACATGTGTGTTAAAATTTTCAACCAGCTGAACTTAAAACATTGCCACATAATGTATTTAAAAGAAAGTTAAGAATAATATTAGTTGACAATTGTTTTTATAGTATAAATGACTTTTTGAAATACAAATTCTAAAACTAGACAATAACTATAACTATAAATATGACATAATTACAAAAGCCTGTTTCTAATTTTAATTGTTTATTCTATGTTAATTTTATTAAGTATTAATATCATAATTGTTAATTCTAGCTCTTCTATTTGTATTTTAAATTTTTATGAATGTGACATTGTATGGCATGCTTATTATTATCCTACGACATATTATTACTAATTGTATTTTTAGACATTTTGTTTGCATTTGATAAGCATGAATCAAACGTAATGCTAATTTCACATGCCTGTTTGGGCTAAACATATTAAGGAACCAGAAAATGACTGTAACACCTGTCCTTATATTACCATATGTTTAATGTGAATAAACGACATTTCATTTCATTTCATTCATTTCATTTCAGTGCTAAGTAAAGAATTATGTTTAACGAAGCCGAGAAAAAATATCTAGTCGTGTGGTAGATATTTTTTCTTAGTTTCGTTCTCTGTAGAAAAATACGCGTGAGGTATATCCTTATTAATATTTATACATTATTAATTTCCTCACAAATGTGATGAAAAACATTGTGTATAACATGGGCGTAAGAATATTGCAGACTCGAGTCATCAAAAGCCCTCCGCCTCCGGTGTCGGGCTTCTGATAGACTATCGTTTGCAATATTCCAGTTACGCCCCTCGTTAAACAATGTACTATAAAATTTATAAATTATGTTAGCAACAGGGAATAACGCTAGGAGGATAAATTTTTAGCAGTTTTAATGCTTAATACAAAATGAACCTTATTTCATATTGATAATGTTTGCCACAGGACGTGAGGAGCAGGTGGAGGCTGCGCGCAAACAGTTAGAAGTGGCCGTGGCTGAGATCAGCAACGTGGCCGAGAGCGAAATGGCGGTGGCGCCGCGTCACCACAGGCACTTCGTCGCTCGTCGCGGAGAGGTATTCAATTAAAAGCTTTATAAAAAGTGCGGGTCAAAATTGACCAACTTCCTTTAGTCCAATCTATTTGGAATTAAGTACACTTGTTGATACTAATAAAGCTGATCTAAAGAGAAAAAAAAGAGTTCTTTTGGATTTTGCTATGGAACACTAAAAATTACAGTCTGCAGTAAATGCTTGTGCCAAAAAAAAAATTTTTATAGAAGCTTCTTTATTTTCTTAATGATAATACCTGTCGTGCCCTGATTATACATTACGAGTACAATGACGATGAGTTCAAACTCATCAAGTTCTCGATAGAGCGCTTGGCCTAGAAAAAGAGCCGCTTGGTCTCTGAGCTTTTTAAAAGAAGAGGAGAAATGAATCATCCAGATGTGGATGTGTGTGAATGGTGGCCTAAATATATATATTGTTTAAATTGCTAGGTGCTGCGCCGAATCGCCGACGACTGCGGTGGCGTGCAAATCTCGTTCCCGCGTCAAGGCGTCAACAGCGACCGCGTCGTGCTCAAGGGGCCCAAGGACTGCATCGAGGCAGCTAAAGTCAGGATCAACGAGATCATTGAGGATTTGGAGGCTAAGGTAAGTTCTTATTAATCTAAGAATTTCCAGAATAATATTCACTTGACGCGGCGTAAATATACCATGCGGGGCCCATGGCGAAATCATCGGATGGGGGGCTTCTTCATTGTTAGGTACTTCATGTGCTCACGGCCTCTTTGGCCGCGGGGCCTCTTGGCCCGGGGGCCCGTGGCATTTTGCCCGCTCTGCCAGACTGCCACCCTATAGTTACGCCACTGCACTTGACACAACTGAGTATCACTGTCCTGGAATAGTATAGTCAGATAGCCATGAGATGTTTAAGATGTTTTTGTATTTGCATGTTTTACATGTTGGAACTCAAGCTTTTCTTGTGAATATAATTGTTTATACAACGACGGGTAATTTGACTCACATGATTAAATCTTAGTGCTAGAAGAGCTTAGCTCGGCTTCGTAAGTAAGAACCTGGCGAAAATACATTTTCCGGAAACAGAGATGGTATTTTCGCCCCCCTAAACCACAGTGTTGTAAATCTCAACTAAATGTAAGAAACATTTTTGAGAATCCATTCACTAACAAATAAATTTACAAAAGTAGCTCGTATGTCTTAATAGTACCATTTGTACCTATAGAAAATGATATGTCGTAACTGTCTCCTTTTGTTCCAAGGTTACGATCGAATGCGTGATCTCTCAAAAGCACCACCGCACCGTCATGGGCGCGCGCGGCTCCAAAGTGAAGGACATCACGGCCGAGTTCGACGTGCAGATCAAGTTCCCCGAGCGCGACACGGCCGAGGGCGCCGACATCCCTCTGCGCAACGGCGACGACGAGTCCGTCAACGATATCATCCGCATCACTGGCAGGCCGGAGAACTGCGAGGCGGCCAAGAAAGCTTTGCTCGAACAGGTAATGTACCCTTCAAACTTTCCCAGTGCAACGCCATCCCTGTGCATGATGTCCCCGTGCGCAACGACCACGGGTCTACCAATTAAGTCATCCGCATCACTGGCAGGCCAGAAAACTGTGAAGCGGGCAAGAGATCACTGTTCGAACAGGTAACTTACCTCGCAAACATTGAGCACACGGCCATCCCTGGACGTCCGTGATTGTTCACCAAAAACGTCATAGCACCACCAGCAGACCGGAGGAATGCAAGTTGGCCAAAAACGCTCTACTCGGTCGATAAACGTCCCCTACAATAGTAGATTGTACAACAAGCGCATAAAACGAGCCATTTAACCTGAGACGTTTATATCCACCTGAGCCTGTACAACAAGCGCATAAAACGAGCCATTTAACCCGAGACGTTTATATACCCGAGCCTGTACAACAAGCGCATAAAACGAGCCATTTAACCCGAGACGTTTATATCCACCCGAGCCTGTACAACAAGCGCATAAAACGAGCCATTTAACCTGAGACGTTTATATCCACCTGAGCCTGTACAACAAGCGCATAAAACGAGCCATTTAACCCGAGACGTTTATATACCCGAGCCTGTACAACAAGCGCATAAAACGAGCCATTTAACCCGAGACGTTTATATCCACCCGAGCCTGTACAACAAGCGCATAAAACGAGCCATTTAACCCGAGACGTTTATATCCACCCGAGCCTGTACAACAAGCGCATAAAACGAGCCATTTAACCCGAGACGTTTATATACCCGAGCCTGTACAACAAGCGCATAAAACGAGCCATTTAACCCGAGACGTTTATATCCACCCGAGCCTGTACAACAAGCGCATAAAACGAGCCATTTAACCCGAGACGTTTATATCCACCCGAGCCTGTACAACAAGCGCATAAAACGAGCCATTTAACCCGAGACGTTTATATCCACCCGAGCCTGTACAACAAGCGCATAAAACGAGCCATTTAACCCGAGACGTTTATATCCACCCGAGCCTGTACAACAAGCGCATAAAACGAGCCATTTAACCCGAGACGTTTATATCCAGCCGAGCCTGTACAACAAGCGCATAAAACGAGCCATTTAACCTGAGACGTTTATATCCACCCGAGCCTGTACAACAAGCGCATAAAACGAGCCATTTAACCCGAGACGTTTATATCCACCCGAGCCTGTACAACAAGCGCATAAAACGAGCCATTTAACCCGAGACGTTTATATCCACCCGAGCCTGTACAACAAGCGCATAAAACGAGCCATTTAACCCGAGACGTTTATATCCACCCGAGCCTGTACAACAAGCGCATAAAACGAGCCATTTAACCCGAGACGTTTATATCCACCCGAGCCTGTACAACAAGCGCATAAAACGAGCCATTTAACCTGAGACGTTTATATCCACCCGAGCCTGTACAACAAGCGCATAAAACGAGCCATTTAACCCGAGACGTTTATATCCACCCGAGCCTGTACAACAAGCGCATAAAACGAGCCATTTAACCTGAGACGTTTATATCCACCCGAGCCTGTACAACAAGCGCATAAAACGAGCCATTTAACACGAGACGTTTATATCCACCCGAGCCTGTACAACAAGCGCATAAAACGAGCCATTTAACCCGAGACGTTTATATCCACCCGAGCCTGTACAACAAGCGCATAAAACGAGCCATTTAACCCGAGACGTTTATATCCACCCGAGCCTGTACAACAAGCGCATAAAACGAGCCATTTAACCCGAGACGTTTATATCCACCCGAGCCTGTACAACAAGCGCATAAAACGAGCCATTTAACCCGAGACGTTTATATCCACCCGAGCCTGTACAACAAGCGCATAAAACGAGCCATTTAACACGAGACGTTTATATCCACCCGAGCCTGTACAACAAGCGCATAAAACGAGCCATTCAACCCGAGACGTTTATATCCACCCGAGCCACCGGCGAGGGTGGATAGTTAAGTCGAGGGGTTAAATGGCTAAAAGTTTTTGTTTAATTATCGACACGTGATATTAGACTTAGGTACTTCATACTGCCAAGTCATTTAATGGTTCAATACGTTTTAAAATAACAATTGACTCCCTATTTTATCTGGTTTTATTAATTTAGTAATGCAAATCAAATTACAAGTTTATTCTACGAAGTTTTATTGTGTGTGTGGCTGTTAGGCCCGATTATCTTAGTCTTTAAAACAATTTTACTGTGTGCACTAGAGCATAAAAGTGGCATTTTGTGCAGCATACATCCAACACAAAGGCGAACTTTGCGAGCATGAGAAGTGAAATAGTAGATTTTAATACAGTTGCTCAAAAAGTGGTACTTTTTGTGGCTGCGTAGCGTGCGAGAAGCTCAATTTCTCGCACTAGTGCTTTTTACTTTTTAGTTCCAAACTATACTTTCGAAACGCAGTAATTTTATATTAGATTTTTTACTTGGAAATTATGAAATTAAAAACGCTTACGAATACTAGGAGTATTTATTTTTGATCGCGTTAGTATGAAAGTCATTTTTGAAGCTGAACATGTACGCATCTGTAGGTAGACCGCTTAACTCATTCCTCGCTTGCGCAGCGCGCGGGTGCAGGGGTATGACGATAACGGGGTGCGGGCGCCGGGGTTTGCCTTCCGCACGTCGCCCGCAGCCCGTTATAGTCATACCCCTGCACCCGCGCGCCGCGCAGGCGAGGACCGAGTTAAACGGTCCACCTATAGGTACCAGGAGCGCATACGCAAGCAGAAGTTTCGATGCAGCCACTAACAGTTGAGATCGAGGTACAATAATATAAATTTATTTAAAGAATTCATTAATATATAAATGACGAATACTAATTTATTATTTTTTCGCAATTGTATTAAAAAACGTCGTTTACAACACGTGTGAAATGTCTTTTACCACTCGTACCGAGTCTTGCCACTCGCTTTCAGCTCGTGGCAAGATACCTCGGTACTAGTGGTAAAAAGACATTCTTTTCACACTAGTTGTAAAATGTACTATTATACAACAAGCGCATAAAACGAGCTATTTAAACCTGAGACGTTTATATCGTTGGGTTGAGGGGTAAAATGGCTAATTGGGTCGTTAAGTTGAGGGGTAAAATTCCTAATTTAAGCCTGAGTTATACACACTGCTTTTCACTTCTATTGCGAGAAAATAACAAAAATTTGCAAAATTTCATAAAATAATATTAATGCTCATTCCCGCCACTTGACTCATTATAGTACATTACTTACCTAGGGCGGTTAAACAAAGAATGTCTCAGATCGCAGGTATTTGACGCCCGAGCCGAAGGCAAGGGCGATAAATATGCGCTCTGAGGCTTTCTTTATTACCGCCCGTGGTGAGTACAAAATTTTACGTCTCTATCTGGCCAGGAAGTGGGGTTTTCCGCACGCATAGCGTGCGGTAATTCCTACTTTATGGCCAGGTATGACGTAAAAGTTTTTATGTTTAATTTTCGACACGTGATATTATATTTAGGTACTTCATACTGCCACGTCATAACAATAGTTTAGGAGAAAATCGATTTGATCCAAGTCGCCCCTCGAATCATTCCACCATAGTATTTCGTAAAACGTGGCCGTTCCAATTGTTTGAACTTAACTGCTTGTGCTCACGGGCGACGTTTCAATGCCATACTAGTAAAAAACCGGCCAAGTGCGAGTTGGACTCGCGCACGAAGGGTTCCGTACCATTATCTGTAAAAACGGCAAAAAAATCACGTTTGTTGTATGGGAAAATTGCCTTAAAAAATTATTTTATTTTGTTTTTAGTATTTGTTGTTATAGCGGCAACAGAAATACATAATAGACGGAGAGCTGAGGGACCTAAACTGCAACAGTTTTATAAAGGCTGATATTTTAATATTAGGTCATTAATAGGTCGAACATCAATAGCCTGCCGTCAGTCAGCCAGTTTTTGGGACAACTGGCGTGGGGGTGGTTCCGAACTTGTTAAAAAACGCCTACGTCGCAACTGTTTTATAAAATCTGAAAATTTGTCTGTGGATAGTAAGACAACTAACAAACTATGCGGACATAGTCAGTCTGTAGGATATTGGGACAACACGCGTCAGCAGCCCGCTAAACCCGTCAAAAAATTTGGTTGGTGAAAGTGTTTTATAAAATTTTAAAAAATTCGTGCAAGTAGTTCATAGTACCCAAAACAAGACTAACGTAGTCAGCCCAAAGTTTTATGGAACATACGCCGTCAGCAGTCAATAGAACGGCGCGCCGAACGCTTAATTTATATAGCGCGCTCAACCGCAAAATGGTTTTATATTCAGAAATATTTGAAGATCAATACTTTATTTATAATACTTATTAAACAGTCTGCTATATTTTGTACACGGAGAAAAAAAATTACGTTATTTACGTTTTACTCTTTGAGTACGGAACCCTAAAAAGGACGGGCGTGGATGCATTTCCAAGACTGTACCTTTTAGCCCTGCATTCTTGTAATCAGTCATTAATTTGGTAAGACACGGTAATCATACGTAATTTAATAGAAATTCAATAAAACAACGTGGTTGATCACAAGGACATGTAAATATTTTAGAATAATATGTGTGCGACGCATGCATAATTTGCTTATACTAAGATAGGTATGTCATTGAAATATTCTTGAATGAAGTAATAGGCTAAGTAGATGCTAAAAAGTTATTACCCCAAAATATTACGCCTTATCTTAAAGTAGCGTTAACATGTTTGTACGTGTACATGTTCGGGTCCAGTAAGCACGGGTGATTGGTTTTAATTTTTCCTTAAATGATACAATGCGCAGCTACTTAAATTGTTTGAGTTGCGTGCATATATTGTCAATTAGATTTTTCCATGTCAAAGACAATTTTTGGTCTTAGTAAGATTAGGTGAATTTAACCCTTTTCCAGGCTGAGGCGTTATATCGACCACATACAGATTGTCAAACGTGTATCTTTAATGTCAATGAATAAGACTGATATTTGCTTGCTATTTTTAAATTGCCGGCCTGCTTTTATTGTAATAAGGAGTCCATACACAAAGTTTCGAGTCTCTCACTTAAAATTTTAGTTCATCCCCATAAAAACTACCAACCCCCTTTTTACCCCCTTGAGGGTGGAATTTTCAAAAATCCTCTCTTATGTTATATATATATATATATATATATAATATATTGTGAAAAAATCTGCTTTCTAGGTTCAACGGTTTGGCATAGGCGTTGATTTAAGTGAGTCAGTCAGTCAGTCAGGACTTTTACGTTTATATATGTATACTTAGAGAAGATTTCATACTGGACAAATTTCCATTTGGGCTCAATTAATTTAGAACAAGAAAAAATTGGTCATAAAAAAGTACAGACACAATTACAATTTCACTTTTGATGGTATTATTACTTTTGGTTTTATTTCAAAATGTTCATTTCGTGTTGACGATTTTCCATTTGTGGCAAATGATAGTAAATCAAATTCGGATTTATATTGTCCTGTTGTATGTACAGTCAGCAGCAGAAGTAGCTAAGCGGGCCGGGTGTTCAAAATGACCAGCACACGACTTTATTCTTAATAAATTAAGAGCGTGTGTAGGTCATTTTGAACACCCGGCCCGCTTAGCTACTTCTGCTGCTGACGGTACATGCACGCCTGTCTCTGTAAATATTTATTTATTTAATTGTATGGCGTTTTCTTGAAGTAGGAATATAGATAATTTATAAAAATAGTAGCTTATACATCAACATCGAGATTTCACAACCAATCCTTCGGGTGTTAAATTATAGAGGTCCCCCGGGTCGCCCTGATAACATCTTTTAGGACATCGCTTAACGATATGGTCTGTAAATATAATAGTGAATAATACCATCGTGGGTTAAACACTATGGTTTATTCATATAACAATTGCGACTAGTCAACTCGCAACGCACTGCGTGTCCTTGATACTTTTGGCTGTTGATTATGTCTGGATGTGTATTTACGCAGCTGTTCATATTTTCCGTTCCGATTGAGCATTCGACCACGGCACCATTCGACTTTTAATATGACCTAAAGTGTGTAATAAATGTACAGTATCACATCAATTGAGGAAAGTTAATGAGAATTTGTCGAAATAACAATACTAAACTATTCATAATACAAATGTATTCTGCTCATTAATAATCATGAACAACTTACGCAAGATTTACGTTGTAAGTTATGTCAGTCATTATTATTCCATTGACATAAGAATCATACTATATGTTCTGAAAAGATATGAAAATACTTGTTGGTATAATTGTTATCAAAACCAATGCTGCAGCACCGTGGCTATAATAAATCATTACAACAAATTATGTAGTTCCAGACTACGTCAAAAAAGGACGGGCCAGGGGTCTGTTTCGTAAGAATATTAGGAGTTTTAATCTTATTTCTATACATCGAATTGTATAATTCTGTGGGCATGGATGGACGGATCCTTGCTATCCTCGACTCTGAATGACCGCGATAACGCCGTTTTTAGGGTTCCGTACGCAAAGGGTAAAACGGGAGCCTATTACTAAGACTCCGCTGTCCGTCTGTCTGTCTGTCTGTCTGTCCGTCTGTCACCAGGCTGTATCTCATGAGTCATGAATCCTGATAGTAAGACAGTTGGAATTTTCACAGATCATGTATTTCTGTTGCCGCTATATCAACAAATACTAAAAAAGCGGCCAAGTGCGAGTCGGACTCGCACATAAAGGGTTCCGTAAAATAAATTGCAGTTTACGATTTATGACGTATTAAAAAAAACTACTCACTAGATCTCGTTCAAACCAATTTTTTAGTTTTATCATTCTCTTATTTTAGAAGTTACAGGGGGGGGGGGCACACATTTTACCACTTTGGAAATGTCTCTCGCGCAAACTATTCAGTTTATAAAAAAAATATATTAGAAACCTCAATATCATTTTTTAAGACCTATATACCCCATATGATGATTTTTTTTTTTGAGTTTCAGTTCTGAGTATGGGGAACCCCCAAAATTTAATGTTTTTTTTTTTAGATTTTTGTGTGAAAATCTTAATGCGGTTCACAGAATACATCTACTTACCAAGTTTCAACCGTATAGCTCTTATAGTTTCGGAAAAAAGTGGCTGTGACATACGGACGGACAGACAGACAGACATGACGAATCTATAAGGATTCCGTTTTTTGCCATTTGGCTACGGAACCCTAAAAACTAAATAAAATAAATATTTAAGGGGGCTCCCATACAACAAACGTGTTCTTTTTGCCGTTTTTATAGATAATGGTACGGAACCCTTCGTGCGCGAGTCCGACTCGCACTTGGCTGTTTTTTTTTAATTCGCCGCATATTTCACGAGATTACTGCGATAAGGATAAAATACGTAAAATACTTCTTATTAATTAAAGTTATCCAAATTACACTGGTCATAATATGTGTTCCCATTAGTATTTGAACGAATTAATCTCAAATTGAAATTAAAATCCGATAATTTACCCCAGTTATCGGTCGTTGTGCTCGCTCTCGTGTGCCTTAATTACTTACTACAACTTTAGGCTATCAACGGCCCTTTCCAATCAGCTAATAAATCTAACAGGCGCAGCCATACGTTCTGCTACTGGAGAGCCTCAAGGGTTTTCCACTTACCACCATTACCCTTATTGCAACATGATCACACACACAGCTTTTTATGTATAATTGAATATCGTATACATCTACTAACCCTGACCTGACTGGTTGAGGTGGATTAAGAAAGAAAACAAACTGTACTTTTGACACTTGACCTTAAGGCCTTAAAACATACATCGACCAATACATTACAAGTCTTGTAATAACATAAACAAGATAAAATAAGAAGAGTTTCTAGTTTGAAACTCCTCACCACCCGCTAGTTCGTAGCCTATTCTAAAAAGCGGCGGGAACTATCCAAATAATTGAATAATTGAAATGAATAGTTCCATTATAGTACGAATATTAATGAGGGTGTATCATGTCAGGTCCCGATCACCATCGACGTGGATGTCCCTAGCGAGCTGCACAGACTGCTGGCGGGCCAGAAGCGGCGAGAGCTCATGCAGACCTACGATGTCCATATACTGCTGCCGCCAAACGACGAACCCTCTGACATCGTCAAGGTAATCTTACTATGAGACGTGTAATATGTATGTGTAATATGAGACGGATCAAGGAAAGTGTCTCATTCGCCGTCCTGAACCCAAAATATAAGTGAGGAAACTGTTTATATTTTTTTAAAATAATTGACACAGCTGAAAAGTCTGCAACTTTTTTCTGGTGCTAAGGAAGGTTATTACTATCAACAAAAAAATAATCAGGCACTTCTAAAATTTACATTCATTCCCCATTGCACAGGTCGACAGAATTTTTAAATTTTTGCCCAATAAGTATAAAAATATTGCAATAATAGCATATACCATTTAAATAAGTTTTTTTTTCAAAAATTTCATTTTTGGTACAAGATTTTACTGCCGACTGTACTTTTCTGCATACCATCATCAAGTACTCATTGAGGTGATTCTAACGAGCCCAAACTCGATGGGGTTGGTCGTTTTATTGCGGAGTTCCTATGACCACCTTCCAGCTCCAGCATCAGATCAGCTCCAATTCATCATAATATTGTATTGTCATGCGATATACCTATGCTTGCAAAATTTCAGCTCAATTGGATAACGGGAAGTGACTGAAAAATGGATTGCAAATTTTGACGGACAACTTACATACTTACATATTTACATACATACATACATACGAACAGTGCAAGTTAATATAAAGCTTGTAAAACAATGAGAATATATTAACTTAACAAAGATACATTTATCTTCTTGTCGCATTTATCCTCTGCTAATGTTATTCAAATATTCCTGCATGTATATATAAATGCGAATAGTTAACGATCCTTATGTATAAACTTTATGTTAGCCTAATCGTTTGTGATTTTCGACTTTTATAAATTAATGCGTAATGTTGTATTTTTTCTGTAACCTCAACTGCTCATTAGTAAGTGCAAAATTCAAGGAAGGAAAATATTAAAATACTCGTACCAGTTCACTGATATTTATAATAATAATAATATTTTTTTACTGATACAGGTTACTGGAACGCCAACAAATGTTGAAAAAGCGAAAGAAGCACTTGCCGAGAAAATCGTCGAGATGGAGAAAGAAAAGGAAGACAGAGCCTTAAGGTAGAGTACTAACAAAATCATAAGTGTTAATGCAAATGGTACGCGTATGCTACTACTGTTACTAGCGGCCTCTCACAATAGCGAGTAGTTGCGCGACGTGACAAACATTTGTTTAAAGCAGACGTCACATTGCACGAGTGTCGTCTTTGCCCTCATACATATGGATTAAGGCCGTGTAATGGAACAATCTGCATAATGCTTAAATTCTATCTTGACTCGTATTTTGTAACCACTGTTTATTTTTCTTTGTAAAATATGAATAAAAGAAACGCCGATATGCTACTACATTACGTTCGTTTGTGATGTCACTTACTTGAGTTTTTTGAATTCATCATAAACATTATACGATGTATTAATTAGGACTGCATTACTATTTATAATGAATAGGTATTACAGTACCTAGATTATACTATTAGGGGGGACGATCTTACATAAACTGATCTAGTCCAACAGTAAGTTCAATAAGGTTTTTTTATGGGCATTAGACGATGATATACATACTTCGACCAAGCATGAATAGAATTTACTTATTCCGAAATTAGCCCAGTCAAACTTTAATCAAATTAACTCCAGCTTGGTAATACCAGATCTAAATTGTAAAAATTTACTCCTTAGATACATCCTCACTTATCTATAATCGTAGTGAGCCAACTAACAAGGTTAAGCGAAACATCACAAAAACACGTCGTAACTTCGACGACCTTTTAGTGACCCTGCCTACGAAGCCGGGAGGTCCCAGGTTCGAATCCCGGTAAGGGCATATATTTGTGTGATGAACACGAATATCTATTCCTGAGTTTTATTTATCTATATAAGTATGTATATCGTCGTCTAGTACCCATAGTACAAGCTTTGCTTAGTTTGGGACTAGGTTGATTTGTGTAAGATTGTCCCCAAATATTATTATTATTTTATAATTATTATATTACTTACCTCAATTTACGACAGGTCATACGAGCTGAAGTTCAAAGTGGACCCTGAATACCATCCCCTGGTGATCGGCAAGGGCGGAGTCGTGATCACGAAGATCCGTACTGACTACGGCGTGCAGATAAACTTGCCCAAGCGCGGGGAGCCGGACGATGACGTCATCACCATCCAGGGCTACGAGGACAAGGCGCATCAGGCCAAGGACGCCATCATGGCCATTGTGCATCAGCTGGTGAGTCATATATGCATGGTTTAAGGCGCCGTAGGTTCATGGTCTTCTTTCGTTCTCACTGAGCAGAAGCGTGATCGAGATGGAAGATCGGATATCATGGTTTTTTATTTGAATTTTTCGTGCGTTTATGTAAATCAAAAAGTAATCACTAAGTTCCCTCAAATATGACATTGCCGATTTTTAGAACCAATTTCAATATGTTTAGTTTTTGTGTATTATTTTAGACCTTTGTGTATTAGTTTTGTATTTTAGACCTATGTTCGTGATTTTTTTTTATTGAGCGAAAACTATTCGTATTTTTTTGAAACCATATTATTATAAACAGACGCATTATATTGTTTCAAAAACTTTGTTCGCTTAATTTCGCTGAACCTACGTCGCCTTAACTATTATCTTTCATCAGTTCATTACAATGTTGCCTGTGTAGTCGTGGTCAACATATTGTTAGTAGCGAGTTATATGTAGATACCTTACCCGGCTTCACCTACTCCCTTGCATTCGTTCGTCTGGATAAGGACTGCTACGATCGAAGTTCGAATCCATCTCTGTCGCTCTGTCGCATTAGCAGTATTGGTGTGACTGACATGGAGATATTCGAGACCCCTGGAATCTGCATAAAAGCGGCCAGTTCATTGCGGCCTCGATTTAATTTTTCCGCCTCATAGTATGAGACTACGTGGAGGATCACCGTTTATATTTATTCATGTATAATCTACAACAATTTACATGAACTTCTAGTAAGAATAATGATCAGATGCGACAGGACAGGAGATTCGTTTTTACCAATTAATTAAATAGTATACAAAATAATCAAAACAACGTGTGTAACAGTGAAAGAACATGTTTCATTATAAATAACAAGTTAGCAACTAACTTCAAACAATCATTATCATAGCCAAACAATTACGACAATAAAAATACTAATTACAATAGGCTTGTTGCATGGTGTTAAAATTGATAGCGTCGTGTTGCTAAATGGATAGTAAACCATCAAATTATTGTAATAAAGTATAAATTACAAAATATAATTCAAATCATAAAAAGATATGAACCTTGAAAGTTTTGAAAAAAAAGTTTTTTTATTTATTGTTCAAGAGTAAGTTTAAAGGTACCAATAGAATCCTTACGCTTTTATAGAAACAAATTTGTATGACAACTATGGACCTAAACGCAGTATTTCGCGACCGAAACAGCAATTTACTTCATTTTCCATGCAACGGTTAGTACAAATTGCACGGTGTGACGTCATACTTTAAAGCCAATCAGTATACAGCGTTTCGGCTGCTGTCAGCGAGGTCCGTCTTTAACTCGATTTTTTGGGTATTAACGTCCTTTAAATGTAGTTGCTTCCATACAAACATTTGTTCATCTACAAAAACTGGTTCGAATGGCATCGTAAACAAATTTAATGTCACAAGCCCATTCATCCTCAGATCAACTGAACTGAAGATATATCAGATATCACAGTTCACGATTAACAGATTGTTTGGCAACTGTTTAATTTGGCAAACATTTCATTTCACTAAATGTCTAACTTGTATTAGTATTTTGGGTAACTTTTCGCCTGTGAATAAATGATTTATTATTATTATTATAATAAATGATTTTTGCCGAGTCCATCGAATATGTACTGCTCAGGAGATTAAAAGTCGTGTAAAACTATTAGATTAGGTTTATTTTATAGCTATTAGATTAGGTTTATTTTATAGCTATAAGGTTATGAAGTTTTCTCCGAATAAAATCTAAAATATTATCTTAAACTAGGTCAATCAACTTTTTTTGTAGCTTGTTGGCGTCTCCTGAGTCACTTTTTCAAACCATGATGTATTACTAAACACTGCTTGTGTCGTTTCCAAAGACAACGTGTGTGCATTTGACTCTTACGCCATTTTAAAATAAAACGAAATCACAGGTCAATGTGACATCGCGACGTGACGGCCCTATATACTACTAGTTCCTATTGAAATCATGTAAATTCCGGGTTTTCCGTAAAATATTGCGATTAGGGACGTATTTGTTGTACAATTTCTTTTTATTTTACATAAGAACCCTTTGATGGTCTTTAATTTACTATTCGATGATTAAAAAACAAATAGGAAACTATCCCATGTCTTTTTAACAATTGTATTATAATTTATAATATTATATAATTTACTAGCGACCTGCCCCGGCTTCGAACGGGTTCATATGTATATACATGCATGTATTATAAACCGTTCTCTTGAATCATTCTATCTATTTAAAAAAACGCATCAAAATCCGTTGCGTAGTTTTAAAGATTTAAGTATACATAAGGACAGACAGACAGCGGGAAGCGACTTTGTTTTATACTATGTAGTGATACTTTATTGTGATAATTGAATGGTTTACTATCCATATCCAACAGTCGTTATGTGGTAGTTTCCCAAAGGTTTAGTTTGACATTGAACATTTTATTAGGACAACCAATACCGCGAGGAAGTGGACATCGACCCGCGAGTGCACAGACGGCTTATCGGGCAGCGCGGCAAGAACATCCGCAAGATAATGGACGAGTACAAGGTGGACATCCGCTTCCCGCGGCAGGGCGACGACAGCGTCGTGGTCATCACGGGCGACGAGGATAACGTGCTCGACGCCAAGGACCATCTGCTCAACGTGGCCGAGGAATACGTGAGATTAACACCTTTTTACTAGCTAAATTATCTAATAAACTTGAACACTGGAATATAATACACGTAATATAGCCAGAAAAGGTGTAGCTTCTTTTGAAGTAGCTCAACTTGAACACCTGGACCAAAAGCGCCGTTTAGGTACGGAAGACTCGACCTAGACCATCTTATGCATATAATTACAATGACCAGAGGCCCTAGCACACTAGGTTGTATGTCGGCAAAAATGTACTTAAACGTCACGTAAAACGCGACATAAAACCTACCTTGTGCTAGGGCCTCAGGGCCAGCTATACTGCACACAATGTGACCGGACATTTAAAAAAAACCGGCCAAGTGCGAGTCGGACTCGCGCACGAATGGTTCCGTACCATTATCAATAAACATATTTATTTTATACTGTTTTTAGTATTTGTTGTTATAGCGGCAACAGAAATACATCATCTGTGAAAATTTCAACTGGAACTATCACGGTATCAGTGAGATACAGCTTGGTGACGGACAGACGGACGGACGGACAGACAGCGGAGTCTTAGTAATAGGGTCCCGTTTTACTCTTTGAGTACGGAACCCTAAAAACTAAGTTCGGCTTTGCGAGCCATATTCGCGCTCATCAGAGGAAATTGTAAGGGTCGCCGTCGTCGGATACGACAAGGAGGACTATATATACATATATTAACTTGCAATCGTCATCATCATATCAGCCGAAAGGCGTCCACTGGTGGACATGGGCCTCGCCCAAAGAATGCCAATGTGACCCCGTTGAGTTTGGACTCGTTAAAATCGTCTCAGTGAGTAGATTTATTTAATCATATGGCGTATTCTATATTGTAGGCTTTATTATTTTATTATAAATCAACATCCAGGTTCCATCCAGGCAAAGAAACTTATTATTCAATATGTGGTGCCCCTTTTCATCATCATCATCAGAATCTATACTTCCTTACTATACTATACAAATATTATAAAGAGGAACAGTCTGAGATCGTAAGTTTGTATGCAGGGGACTCTCCGGAATTACTGGACCGATTTCAAAAATTCTTTAATTAGTTTGTCGTCATTTGATTGGGTATTTTCGAAACAATATGTAATGGAATGTTTCTCCTCAGTTGCAAGACGTGTCGGATCGTTACACGCGGCCCACAGTGCCGTCGCTCGGCGACTTCGGCGAGGCGCTCGCCAGCGAGCCCGCGCCGCCGCCGGCCGCGGCGAGCGGGCCGGGCGGCGCGGGGGGCGCGACAGGCGCGGGAGGCGCGGGAGGCGCGGGAGGCCCGCCGGCCGCCGGCTTCGTGGTCAAGGGCGGGCCGTGGGAGCAGCGCGCGCCCGACACGGCGTCCACGCTCGACTTCCCGACCATGCCAGGCGCGCCGCGCGCCGCGCCCGCACCGCAAGCCTCGCCCGCCGCCGCCGCCTGGGGCCCGCGCCGCTAGTGCCGGCGCCGCAGTTCTACGAGTCACTTTCCTTTACATTAGTGGCTCGTGTGACGGCTGTCATGAGGGGCCCGCCCGTTGCGTGGCTCTGGCGTTCCGTCTCCGTCGCGTCTGTGCCGTTGCGAGCACTAATTTTTTGTTCTAAAAAGATTTACACGAAAAAGGAGCGTAACTGATATAATCGAATGTTATTTACATAAAATTATGTATTTTGTTCATAGTATAGAACGATTATTATTATTATCGATTATTATAAAATCTGGTATTTTCTACTCCCCGAAGGCCGCGACGCGATCGGTCGGCCTATTTCGACTGCGCGGTCGCACCGAGCCGTACGAATACATTAGATTAGCTGCCATAATTTAGGCGACAATCTATTACATTATATATATTAGCTGTCATAATTTAGGCGACAATCTATTTTTACGCATCCAGTGAGATTGCTGCATTTTCCGATAATTCATTTTCGTTCCGAACTTTAGCAACGAAATTGGCTGATCGATTAGTTATTATTTTATCGTATATGTGTATGCATGATGTTAATTTTAATGAATTATATACCATGTAATGTCATAATGGAAGATGCCATTTCACTAAGTTGTTAATATCCTATATTATCTGATAAAATATACCCGTTTTTTAAGAGTCCTCTGAACCGCGTTGTGCTAAGCTATCTTATTGATATACTAATTATTAACGCAGCTGACTTTCATACCATGTTGTATAATTTTAAGTATTAAAAACTATTCCTATTTTATTTACATATGTGTATGTAAAACAAATACAGTATGTAAAGCTATAGGTAGTCAACAATATTCCAGGATGTTGTTTACTCGCACGTGGCACTCGTGTCGTTCTGGAGGATCCTTAACATACATCTCGTGGTTTGTCCTAGTTGAGTGCATAATTTAAATGTTTCTGTGTACTTATTGTTTTAAATTATAATAAAATGTCTATTTTTTTCATAATAATTTTCATATCTTATTTTTTCTATACTATGTTTTGTAAGTGTTGCCTATAACAATAAATGAATCAGTAATATAAATAACTCAAGAATGAATATTTTTACAAAGTAATTTGTACATAGCAAATTGTGTTTGAAATATATTAATAAATCTTTTACAAGAATTTCATTGTTGTTTTCTTTCCCAAATACGTATAGTTGTTTTTGCCGTCATCGGTAAATGAGGTGAGGTTTGAAATGTGTATAAGTATTTTATATTGGACTCAATTGACAACATTAAGTTTATTGGGTCGCTATATTCTGTTAAGAAAGAGGAGCACTCCAATAGTTTTAAATATTCCCAAATGAAAATTAGTTCAATAGGGAACATTACTGCAATGTTCTGCCGCCAGAGGCAGCACTACCACTAATAGTAAACCAGTATAGGGATTCACACACACATGTACAATTGATTGTCAAATGAGTGACAAGGATGCTTGCATAGACAATACCGCAAGTGGGAACGAGATACAATGTCAACGCTGCTAGTGTCGCCACCTACGAAGAGTTTTGCGTAATGTGCCCTATTTAATAAAAAGGCTGCCCTAAATTTATTATGATGATTCGCCGATATTTATGTGTCAGGAGGCAAAACAATTCAGATTCCTATATACATTTTCTAGAAAAATGAAATGTGTATTACAAATTAAAGCACTCTAAGTCACGTTTGTGAAATAATATCACTGAATTACCATTCTTATGTTTTATTTTTCCTGTATTATTTATGTTACTCTTAATCATCTCCACTTATAATCTCCACTTATAATAAATCTCTAAATTAAAAAAAGAATCAGCCAGTTTGAAACTAAGCTTTGCGCGGTTCGAATGTTCTCAGCATCCCATGAACGGAAAAATATGAAACATTTTATATAGGTACATTATTATTCTAGCTGCAACTTAGGATAGTTTTTATCCGACTGCGACAGTTAATTAATTTTCCGAAATATACGACTTCATTTAATTTTTCGTTTATTTTTATTGAAATCAAACGCTGCTCCAACTGTCAGCTATAAGAACCGTCAAATTTTCGTCAAAATGGCGGAATTGCTTTGCTTTTCACTTATTAATAATTTAAATCCCGTCTACGATATACCTTTACGAGACAAATGCTAAAATATAAACCATAAAAAAATATTCGATTCTGATATGAGAACTTATATGCGCAAATGTCGTTTTATGTCGTAATTTCAATAAATGAAATCAACAAATTTGAACAATATAATTAACACGAATTTGTTTTTTTTGAATTCTAACAAGCGACATTAAAACGGATGTAGCTTCATAATTTTTTGAGATATTTGAATGGGAGTTTCATTATCTTCTATCTATTTATACATAATAAATGCCTATGTCCTGACTGACTTATTCACTCAATCTCTCACTCACTCACTCATCAACGCACAGCCGAAACTACTAATCTTAGAGAGTTGATTTTTGCACAGTATGTTGCTTTTATAACGTGGGCTAGGGATAAAAAGGGATTTTTGAAAATTCTACCCCTAAGGGGGTAAAATGGGGGTGCAAAGTTTGTATGGGAGAACCTTTTTTTTTTTGAGCTATAGACTTAAACTTTGTAGAAAAATTAGTTATTAGAATACAAATGAAACATTTTCAGCGTTTTGGAAAATTCCACCCCTACGGGGGTAAAATAGGGGTGCAAGGTTTGTATGGGGGAAACATTTTTTTTTTAAATAGAGACTTAAAACTTTGTAGAAAGATCAGTCATTAGAATACAAATAAAGAACTTTCAGGGTTTTAGAAAATTCTACCCCTAAAGGGGTAAAATAGAGTGCAAAGTTTGTATGGGAAAAACTACTTTTTTTTAAATAGAGACTTAAAACTTTGTAGAGAAATTATTCATTAGAATACAAATAAAGTACCTAGATTCAGTGTTTTAAAAAAATCTACCCCTAAGGGGGTAAAATAGGGGTGCAAATTTTGTATGGGGGAAACAATATTTTTTTTAAATAGAGACTTAAAACTTTGTAGAAAGATTAGTCATCAGAATACAAATTAAGTACTTTCAGCGTTTTAGAAAATTCTACCCCTAAAAATAGGGGGCTAAAATAGGGGTGCAAAGTTTGTATGTGGGAAACTATTTTTTTTAGCTAGAGTCCTAAAACTTTGTAGAAAGATTATTTAAATACAAAGAAAGTACTTTCAGCGTTTTGGAAAATTTCACCCCTAAGGGGGTAAAATAGGGTGCAAAGTTTGTATGGGAAAAACATATTTTTTTTTAATAGAGACTTAAAATTTTGACGAAAAATTACTTATTAGAACATGAAAAATACTACATTCGGCGTTTTACAAAAATCATTCCCTAAGGGGGTTAAAAAAGGGTGCAAGGTTTGTATGGGGAACACTTTTTCTGAGCTAGACACTTAAAACTTTGTAGAAAGATTACTTATAAAAATACAAAAAAAAAAGATATTCAGCGTTTTGAAAAAATCTATCCCTAAGGGGGATAAAAAGGGGTGCAAAGTTTTTATCAGGGAAAGTTTATGTTTTTGAGTTAGAGACTTGAAACTTTGTAGAAAGATTACTTATTAAAATACAAAAAAAGAACATTTTTAGAAAATTCCACCCCTAATAGGGTTAAAAAGGAGAGCAAGCTTTGCATGGGCAACACTTTTTTTTGAGTTAGACTTAAAACTTTGCAAAAAGATTACTTATTAGAATACTAAAAAAGAACTTTCAGCGTTTTAGAAAACTCCATCCCTAAGGGGATCCTTAAGATCCTTAAGAAGGGTAGCCAGTGTTGTGTGGGAAAAACTTTTTTTTTACTAGACTTAAAACTATTCAAAATGTTACTTATTAAAATTAATAATAAAGTACTTTCAGAGTTTCAGAAAATTCCACCCCTAAGGGGGTTAAGAAAGCTTTGTATGGGCAACACTTTTTTTGAGCTAGAGACTTAAAAGTTTACGAAAAAAGTTCTTTCAGCGATTAGAAAAATTCAACCTCTAAGGGGGTTTAAAAGGGGGTTCAAATTTTAAATGGCGAGCAATAAAATTTTAAAGTGTGAGTAAGAGATTTTTAACTTCGGTCTTATTCTGTACGTTAAAAGACTACAAAACTGATTTCAGAGTTTTTCCAAATTCATCCCCTAAGAGTGTTAAAATTTGTTCAAAGTTTGAGTATTTCAAGGCATTTTTAAAGTAGGTATGAGATTTTTAACTTTGGTTTTAGACTGTTTGTTCACAAACTAGAAAATGAACATCAACTTTTTTTTTAATTATCCCCTAAAAGAGGGTTCAAATTTTGTATTGAGAGAAATCATTTTCTAAGACGATAAAAAGTTCTACGCGGACGAAGTCGCGGGCAACAGCTAGTATGTAATAATTTCAGATTTTTTTCAAGGTATACTTCTGAGATAAGATACCGAGATAGAATACCCCCTGTATTGGTTTTTTTTTCAACATTTTCCTTAATAATTAAAAAATTAACCACTGTAGAAAATACAAACGGTTTTAGAAAGCGCAACTCAAGCCCTTTCATATGATACCCCACTTGATCTATTAACTAGACTTTAAGTTTTTAACCCCCCTCATATTCGTCATTTACACAGAAAATAAAAATGTATATAAAAAAAAAAACATTTTCCATACACGTGTCTTAAACCTTCAGTTGTTCCAAAGGGTATGTATCGCCGTGTTTGTATGGCGAAACTGCCTTTGACGAGAAAATGGTTTTCCTTTTGCTTTGATAATTATCTTTAAATTCGTTGTAATTTCATCAAATATCAGCCTCAAAATCGTCGTGATTTTTAGAGATAATTAAAAAAAAGGAAAATTGGGTTTATTTATTATCTACTAAAGTAGTGGCCCGATCTTTTTGAAATTTGTATTTATTATGTAATTATAGAGGACTTTTTATAAAAAAAAAATACCATTAATTTTTTTATTTAAGTAAAAACAAAAAAAAATATTTCAAAAAACATTTTTTTTACTTTTAAGGTGCCGACACCTTCCAATATTGGATATTTTATAAACCATTTCATACTCTACCATATATATATATATATATTTTAAATATCACTCGGATCAACACGTTAAAAAAAGCGAATTTGTCACCTCTCATACATAGGTTTCCCTTTACTAAAAGCGAATTTGTACTAGGTAGGGTAGACACAATACTCTTTATGTACCTACTAAGTCATTGGAAATATAATATTAAAGTCCTATAAATATTTGCTGTTAAGACAAAGACAAATCGTTTTTTTGTTAGACTCTGACATTATATATATATATATATATATATATATATATATATATATAATAGAAATAGATTTTGGGTCAGTCTAGAACTTTTTCTCCATAGTAAATGTATGAAAACAGTTTTCTTTAATTTCTGGCTTTTTTGTACATTACCGAAAGTTGACCCCAAGGAAACTATTGATACTGGATAGAAATGGAATCGATTGACATAAAAAAATACATGTTAAAAAAAAAACATTTTCATACAAATTGTATGGGGAAAGTTTTTCTCGATTTATGGATTTTCTAGTCGGATATTTCTTTTTGGTCCTATACAAGCTTTTGATCCTGGACAGGAACGGGATCGATTGGCATCAAAAAAAAGTTGGTCAAAAATGACCATTTTCTCGCACCCTGTATGTTTTTTCCAAAATCTGTACACGCCAATCTTCATTAATTTGAAATCGAAGGATGGTCTTCTAAGACCATTTTCGCCTAGCAACGCGGGATCTGGTAGCTGCCCTTACTGACCCAAAATTTATTTCCATTATATATATATATTTTTACGTCATACCTGGCCATAAAGTAGGAATTACCGCACGCTATGCGTGCGGAAAACCCCACTTCCTGGCCAGGTAGAGACGTAAAATGTTGTACTCACCACGGGCGGTAATAAAGAAAGCCTCAGAGCGCATATTTATCGCCCTTGCCTTCGGCTCGGGCGTCTAATACCTGCGATCTGAGACATTCTTTGTTTAACCGCCCTAGGTAAGTAATGTACTATTAATAATGTCAGAGTCTAACAAATAAACGATTTGTATTTGTCTTAACAGCAAAGATTTATAGGACTTTAATATTATATTTCCAATGACTTAGTAGGTACATAAAGAGTGTTGTGTCTACCCTACCTAGTACAAATTCGCTTTTTTTAACCTGTTGATCCGAGTGATATTTTTTGGAAAAAATATATGTGGTAGAGTATGAAATGGTTTATAAAATATCCAATATTGGAAGGTGTCGGCACCTTACAAGTAAAAAAAATGTTTTTTTGAAATATTAAAAATCTTTTTTTTTACTTAAATATAAAATTTTATTATATATTTTTACTTAAGGATAATTATCCGAGCAAAAGGAAAACCATTTTCTCGTCAAAGGCAGTTTCGCCATACGATCCTTTTTGGTACGGAACCCTAAAAACCGATCGAGTGCGTGTCGGACCACGTACAACGAAAGGTTCCGTGCCTATTAAAAAGGTCGTATCGTCACAGAAATCTTACGGCACTTACGTCCTTTTCTATAGGGAAGGCAGTTTTTCAGCAATATCTCGAAAACCGAAATAATTTTCGGTGAGAGTTTTTTTTTTAATACACCTTTCGAAAATTTGATGGGGGAGACACAATCTTTGTGACTTTCGGGGCGATTATCTCCGATTATATATAACTTTCTGAGAGATTGCATGCAAGTGTCATTACATTGCGGGTTACCGAGGTATGCTGAGTTCAATTGATCTATCAAACCCGCAATGTAGTTGCATGCAATTTCTTGCCTGTGTAAATTTCGCTTAAAGTGTAAATTTTCAAAGGGCTATCGATTGGCACACTTTTTTTTTACTTTCAGTTACATGTGTGGAATGCACCCCTAAAAAAATATTTTTTTAGTCATTTCATTACTGAACTATGTAGCGGCTGACAAAATACGCCTATCATCCAAATTTTATTCAAATACACCTTATAGTTTTTTGAGTAAAATGCCTGTGGTAGACGGACAGACATGACGAAACTATAAGGGTTCGGTTTGTGCCATTTTGGCTACGGAACCATAATAAGATGATAAAGACGAACGCTACCGAACCGAACTGACAGAACAGATGTCACTACTGTCCTGTCACCTGTCACTAGTATCTATCTTACGTCCATGTGTATATTGTGTCACTAGATAGCGATCGGTTCTGAACTCCTGAATTCTGATTTTATTTCAATAATTTTTGTGTCTTATTTTTAACGAGTACTACGAATAGTATGTTAACTCACTTTAAACTTAATAATACGATTTAAGATGCTGGAACAATGCCCCGAAATAAATTTGTACGTATATTTTCTGACATAATATATTATTATTTGGTTAGCTTTTTGTTGTACTTTTACCCAAACAGTTGATATAGAATATCATATATTATAATAATATAAAAGGCTAAACCATAAATCAATTGTTACAACTTTCACCAAACATTCAGTTTATTCAATTTGCCCATTCATCTCCATTTGCCCATTCACAAGTTCTTGAGTAGGTATGGCATATCAACTCATATAATATATTTATAAATAAATTAAATTAAATAACCTTTATTACTAAGAAGAGTACAATATACATGAATAACAACTAGTAATAAATGTGTCATGTGTTTTTACATTAAGGAAGAACTTAAAACTAATCAGTACTAAACACTAATTTGGAATGTGCTAATCAGTATATGTTAAATGTGTTATTCATCATCATCATCATATATTTAAGAGCCAGGCTCTTGTCGGTGGTCTCTTGTTGGTCGGCGGTGTTATTCACTTCACTTTAATAATGTCTCTTAACTCAGTTTGCCTCTTGGTAAAACTCATATAACATACAGTACATTAATTAGAACTCAATATAGTGTATGCAACACACTGTGTGAACTCACACAAACAGCACCGAAAATAACAGAGAAATGGTGCAAGGAGAATGACCTATCGGTAAACCCAAAGAAAACCGACACAATTCTCTTTACAAATAAACGAAAACTGGGTACCTACGAAATGCCAACTCTATTCGGCACCAAACTAACACTCTCGAAGGAGGTAAAATACCTAGGCGTAACACTAGATGATAAACTAAACTGGAGCAAACACCTAGACAGCAGACTAAACAAAGCAACAGTAGCCTTCTGGCATCACTGACTCTTTTACAAATGCTAAACATTTATTGTATGCCGATGACAAAAAAATATTTTACGATATCAAAGGGTTTTAGAAATCTAGGTTTTATCCTACGGTCTTGTAAAGTCTTCAAAAACATAGAAGTAATCAAACTGCTATATTTTGCGTATGTACGCAGTACTCTCGAATATGCCGGCCCTATTTGGTCTCCGAATTATACTAAATACATTCATCAACTTGAGCGTATTCAAAAAAAATTTATTAACCACCTTAATTTTCGTCTACACCTACCTCCGTCATCCTATGAGAATAACTGTCGCAAACATAATCTGCTGCCGCTTGTCGATAGGCGCAAAGTCATGGACATGTGTTTGTTATATGACATACTGAACTATCGCTTGGACTGTCCCGAATTGGTCTCTCAAATAATGTTTAATGCTCGTCTTCGTCGCACTCGTCATAACCCAATGTTACACGTGCCAATGCATGGCACCAACTACGCTAAGAATAACGTGCTCACACGAATTGCTCGAACTTATAATGCGGATTTCAGTAGCGTAGATATATTTAGATATTCAAAGGCATCTTTTAAATTGCAATTAATTAATAGTGTTAAGAATAAGCAGCATA
Source organism: Epinotia brunnichana (assembly GCA_963854355.1). Lineage (NCBI taxonomy): Eukaryota > Metazoa > Arthropoda > Insecta > Lepidoptera > Tortricidae > Epinotia > Epinotia brunnichana. The sequence goes on along the minus strand of OY977943.1, from coordinate 17,302,914 downwards.
AATAGTTTTTGAAATAGGTAACTCACCTCTTATCATGTTTAACAATGTTGTAGTATTGTACATAAGTTAATAAATCTATTTGTTTAGAGTAAATATGGGATAAATACAATAATATTGTCACTAGGATAAAATATAGCAATATATTCTCATTTGCGGTAACCTATATAGATTGACATGCTTGGTTATGCTTTCATCTTCAAAAAAGAAAAAAAAAACAATGACTTAAACTTAATTTAAAAAAAAAAGATCTCTCTTTCACACATGTTATGATAGTCCGTTCAACTGTCAACTTTACATATCAAGTTATCTAGGGAAACCTGTAATTGGCCATACTACTGTGTATTATATTATAAGTTACATACTTTGTATCGCTGTTGGTTTTCTGAATAAATAATAATAATAATGCAGAAGGATGGTGGGGAAAAGATGGGGCCTGGCCCCCCACATCATACTGTGGCTATACAGAATGGTGATAGTACCAATGATAAGCTACGGTGCCATTGTATGGTGGCCCCGCACCCAAACCACGAGTGCAATTACCAAAATTCAGAAAACACAAAGACTAGCATGTGTCGCTGCTACAGGTTGCATGAGAACAACCCCAACAGCAGCACTAGAAGTCATGCTAGGGCTACTACCTCTACAAATGCACATACAAAAAGAGGCGGCTGCGACGGCAATACGCCTAAAAAGCCTCAACCTATGGACGAAACTAGACATACCCCACACAAAGATCCACAACAAACTGATCACAAGCCTACCTATGATGGAAGCTTCAATCAACAAAATACCAAAAACTGCAGTCTTTGGGATAGACTACGAAATATTACTGACAGAAGACTCCAAAGAGGGGTTAAACCAAACAGACCTCAGAATCTTTACAGATGGTTCAAAAACAAATACGGGAACAGGATGTAGTGTGTTCTCAGAGGATTTAAACATACACATATCCAAACCACTGGGTGTACAAAACACGGTATTCCAGGCTGAATGCGTAGGGATACTTGAAGCCTGCAATGCCATAAAGAGACGACAAGTCGAAAACACAAACATACGGATACTCTCAGACAGTAAATCGGTACTACAAGCACTGAGCAGTGATAACATCACATCTAGCTTGATATACGAATGTCACCTAAACCTCACAGAGGTGTGCGCAGATAAAAACAAAGTTACTATACAATGGATCAAGGGGCACAGTGGCTCAAGAGGAAACGATGCAGCGGATGAACTGGCCAGGAAAGGCTCAGAAACAACGGCATACGGACCGGAGCCAATCTTGCCCCTGCCACAAAGCTACATATACCATCAACTGGACCAACACACTAAAGACCTACACCAAAGATACTGGGAGGAGATAGACACATGCAGACAGACCAAAGAGATTCTGTCGAAACGCGACTACAAACTCACAACCACACTACTAAGGACACATAGAAACCAACTGCGCAAGATAGTGGGTATAATAACAGGACACAACACCTTGAACAGACACCTCTATAACTTAGGTTCACAGACAGCCCCATGTGCAGAGCGTGCATGGAGGCAGAAGAAACGACTAAACATATACTACTGGACTGCAAGGAGGTAGAAGTATACAGAATTAAGCACCTAGGTTCTCCAAACACACTACGGGACGCAGTCAGCAACACCAAGGCACTCACCAACTTTTTAGACGAGCTGGGGTGGTTAGAGTAGCGCCACACCGCCGTTTCACGCAAAATAGGCACAATGTATGTCGACTTGCGGAAAACGCCCAGTATAACTAGTGTATGCAAAATGATCAATGTATAGGTATTAAATTAGCTATACTCTCGACTATAACCATGTTTCTTAAAGAAAAGCTCCTTTAATTTTATTATAATAATAGATAGTGTTTGTGTATGTGTGTGTACTGACTTCCCTGAAGATCTAATCATAATATTAGTTTTCGAAATGATGAGTAGTTTTGTTTACATTGTATATATATGACACTCTTATTAACTTTTATTTTTATTATTATATATCATCATATCAGCCGAAACACGTCCACTGCTGGACATAGGCCTCCCCCAAAGAGTGCCACAATGGCCGGTCCTGCGCCACCCGTATCCAGCGGACTCCCGCGACCTTTACCATATATTTATTATATATGTAAATTAATATTTCAGATGTTTGACAATACCGTTCCAATCAGCCGAGTATGCCTCATTAGCTTGTGATGTGTTAAATGTTGACAAGGAATTGAAGGGCAGTGGAGTCTCCAGGAATGTATCAACAAATAGCGAGAGTCTTGTAATGTGAGTTCTACAACATTTGTGATTTTTGAATGTTATATCACTTATAATTCTTGAATATAATTATTTGTTTAAGCAATATATACATTTTTTTCCAGAAATCTGAATGGACGAGATTTGAAAAGACTTAGAGTATCTGCTAATTCTATCATCAAGAATATAATTCTTATAACAAAAACATTTAACCAGTTTGAGAAAAATTGAAAAGTTAATAATGCCCGAACACACTCCAGCACCCACACCTGCAAGATCTTTATATGGTTTTTTCATGTACTTGTTCAGTAAAACAGTACTTGGAATATACCTTCTTTGGGCTCTTGTGCCCAATGAGTATCTGTGTTATTTAAGTATATATTACTATCCACAGAAATATTGGGCAACAGCAGTGCCAATCCAATGTTTAGTAGCATTAACATTATTTAATTTTTTAATATATCCCAGCATCAATTTGTGTATGACCAGTCACATTGATAGTGTAAACACAATAACAGACCCCTATTCTAGTTATTGTGTCAGTCAAGTTGATAATCGATTTAAAGTGCCAGATACTTGTATTTGTACTGCAGATGGCAGTTGCTTTAAAAGTAGATACATTGTCACAGATAGAGAAATTAAAGAAAATTCTGTGCCACACCTGCATGATTTGAATATTCGCCAAGTTTGTAAGAAACTGTATTTAAATAGATAGATATGAGATTACTTGTAAAACGACATTGTTAATAAACGTTCTGAGAACAATTGATTGTCTCATTTAAATGCTCCTTAACAATAAATTATGATTATTAAATTACTTCCTTATAATCTTTCGATATAATGTTAATTCACTTACGCACATTACGAAAAATAAGAACTACTTAACATAAACTAAACTTTATACACCGCACGGGAACCGCCTAGCGATCCCGTACGGTACCGCAGTAACTTTAACGCACGGTAGCTATAATATTTATACCTACCGGCACTATTTTAAATAAATTAACCTAAAGCCACATTACTAACTTAAACGTTTTTGCAATAATATTGGTTATTTATCCGTTAGTAAACAAAATATCATAATCATAACTTACTTGAACGGCGTAAACATTTTTCCGCGAAATTTTCGATGCACCAACTTTGACCTTCAATCACACGGAACTGATCTTATTAAGAACTGTTTTAGGTAAACAATATGGCAGCGACGGTCTCCTAGATCAACTTTCACCAATGAGAGACCGACTTACGCGCCGCAATTTGTCTAAAGCTATAATGGGTTAAGGTTACCTTATGGTTACCACATCCGATATGCTTACCATAACAATAGGGTTACCCTATCAGTAAGGTTACCATTATGGATAGGGTTTTAAAAACAACTTCTAAAATTACCCTATGGAAAACCCCAATAAGGGTAACCGGTTCCGGTCCCTGATGTAAACACAACACGGTGTCAATTTTGAAAAAAAAAATATGTCTAATTATAGTATTTTTAAACATGACTTGGTTTTTTTTCTATTTTTTTGATAACTGTTATGACTTGGCCTGTCACTCGTAAATCGCAAATCTTACGTAAAATAAAAAGAGGCTATTTGCGTTAACACTGCAATATAAATCAGTCGTTGCGGTCGATAGCTACTTACCTACATAATTATAACATATCTCACTATTAATTACTTAATTAGTATAGGTATACCAGTGTACCGGTATATGTAGTAATAAGTTAACAAGAAAGAACGGACATGTTGTCATGATCTGCGGCGCTACCACGAACTTCGAATCTCGAACTTCGTATATCTCCGTCTCTGTCCCTGTGTTTCATGCAAGCGCTTACAAATGGAAAAACCACGGTGTAGCGCTACGCGAGTAACTCTCGAAAAGTTGGCTATGAATGTGTTAACAGTGAGATAGATTCATGTGTTTTCCCCATTGCAACTAACCTAACATAGGCAAAATATTCAACATTATTTTAATAAGGTCCTGCGGCTATTAAAAGCTTTTACACGCTATGGTACTCTGACATGCAAACTTAGTAGGTCGCTCCATAATTGCAGCACGATAGGTACTTGTTCCATCTACCCCTAGAAACCAAACTACAAACCAAAGCATTATTTTTAGGTAATGTAGGTAGTTGCATTTTTTTTATGGTAACAATTAAGTAGGTCGTTCTAAAATGAGCTCCTGCTTGCGAATTCTTACGCGTAAAATAGGTAGTCAAATGTGTGTCACGTCATGGCGTGGTCAGTAATCGTTAGCTTTCTGAGTCAGAGGTCTCAGGTTCGAATCCCAGAAAGAAAATTTTATTTTTTATTGTCATGTGTATAAGGAGAATATGTTGTATATTGTCTGGAATTCGATTAACCCTTAAATGCATGATTTTTTATTTTTGATTGGAAAAAATGTTTTTATTTGGATGTAGGATTTAGGAAAAAAAAATAAAAAAAATCAGCTTATATATTGACTAGTTTATTTAAAAATATGTATACACATAGTAGCCATATGGTAACATCGTGCATTTAGTTCTAATTTTACTATTTCATGTTCACTAAAAGACAAACTAAATATAAATAAGAAAATAATAACTATTGATGAAATATTGCGAAACAATTTCTGTCTTTTGTGTGGCATAGAGCCACTTAACATTTGGTACACTCAGTGCGGGAGAAACCTTTGTATCCTGGCAATTTGCACCTATTTTATTCTCACAACGCTCCTCATGGTGGCCGATACCATCAGCTTTTACGTCTTTTGGGGGCACATATTTCATTGGACCGCGTCGTTTTTTTTCTTCCAGCTCTCTTTCAATATTAACTCTGGAGGGTCCCCCTCTTTTGTTTCCTGCATTTATTTTGTAGCGACACAAAGTGTCAGCCAATTCTGATCTGAAATCTGCCAAAGTAATTTTTTTCAAATTCCCTCTCTTTTCATTTACTTTTTTGTACACTACCCATGAGTTTATGACAGCCAAATTAACCAGATGGTAAAACAGTCGCATGTAGGTACCATTTTAGGCTTTTGATACGAATTTTGTAACGCCCCAAAAAACTGTCCATCAAATCCACGCCGCCCATGTGAGCGTTGTAATGTTTTACGATTTGTAGGTACTGTATTGCTGTTTGCTTCTTCTGTTTTTTTTTCGTATCTGGTTATTGTTTCGACTGGTTCAGCTCCAACATATGTATTTAGATGCCAACATAACCGGTTTATTATCTTTCAAAACAATGACGGAAATTTCGACACCTTCGTTATAAACAACTTGTTCCTCATATTTTCCACGAGGCACCGATAATTTCATTATATCTGTTTTCGAAGGTAGTTTGCAATTCTGACTAAGGCGATTTCTCTGTACAGTGCGTAACGAAAGAATACCTTCACTCTTCAAATAGTGTAGTAATGGGATAGACGTGTAGAAGTTGTCAAAATAAATTATATGTTTCACATTATTTTTTTTTTAAATAGTATGATTTTTTAGGGTCCGTACTCAAAGAGTAAAACGGGACCCTATTACTAAGACTTCGCTGTCCGTCCGTCCGTCCGTCCATCTGTCTGTCACCAGGCTGTATCTCAAGAACCGTGATAGCTAGAAAGTTGAAATTTTCACAGATTATGTATTTCTGTTGCCGCTATAACAACAAATACTAAAAACAAAATAAAATATTTTTTTAAGGGGGCTCCAATACAACAAACGTGATTTTTTTGCCGTTTTTATAGATATTGGTACGGAACCCTTGTGCGCGAGTCCGACTCGCACTTGGCCGGTTTTTTCTTTATTTTTCCCTCAATCTATATATACATCATTACCCATCTTTTTCAATTTATTACTTTTATTAGGAAGTTATACCAAAAATCATACATTTAAGGGTTAACGCATAATGTAGCCAAACGGCAACAGTAGACGGCAAACTTCGTGCGCAAATGACCTTGCTGCCTGCGCAAAGGCGAATTGTACGTGCAAGCTGCCCCCCCACTTCCCCTCATTTGCGCACGAAGTTTGCCGTCTACTGTACCTATCGTTTTTCACCGAAATTATCGCGAATAAACTGTAATATTCACTTTTTGTCTATAAAATAGATTAGGTACTTACCTTACTCCGAAGATGATAACCTTTTTTCACTGGAGAAAGAACATTTATTTTAACGTGTAATCAAAAATGTATATACCTACAGTTACCTACGTTAACTTTTACAAATTTTACACTGCCGCCAACGGCGCCAACTCAATGTCAAAATTTAAAAAAATGCCTGCATGCGTAAATAAACTTAAGCTTCTTTCTGTTGAATATGTGAGCTGTTCAATGCTTTGTATACATTTGGCAACAATATGCATTTAAGTGTTAAATGCTGTGTTTATAAAAAATACTTACATGTTTTGTTGCATTTTTATTTTTATTTTACACTTGCAGCTCGTGCGGTTTCGCCCGCGTATTGCAAAGAACGCAATATACATAGCCTAAGTCCACATGTCTTACACAGGTGTATGGATTTTTGAAATCGGATCAGTGGTTGAGGTTCCGGAAAATAATTCCTACATACAAACAAGTTTCTGTCTAAATTTTAATTTTTGGTACAAGCTTTTATTGCCGACTGTAGTACTTTTCTGTATGCCGTCATCAACTATACTCATTGAGACAATTCTAAGCCCAAATTCAGCAGGGTTATATCGGTTAAGTACTGAATTCCCATGGCCACCTTCTGTCTCCATCATCAGATCAGCTCGATGGTACCATAATATTGAATCGTCATCCAAAATTATACTTATACTCAACATTTCAGCCCAATCGGTCACCGGGAAGTGGGTCAAATTAAACTTGCAAGATTTGATTACAGACAGACAAGGTACACAGGCAGACAGGTAAAACTAATAAATAAAAGCTTGTAAATATATAAGATTTTTTAAGCAAAGTAATTATTTTCAAATAGTCACGAACATATAATTTACTTTCAAAACAAAGTTTTAACCGACTTCAATTCAGTACTCCGCCAAGCCACATGAACATTTCCACATTTTCTTTTCCAATTTACCACATGAACTGATTTCCGAGAGCAAATGCGTTGATTTTTAGACCAATAAACCAAATCGCTCTATGTGGTCCGATAATATTTGAGGACTTCCGTCAATTCCTCAAGGATCTCAAAATTACCTTTGGCACTTCATTGTTTGCTATTTCAACGGAATCATCTCCATCTCCATCTCCACTTATAATAAATCTCTAAATTAAAAAAAGAATCGGCCAGTTTGAAACTAAGCTTTGTGTGGTACGAATGTTCTCAGCATCCCATGAACGGAAAAATATGAAACATTTTATATAGGTACATTATTATTGTAGCTGCAACTTAGGATAGTTTTTATCCGACTGCGACAATTAATTAATTTTCCGAAATATACGACTTCATTTAATTTTTCATTTATTTGTATTGAAATCAAACGTTGCTTCAACTGTCAGCTATAAGAAACGTCAAATTTTCGTCAAAATGGCGGAATTGCTTTGCCTTTCACTTATTAATAATTTAAATCCAGTCTACGATAGACCTTTACGATACACATGCCAAAAGTTAAACCATAAAAAAATATTCGATTGTGATATGAGAACTTATACGCGCAATTGTCGCATTATGGCGTAATTTCAAAAAATGTATTAACAAATTTGAACAATATAATTAACACGAATTTGTTTTTTTTGAATGGCAATGGCACGCGCTCTTTGCGCATTCTGCCAAAGTGCCTGCGGCGCTACCACGAAAACCAAAACTCGAAGTTCGTATAACTGCATCCCTGTCACTCGAGTAATGTTAGTGCGATAGAGATACCCGAATATTTTCGAATTCCGAAGTTCGTGGTTATAGCTCAGGAATCGAAACTACACCCCGTAAGCCGCGTCCGGTGCGTCATGCTTTCGTGGTTTTTAAACGTCAAACATGTTTTGCCAATCAAAACAAAACCCTATTTGTTTGCCGAACCTGACGGAAAACATGTTAGATGTTTAAAAACATGGAAAACATTGGTGCAGCGGACCCGGCTGTAGGTAGACACTAAATAAAATAATCATAATGTATTTTCTCGAAAAAAGGATAATAGAAAAAAATCAACGCAAGAGGTTATAAGTATAGTTAGGTAATCACTAAGTTCCAAAGTTTTATGTTCTGTCCCTTTTCCACAAAACGTACCTTCATATGAAACGATTGTTTTTACTATGACGCTCGAGGATATTGACGTCACAGTCCCCGATCGTTTTCTCACTCTAACAAGCGACATTAAAACGGTTTTGAGATATTTGAATGGGATTTTCGTCATCTTCTATTTATCTATACCTACATATAAATGCCCTGACTGACTCACCCACTCACTCATCAACGCACAGCCGAAACTACTGGGGCTAGAGAGTTGAAATTTACACCAGAACTACCTTTTAAAACGTAGGCAACGGATAAGAAGGGATCTTTGGAAATTCTACCCCTAAAGGGGTCAAATAGGGGTGCAAAGTTTGTATGGGGGAAACTTTATTTTTTGTGCTAGAGACTTAAAATTTTGTATAAATATTACTTATTAGAATACAAATAAAATACTTTCAACGTAAAGGAAAATTCTGCCCCTAAGCGGGTAAACAAGGGGTGCAAATTTTGTATGGGGGAAACTTTATTATTTTAGCAAGAGACTCAATATGTTGTAGAAAGCTTACTTATTAGAATACAACTAAAGTACTGTCAGCGTTTTGGAAAATTCAGCCTCTTAGGGGGTTAAAAAGGGTTGCAAAGTTTGTATGAGCGAAACTTCTTTTTGAGATAAGCTTAAAAGTTTGTATAAAGATTACTTATTACAATACAAATAAAAAAACAGCGTTTTGGAAAATTCCACCCCTAAGGGTATGAAAAAGGGGTACAATGTTGGTAAAGGGGATTTTTTTGAGCTAGAATCTCAAACCTTTTCAAAAAGATTACATAATAAAATAAAATAAAATACTTTGAGCGTTTTAGAAAATGCAACGTTTGTAAATATATTTTTATAGCAAGCGACAAACCTTTGTTGAAAGATTACTTATTACAATACAAATAAAAAAAACAGCGTTTTGTAAAATTCCACCCATAACGGTATGAAAAAGGGGTACAATGTTGGTAAAGGGAATTTTTTTGAGCTAGAATCTCAAACCTTTTCAAAAAGATTACATAATAAAATAAAATACTTTCAGCGTTTTAGAAAATGCAACGTTTGTAAATATATTTTTATAGCAAGCGACAAACCTTTGTTGAAAGATTACTTATTAGTCTTATTACAATATAAATAAAGAACTTTCAGCGTTTTGGAAAATTTCACCCCTAAGGGTGATTAAAACAGGTGAAAACTTGTATGGAGGAAACTTTTTTTTTGAGCTAGATTCTTGAAATTGTGTAGAAAGATTATTTATTAGAATACAAATATATAGGTAAATTACTTTCAGTGGTTTGAAAATTTCTACCCGCTAAGAGGGGGATAAAGAGGTGCAATGTTTGTAAAGGAAAACTTTTTTTTAGGTAGAAACTTAAAACTCTGTAGAAAGATTAAGTACCTACTTATGAAAATACAAAAAAAATACCTACTGCCAGCGTTTTGGAAAATTTCACCCCTTAAGGGGTTAAAAAAGGTTGCAAGGTTCGTATACGAAACACTTTTTTTTAGCTAGAGACTAGATAGTTTGTAGAAAAAATACTTACCTATTACAATAAAAAATACCGAGTGTTTTATTTTTAATTTTTCCCTGAAAAGCGTATAAAGTTTGTATGGAGAGCAAGAAAATTTTAAAGTATGATATTTGTAACTTCGATCTTAGCCTGTTTAGACTGCAAAACTTATTTTAGAATTTTTTGAAATATATTCCCTAAAGGGGATTATAAGGGTGTTCAAAGTTTGTATGGAGAGCAAGAAAATTTTAAAGTATGATATTTGTATTTTAGAATTTTTCGAAATATATTATATCCCCTAAAGGGGATTATAAGGGTGTTCAAAGTTTGTATGGAGAGCAAGATATTTTTAAAGTAAGGGATTTGTAACTTCGGTTTTAGACTGTTTGCTAAAATACTACAAAACTTATTTCAGCGTTTTTTTAATTCATCGCCTAAGAAGGTTAAAAGGGGGTTCGAACTTTGTATAGAGAGCAAGACATTTTTAAAGTAAGAAATTTGTAACTACGGTTTCAGACTGTTTACTATGAGGGTTCAGAGAGGGTTCTTAGTTTGTATAGAGAGCAAGAGATTTTAAAAGTAAGAGATTTGTAACTTCGGTTTTAGATTGTTTTCTAAAAGACTAGGTAGAAAATTAATTTAAATGTTTCTTTTTTATTCATTCCTTCAACAAACATTTAGACGATAATATGTTATGCGCGGACGAAGTCGCGGGCAACAGCTAGTATCAGAATATGTGACGTACTTATATAGTTTGAAGTACATCATTGAGAAGTTCCACAAGTCATCTGTGGTCTTCATCATCAGATCATCACTTCCACCATCACCAAATTTATGATTTCCGGGTGTAAATACACGAGTTATAATAGAAAATACCGAAATTACTACACGCGTGCCTAATATATTTGAGGAGTTCCCTCAATTCCTCATGGTTCCCATCATCCAACTGGGGTTTTGAAAACAATGGGACCAATCTGGAAGCATATACTTTCAATTAAAAAAAGAATTGTACGAATCGGTTCATAAATGACGGAGTTCTGAGGTAACAAAAAAAAAAAAAAAAAAAAAAGTAAATATATATCCGAATTAAGAACCTCCTCCTTTTTTTTGAAGTCGGTTAAAAATATGGTATCATATAACAAATTTCGCTAAGTTGTCATTCTATTAGTCACTTTACCCTATCTATTGTCTTACAATTTTTACGGGTTAATTCACAGTTAAGTAATACACATTTATTAACAACTAGCGACCCGCCCCTGCTTCGCACGGGTTTATGTGCATAATGCATGCATGTATGATTTGTATTATACATATAAACCTTCCTCTTGAATCACTCTATCTATTAAAAAAAACCGCATCAAAATCCGTTGCGTAGTTTTAAAGATCTTCGCATACATATGGACAGACAGACAGACAGAGGGAAGCGACTTTGTTTTATACTATGTATTGAAGTATTGCCCTTGTTGGGTATTTGCTCAGCAGATGAACTATCTGTCAGGGTACCTATTTTACGGCATTATGATATTCAAAATAAAACTTTATTTTGACTTACGAGTGGTACCTGCTATCAATAAGAAGTGAATTTCCCTAGTATAAGTACTTACTTCCACAAAAGGCCATATAAAAAGAAGATATCGATGACTTTAGATTTATCGATAACTTTTCACACCACACCACTAGGATATCGACCGTGTCGACGATTGCCTATCACTTTTTCGTCTGTGTACGTATTTACCATATCGTTACCGCCCCAAAATTAGTGTGATAATGATAAGGACTGTAGCTGCGACTAAAAGTCCCAAGTAAAAATCATTAGAATCGAGGTTTCGTTCTTGACTGTTTCCTCCTCCGAAACTTTATCAATCGTAACCAAATTTTGGTAAATGAATTGGAAGGAAATGTTTAATGTCGGGCTGTTTTGATTTTTGCGCTTATTGTTAACAGATTTTTGTACTAGGCGTATGTTTGCGACTATGTAATTGGGCTGTTTTAAGCTTTCTTTAAAGTAACCTAGCACTTATAAAAATAAGAATATCAAAAAAAACAAAACGTACCGACACACAGATATCTATGATAATAATATTATTTCAAAAAATCATCAATCTACGGTCATAAACCTCGGAGGAAACAGTCGAGAACGTTTGTATGGAAAAATGGCCAGTGGTCTTTCCTCTTAAAACTTTGTTTTAAAAGTAAATTATTTTAAAACCTTTTGGACTTGCACTCCGCTGAAAAACAGGGATTAATCCTAAGCGTCAGTTTTGGAGCGAAAAGTTGAATGACGAGAGATTTTCTAAAAGTACAACATTTTTGCTGTAAAGCTTACAGATAAATAATAAATGTAGGTATGACAAAAATGTAACGCCTTGGCCAGGACTTTGGCTACTTTTTGACCCCTTCCCCTCCCCCTTGGTGATATTTGGTGAGGTTCTTGGCTACCCCCCCCCCCCCCCACCCCCCCCCCCACATAACCTCACGTATATTTTTTTCATTCGACCTAATTGTAAGATAAATAGTATTTTACATAGTAAATCTTGTTTATTTTTCTATCTTAGTAAAAACCCAACTAGCACACAAGCGCTATAAGAAGCTGCACAGTAGCTGTATAAGCTGTAAAGTTTATGGATGTATATCTGAAATAAATGATTACAATACAATAAGGGAGTTTCATAACGGCCTCGGCTCCATCAGTAGTCGCATAGTAGTGCTATAAGAGGATATAGAGCTCTTATAGCGCTAATTGGGCCCGTTATGCAGCCTATAATCATACTCGTTTTCATTTAATAGCGCTACAATTGGTCTACAGTGGTCGTAAAGGTGTTCTTAGGCTCTACAGAGATGGTACAAAAGCGATGGTTAGCGCCATGAGATCTATAAGAAGCTATTGTAGCGCCATTATATCGCCTTCGCCTTATTTCGGCGCTCTTGTATCGTTATATTAAATACCAACGCTGTAAATTAATAAAATAGTAGTGTTACTGTGGCGTAAACTAAATATACACAATCGTACAGTGACAGGTGGTGAGGATACAAAAATGGATTATCAAAATAAGTAAAAAGGTAAGTCTAACATTGCTTTATTTCTTTGTGTACGTGAAATATCAGTGCGAGTACCAGTTTGCTGTCAATATATATGTATGTCAAAATTCTCACGCGCCCTCAAATTATTCAGTTTTTAAGGCAAAAATTATATTGATATGTTAGTTACGAAATTGTATTTTAACTTAAATAAGACTTTAAAGGATATAAATAATTAAATTAGGGTCACGGGTAAGAAATAGTGACTTCAATTACGCCAAAAGTTACGAATTATGCATAAATACGATTCTCAAAATATTGTAATAATCTAAAAAAAATACGTTTACCGAATACTGTAATGGCGTCTCGATCAAGCAGCTCTCAGAGTTGGTTACATCTGTTCTACAGGCTTGGGCCGTACAAAGGCGGTAGTGTTTGCTGTTGTGGACTTCTAGATTATAAAGTTGTGGTATAGGAGTGCTATTCAACTGTTTTGGTCGCACACCAGCATGTACCTTTCATTATACAGTTTAACATCACAATTCCGCTGTATTAATCTCTAATATAGCGTTTAGAGCTCTAGTATAAAGTTATGTCCGTCCGTTGTAGATGTATAGTTACAAGAGCGCTAGTAAATTCTATTAAAATACTTAAGGTGCTATAACACTATTCTGCAACCCCCTACGGCTGTATAAAAGGTTTCGTATAATTCCTTATACAACTATTTACCGTACAGTAGCCATATAATTCTCACATATAGCGCTCAAGGCGCTATTCTAAAGCTACACAAATCTATTATAGATTAGTAATACGAGTACAACAGCCGTAAAAAATCCATTAAAGAACTTAAGGCTCTACAAAATGCCTTCTTACGCCTTTAAGCGCTATGAAAGCTACGTATAACACCTTTTAAACACCTTTACCTTCTATATTACTCTTTTACACCTCACGGTTATACAAGCGCCTCCATTTACTCATTGTACTTCTTATGGCTGTCTAGCGATGCTATTGCATGCTCTTGTATCACTATAAGTAACTTTTTTTGCTACTAAACTGCTACTGTACCACCTAGTAGCGGTTAAAGGGTTTTTAAATATGCTACTGTTCATCTTAAGGAAATTAAATATCCTACTGTACATCTTAAGGAAAATTGTACAGCGCTTGAACGACTCCTATGCAACTCCCAGGCTGTACAATGCCTGTACAAGCAGCTTGTGTGCTAGTTGGGAAAGACTCGCTATTTTGAAGTGCTAAGTAAATATTTATGTTTAATGAAGCCGAGAAAAAGTATCTACTCGTGTGGTAGATATTTTTTCTTAGTATCGTTCTCTGTAGAAAAATACACGTGAGGTAACCTATACCCCCCCTCCCCCAACGTGATCTTTCGTGATTTTTTCCTGGATTCTAGGGTTAAACACGACTAGCGAATGGATCCTATGGTTGAACCACGAACGAAGCGAGTGGTTCGAAAATAGTATCCTGAGCGAAGCGAGTGGTTCAAAAATAGAATCCTGAGCGTAGCGAGTGTTGCAACACACGAGATGTCAAAATAACTGTACCCGTGTGTAACACAAATCTTTTCACTCACTAAAGCGAGGAAAATACTACATAAGAAAAAAACATAAAAAATACATTAAAAACATTTAAAATCAGGAAGAAAATATTTAAAAACCTGTCTGGACTGGACTGGCATGACATGTTATTATGTTTAAAAAAGTAACTAATAACACGTTCGGATTTCAGTTTTTAAAGAATAAAAACCGGTTAAGTGCGAGTCTGACTCGCGCACCGAGGGTTCCGTACAAACGTTCATACACCATAACCCGTCACGTCACGACCCCATTCATGCTTGAACAATCTTAACAGCTCATAGTAGAAGTTACCGTTGTACAGCGCCATCTGCATTTTGGTACTAATAACTTGCAACCTAGTATGTCTGTTTATCTGCGATTTTTTTATTACGCGTACCTACTGAGTTCGATTATTATTTTTTTATTTGAAAGGAAGGACGCTAACGATAATCTCATAGGAATTTGAATACGTAAAATTTCATACAAAAGTAATAAAATTACAGACATAATTATGAAATGCATTACTTAAGTGCATTATCTCTACTGCGATAATTAAGAAAATACGCCTCAATCAAATCAACTTTATATGAATTAGTTAACGCCATGATGAATAAAATTACAAGCATGAACTGATTGGAAACAAAATCACAGCTGCAGAAATAACTTACGTTCCAAATTTGAATTCTTTGCTGCAGAAATAACTTACGTTCCAAATTTGAATTCTTTTTTTTATAATTTCAAGACTATCGCGTGCCATGATGTTTACGAAGATTAAAAAAAATGTTCTTCTCTTGAATCATCTGGAGCTCTTATCGATTATCGTAATTTAAAAATGGAATAATTTTAAATATTTTTTTACACGCCTAGGCACTTGTAACAATATTAAAAGGCGAATACTGCAATTGTATGAAGATTCGTTTTCATTAAATTTGACCAACTTCTGCTGTTCAGATTTTTTTCTTTCCATACAATGAAATAATCCTTACATGAAACAGAGCCGAGCCGCGTCAAAAAAAAAACTTTTTTCCGAAACTATAAGAGCTATACTGTTGAAACTTGGTAAGTAGATGTTTTCTGTAAACCGCATTAAGATTTTCACACAAAAATCGAAAAAAAACATTAAGTTTTAGGGGTCCCCATACTCAGAACTGAAACTCAAAAAAATTTTTTTCATTAAACCCATACGTGTGGGGTATCTATGGATAGGTCTTCAAAAATGATATTGAGGTTTCTAACAACATTTTTTTCTAAACTGAATAGTTTGCGCGAGAGACACTTCCAAAGTGGTAAAATGTGTGTCGTCCCCCCCCCCCCCTGTAACTTCTAAAATAAGAGAATGATAAAACTAAAAAAAATATATGATGTACATTACCATGTAAACTTCCACCGAAAATTGGTTTGAACGAAATCTAATAAGTAGTTTTTTTTAATACGTCATAAATCGTAAACCGCAATTTATTTCACGGAACCCTTCATGTGCGAGTCCGACTCGCACTTGGCCGCTTTTTACCTTTTTGCTACGAAACCCTAAAAAAGGGCTTTCCGAGCTAGTGAGGTGAAAAATATTTTATGTTGATTAGGTACGAGGGTTGTTTGATAAGTACCCGTTTTCAAATGTTATTTTTATCACTGGATGAAAATATATATACGACCGTTTTAAGGCATCCTTCATGACCCGGAAAAATTAAAAATATATCACAGCATTCTTTTGTATTTTTTCGTTTAACGGCTGTTGAATGTCAGATTTTGATTTTAATTGCAAATATGGAGAAAGAACAGTATCGTTCTGTAATTCGTTTTCTGTTTTTGGGAGGAAAAACATGTGATGAGATAAAAGTACAAATGCAAGCTGTTTACAAGGATAATACACCTTCTATGACAACTATCAGATATTGGTACCTACGTAGAGAAATAAATATACATATACAAAAAAATATGTTTTTTTTTTCTAAACACGGGTACTTATCAAACAGCCCTCGTATGTCCTTTTCCGTGACTTCGGGGGGTGTCCATAACAAAATTCATCTTCTACATTCATCCGTTTAGAGCAAGTTCATCGTGAAAATTACGTTACAAATAGGTATTATAACCTACCGCATTAGGAAAACCAGTCTGCTCAACTCTAGTATATCTCGATTCGTAATAACTGCGCGTAATCGGAGGTCAGACTCACACTGGCAGCCTCAGGAGAGTTGTGAATACCATTCTAGACAATTAAGTATCGAGTAATGCTACAGCGCGGCGGGCTCGTGGTTAATATTGTGCTATATATACCTACGTACCTTCCTCACGAATAAATTAATTACCTGCAAGTTTGCCAACACTGTTACGACATGGTGCCTGCCGTTCGATGAGTCATTGACAAAATAGGGGGACAACACATTGCAGATATTTATTACACAGATTTCCGTTGTATTATTATAATTACAGAGAAGTTAATCGGCTATTACTAAGGGATCTCCGATGTAATAGTAAGGCATCTGGTTACTCTAATTAGCCTGTAACTCGGAGGGGCGGATAATATGGACACCGTGTCAGCGATAAAGCTAGGTTACATTCTAAGCGCGGCAGCCCGGTAGACTTACCCCCAAGAAGCAAATTAAATGTTTAAATATGTTCTGATAATATGGGTAGAAAAATAAATTCTTCAACTATGGGCTTGCAAAGATAAGAATGATGAGGTAGTTTTGCAACTGGGCTTTTTTCGTTTAACACATTCAATCCGGTTGTACAAAAAACTGCTTTATTATGTAGAACTTAGATTATTTACCTACTTAAGGTGGTTCGATTGCCATACAAAACGTTATTTGACATTCGCAGGCCAACGGCGTGATATTTTAAGAAACTTATGTAACAAACTTTCATAAATTGGCTTCCCATTTGCGCCAAATTCCCCCTTTCCTAGAATAAACTTGTATAAACTAGATTAATTTGAGAAATTGGTTTGGGACGTGATATTTTGGGAAAACAATTTTTCTCAAATAATCTAGTTTATACAAGTTTATTCTAGTAAAGGGGGAATTTGGCGCAAATGGGAAGCCAATTGATGAAAGTTTGTTACATAAGTTTCTTTAAATATCACGCCGTTAGCCTGCGAATGTCAAATAACGCTTTGTATGGCAATCGAACCACCTTAACACTTTCTTTCAGTGCGATTGAGGCATTCTACGTCTCTTTTCTGCAAATCCTTTTAAGCTATTATGAGTTACACCGTAGCAGATAGCGTTATGTTCGAGCCTTGAATGAATTACTTGCATTTTTTATAACGGACGGAACAACGGAAATCTGTGTAATAAAATTCTTGCATTGCATTGTCATCTTTTGATATGCATGCAAACTCAAAGTGAGTAAAATTCGGTTTACAAGATTTGATTAAGTAGGTACCTATATAATTTAAATGTGTTGTTAAGATTCTTTTAAAAGGCCCCATGGTCATATCTTTTGTTATATATAATGTTGTATGTTTGTGTTGTGATATGGGCAATGCCTGAAAAAAAGTAATATAAATAATAATAATATCAATTAGGTATATTTAGGAGGCTAAGGTTATATCTGCCACATTGGTATATTCTAATATTTAGGAGGCTAAGGTTATATCTACCAGATTGGTATATTCTAATCTTTAAAGTAGGTAGTTTCCTGGCTGGATTTTAGGATCTACTGACCCCATGCTGCATAAAAATATTAATTACTCCTTATTTATGTTGAGTTTCAGTTATTAAAACCATAATATATGGAGCTCAATGTTAATATATTTTATAAGGATAAAACAACACTTCCCATGATTAGTACAAAATTAAATTAAATATATGGTTAGTTTTTTACATAGGCAAAATTTATTTAAAAGTACAGAACATATGAAGGACTACACACTGAATTGAGATAAAATACTTAGTACTGACTTTGAAAATGATGTAAGCCACTTTTAGTATTCACATTATGAACTTATTGCATCGATTAATAATTATTTGGCAGACCAAAAGAGATTTTCCAACAGTGCGTAGATCATTAACCATATATTATGATATAAGTGAAATTTGGAATAGAAGCTGTAAGAAAATCTGCAATTAGACTAGCCACTACACCTTATATACCGAAACATTATGGCTAAGAAACTTGAATATGTGATGTTCCAGCATACAAGTTCAGCTGCATGCAGGCAACAAGGGGCCAGCATACACCCAAATATAAATTAACTTTAAGTAATAGTTCATAGATAGTAATTTTAGTATATTTTGTACAATAAAATACAATTAAGTACAACTTGTAGCAAAGATATTAAAGAGAGTAATATTTATCTCAAGTGTTAAAGCTGCAATAACGTGTGTGTACGCACGAGGCATATTTACACAGCACACACGCACGGCAACGACACACCATGTGCTGCACACTATAGTACATAATTATTTTATTACTTATATAGAATATAAAGACACGCCCAAAGCTGAGAAGTTCTCTGCTTACTTTACATATTTCAATGCATGATTAGCCAATGAACATGCCTGTACCCCACTAGCGGATCGCTATTAAATAATACACTGATCATCGCTTAATATCACAGCTAATTATGCTTTGAAAATTATAGACATGTCTAATTTTCACTAATGTAGATAACAATGTAGAGTATAAGTAGATAATCTGAATAAATTTACATTACAATATCATGTCTTTTTCATATGAAAAATTTAAAATTACATTACCAAAAATTAAACAGTGCAGCGCATTATAAATAAATGTGCATTCCTTAACATTTAATTGACTAAATAAATTTGTTGCCTGCAGATCTGACATACTTTAAATATCGAGAGGTAATATCTTAAGAGAAATTTTAATTTCAACTATTGAAAAAAAGTTAAATCCAAATTTAAAAATATTTTGTATCTATTATGACAATTCCCTTCAAATCCACCTAATATAATTAAAGTGAAATATTATCATTCCAAAAGCTGAGTCTCCTTCACACATATTTCACTACCACTATAATGTGGATCAAAAAGTAAGGATCGAAGAGAAGATGGAGCCTAACACTTCACGAGTGTGCATTGCTGTTTACATGAGGTTTCTTTTCCTGAGGATCAGGTGTGCGCTGCCCATCACGCCTGGGGGGCATGCGCTCATTGATGGCATCCAAGCCCTTAGCCTCAGCAAATGAAGTGATCTTGTGGTTAGGAGAGAAGCCCTGCAGAGCATTCTTGAGAGATGTCTTGCCACCTGAGAGTGCACCCAGCGGCAGAGCTCCCGTGGGGGTCAACCCCTTGAGCTGCAGAACAGATTCACTCTCCTCACGAAGCACAGAGAATACATGCGCCATCTTTCCAATAGCACGTATTTTATTGCGGATAACTTCTTTTCTGAGATTAGCTTCCTCCAATGCATCCTCACCCTCGGTCATAAGCTCATCATCTGAACAAATGTTTAGGACATTAACCAGCATCTCTGTGACTTTCTCACCCACAAATGGAAGAGACCAGGTGAAGACATCCATGAAGTTGGGCAGCCAGTATGGGTGGGGAGAGCAGTTAAACTGTCTGATGTTCATCACATTGTTCTCGTACTTGAGGACCGCAGCTTTGTTGTTGTAAACATCCAGATAGTTGGGGGCAGAGAAAATAGTAATAAGACTTGGGAAACCAGTGGTTTGACTTTTACGATACATCCTGTACCCAGCATCTTGAGCTTCATGGGCACGAATGATAGACAACAGGTTGTTCCTTTGGAGAAAATCACAGCATGCTGCATAGCTATAGAAATATGAACAACCTCTGACAGAGTTGTGCGAGAAATGTTCTGCGTTTTTTTCATTGCCAAAGTCCTCAAGGGGATCAGACCACAGTAGATCACACATAGCTCCAAATGCAGGTGGTTCTTTGAATCTATCTAGTTTACGGATATCATCTAAGTTGTTAATTTCCGGGGAGAGCCCTCCATGCACACATAGGAACTGCTGGTTCATAAGAGCAGCTAGTGGTAAGCAATCAAATGCATCCATGCAAGAATCATACACTTTCTCAGAGTACTTGATTTTACATTCCTGTTTGAAGGTAAAATATTCTGTCAAATGTCGGCATTCATGGTTGCCGCGTAATAAGAATAACGTCTTCGGATAACACAACTTCAAAGCCCAGAGGTAAAGAACACATTCTATACTGAAATAACCTCGGTCGACATAATCGCCTAAGAATAAATACTTGGTGCAAGAGGGAGAGCCTCCCACCTCGAACAGTTTCATCAAATCGTAAAACTGGCCGTGGACGTCTCCGCACACAGTCACCGGTGAATCAATCTCGATCATCGTTTTTTCAGATCGTAATAGGGTGGCACCATCTTGGATGATTCGCAGCGCTGCCTCATCTTGAATTCGACCTTCTAAGATAAAATGTTGCTTCAGTACATCTGGCAGAGGCAGTCCAGTTTTCTCATCGAATACTTCCGATACAGTGAGCTTGTGGCTTGGAGGGAAAGCAACACTTTGGATCATACGCTGCGTAGTCGACACTTTATCATTGCTCCCGGACATATTTGTCACATAAAAAAACACTAGGTCTAATCCATACACGTTACTATTTTCAAAATGGCAGAGTAGATATAATACTAAAACAGAATCCCGATTTCACGACAGAGAAACTACTGCGCACTGGAAAACAATGCGCAAACATCTGGCGAGTGGTCAATAAAATAAACAGGGATATCGAGCGCGTTTTATTACTTTTGAAAATATCATTAAATAGTAACACTGGGTTTAGGAACAGTTGCCAGTACGACTATACCGTAATCTAATTTAGGATATTTTATTTTATAAATAAAACTATTATCTAAAATGCAGACATCACAGACATAATTTTATTTCTGGCCGCTTCTTTTATATGGCAACTGGAAAGAAAATCGAGTATTATGAGATCCTAAAATAACTTGCAAAATCATAGTAGTTTTTTAATAGGATCTATTAATCGGCTAATGTTTACTCTCATTCGTTGTTACATACACATATATAATTCTCCCTGAGTTCGCAAAGTAACTAGCTAGCTGTTGTCTAAGATAAGATTAGATTTCTTCAAGGTATCTGTATCACCCAGCCACAGTGGTACGGCGGCAAGTTAAAAACAATCGATTAGGTAACTCGGCATTCGTGTTTGCAGTTGAGAAGTTTTTTTGGTGAAAATGAGTAATGATATAGAACAAAAAAGTAATAAAAAAACTAAAATGCATCAACAATAATAGCCCATACGGATGGATATTTTTTTACACAATTTTCACTCATTTCAGCGATATTATAGTTCGTGTGTGAGTGGCTTGCGGTAATATTTAATGTTGCTAGTGTAAAAAAACTAGGTGGAGCTGAATCGATGTGATACAAATACAAAGACATCGATATTTTCACAGCCAACGAGTGTACAATTTAATTTAATTAGCCTTATTTTAAATTTCGAATGATCTCATCTCAAGATAAAAGCGTTGCGAAAAATACTGATTAGTCTGTATACATATATTTTACTTATATACATATATCCATATTTCGGTTTGCCACATACTCAAATTGATGAATTTGTTGCATTATCTCTAGATTATCTCCGCCACATTAAGGTTGTCTGGAAGAGATTGCTTCTTAGCGATAAGACCGCCAGTTGTTTACCTCTACTTTAAGCTTTATATTCTGTATTGTGTTATGTAATAAAGTGTATTAGTTAGGTAGTACATATACAGGGTGGAAAGTTAAAACGGGGCAGTAAGGGCAGCTAGGTACCTACTAGATCCTTTGCCGCCACGCAAAAATGGCATAAGGATTTCATTCCTAACTTTTTATGTGATGACAATCTACATTCACAGATTTTTGAAAAAAAGTACAGTCAGCGAGAAAATCATCAATTTTGTCATTTTTTTTAATGCCATGCGATCCCATCCCTATTAAGGATCAAAATACTCTTTGGGACCGACTAAGGTTTGACTACTATTCTAATAATTAATTCTCTCATTTCTTATCTAAATGAAGTTATCTCAGTCTCCATACAATTTGATGGTTGTCTAACTCATTGAGTTATATTACTAGAGTAGACATCACCTAGCATAAGTTTGCGCATGTCAACATACGCTCATGAGCGTATGTTGGTTTAGTCTGTGGCGAGCACTGATGGCGGTCGTTTCGAGAGCAGATTGACTTAAAACTTTTAAAAATGCCTTCTTGTGCATTGCGCTATTGCACCTACAACACCCACAACAATAGTAAAGATACGGGAATCACTTTTCATCGGTACATTCACGGATATTTTTCATAATATTCATTTATTAAACTGAGTATTTAAAGCTTTAAAGATCAGCATTTTTGCGCCAAATTAGAAGCAACCATTTGTTTTTATTTATTTAATCGTTTTTATGATTGACAACGTTCAGGTTGCTTTTAAGATTTTAAGTTCTACTCATTTAAATCTTAGGCCAATTCTCTTATATAAATAACTAGCTTTTGCCCGCGACTTCGTCCGCGCGGAACTCATTTATATTGTAACTTTCTCCCCCCTTTTCACCCCCTTAGGTGATGAATTTCCAGATAAAAACTATCTTTAGTAAGGATTCTTTGGGAAGGCCTCGGAATTCAAAGTATCGCTACACCAAATTTCATCTCAATGGGTTCACGGTTTAAGCATGAAAAGGTAACAGACAGACAGAGTTACTTTCGCATTTGTAATATCAGTATGATTTTATAGATTAGCTTACTCCGAACTCCTTTTTTTACAAAATAGACTCCGCCGCAAACTTGGTTTCTATGAATGAATGAATGAATGAAATTTTTATTTCGTGTAACCATGGACACATGTTGTTAGTAGAATTTACAAAACTAGGGGGTTAGTAGTTACAGCTAAACTTACATTTAAAACAAAACAACACTGACAGGGGAGTGTAGTCCCTCGCAGTGCGACATGTAGGGACAGTCAACCCTGTCCGCTATCATGCGCAGAATGCTGTTGGGACTGCGGCGCACCCTGCGCACCAGGGATGCTGCGCGCGTACGCATGCTCGTATAAAAACAGTCCACACGCGCCGCCGCGAACATCCCTGATGCGCTACAGAAACGAGGCAGTCCCATCAACACCCGGAACGCATTATTATACTGGACCCTAAGGGCCCCATATGCCCGTTGCGTATATTGCTCCCACAGATTGCAGGTATACAGGGAGGTGCAAAACGCCCTAAACAGAGTTTCTTTCACCTCTTTAGAGCACCTTGCAAATCTGCGGGCGATCATATTCGCCCGGATCGACAGGGCTCTTCGTTCCCTTTCCATGTCCAGGTCGTCTTTGAGGTCGCTCGCGATCACATGGCCTAAGTACTTGAAATGGTCCACTCTATCCATAGGGGTACCATTGAGGCAAATGGTAGGAACTTCCACTGTTTTCTTGCGATTGCACTCAAATACCATGAACTGGCTTAAGAGCCAGTTCAACATTATATTTAAGGCCATGATTTGTTGCATACGTTTCACAAATTTTCAGCAGCTTACGCAGCCCACACACCGACGCGCTCAGCAGCACCATGTCGTCCGCGTAACTTATGTTGTTAACACAAACTCCACCTACATGGCAGCCGACATGGGTTCTGCTGAGCGCCTCGATTAGCCCGTTTACATAAAGGTTAAATAGCGTAGGTGAGGTCAGCCCTCCCTGTCTCACCCCACACTCCAACCTGTACTCATCAGACTGCGCGTTAGCCCATCTAACACTGTTGACCTGGTTTCCATACCAGTACTTAAATATGCGAATGGTTTCCTGCGGTAAACTGGTATTTTCCAGCTTCTTCCATAGTAGGTCATAGGAAACCAGGTCAAAAGCCTTAGATAGATCGAGGAAACAGGCAACCACCAGGGTTTTACTTTTGGTATAATACCTGACAGTGTGCTTAAGACACAGGATCGCAGATTCTGTAGATAACTGTGGTCGGAAACCTAGTTGGTTATCATGCAGTTTTACATGACTCTTTAACTGTGAATTAAGCACACTATCAAGTATTTTTGCCATGATTGTTGCTAACGAGATGAGTCTGTAGTTATTCCTATCTGCCAGGTCCCCCGTCCTGTTTTTGACGATAGGTACAACGATCGTTCGCATTAAGTAGGTTATCTATGACCCGCCTCACCATAATAGTGCATGTAGGCTTTTTTCAGTATTATTTTGCATATTTTCATATCACACGGCCGTAAGAACCTTTTCTACTTAACCGTAGGACTAAATTAACTGACTTGTAATTTAAATATTTTATATTAAAAATAAAGATACGTCAACAAAATGTTACATCTAATAGTTTTCAAAATAGCCATAATAAAACGTCTTTTTTACCCCGTTTTAGAAAACATCTTCGAAACTACCGCCATAAGGTACCTTTACCCTTAGACCGTCACATACATATATTTACCTATAATTCCTATTCCCCAGGACTCCCAACTACCGCTATACCGTAAATGGGTTCCATCCAATTTTTCACCCCCTATTTCACCTCCATGGAGAATGCTCCAGGACTCAAACTATCTCTATACCAAATTTCATCTAAATAGGCTACATCCAAATTTTCACCCCCATTTCACCCCCTTAGGGGATGATTTACGGAATAGAAACTATCATATGTCCTTTTCCAGGACTCAAACTATCTTTCAACCAAATTTTATCAAAATGTGTCACAAACAAATTTCCACCCCCAATTACACCCCCTTAGGGGATGATTTTCGGGATAAAACTATCCTATGTCCTTCCTTAACTATCGCTATACCGTAAATGGGTTCAATCCAAATTTTCATCCACCATTTCTCACCCCCGCCCCTTATGTGTTCCCCTTATTTCCTCCTTTCATGTGTTCCGGAATAAAAATTATTCTATGTTCTTTCCTTGGACTGAGACCTCTCTCTATACCAAATTTCATCTAAATGGGTTCTATCGAAATCTTCAACCCTCATTTCACCAACTCAGGAAATGATTTTTCGGGATTAAAACTATGCATTGTCCTTCCCTAGGACTCCTTCTATCTCTTTACCAAATTTCATCTAAATGGGTTTTATCGAAATTTTCACCCCCTATTTCATCCCTGAGGGGATGATTTTCGGGATTAAAACTATCCGTTGTCATACTCCGGGACTCAAACTACCGTACAACCAAATTTCATTAAAATGGGTCACAAACAAATTTTCACCCCCAATTACACCCCCTTAGGGAATTATTTTCGAGAGTAAACTATCCTATGTCCTTCCCCAAGACTTCAACTCGCTATACCGTAAATTTCCACCATTTCACCCCCTTAGGAGATAATTTCTGGACTAAAAATTATATTAAGTCCTTCCCCAGGACTCATCATCTCACAAATTTCATCTAAATCGGTTCTATCCAAATTTTCACCCCTCATTTCACCCCCTCAGGAGATGATTTTTCAGGATGAAAACTATGCATTGTCCTTCCCTGGGTTTCCTTCTATCTCTATACCAAATTTTTACTAAATGGGATTTATCCACATTTTTATCCCCATTTCACCCCCTTAGGAGATGATTTCTGGACTAAAAATTATGTTAAGTCCTTCCCCAGGACTCTTAACTATCTCTATACCAAATTTCATCTAAATCAGTTCTATCCAAAATTTCACCCCCTTAGGAGAAGATTTCCAGAATAAAAACTATCCAATGTCCTTCCCCAGAACTTAAACTACCTCTGAACCAAATTTTATCAAAATGGATTACATCCAAATTTTCACCCCTCCATTTTACCCCCTAAAGGGAAGATTTTCGGGATAAAAACTATCCTTTGACCTTCCCCGGGACTCAAACTAATTATATACCAAATTTCATCCAAATCGGTGCAGCGGTTTAAGTAGCTCCATACAAATTTCCACCCCCCATTTCATCCCCTTAGGGGGTGATTTTCAAGATAAAAACTACCCTAAGTCCTTCCCTAGGACTCAAACTATCTCTATACCAAATTTCATCTTAATCGGTTCTTCCGTTTTCACGTGATGCGCGGTCACATAAACAGACAAACAGATAAACATATAAACAGATAAACAGACAAACAGACAAAATTTTTAAAAACTGTTGGAACGTGTTCTGTTATCGATTTTAAGTATCCCTAGCCAATTTTTTTTTCGAATATCTTCCATGTACAGACTTTCGACCCTCTTCAGCTTTATTATATGTATAGATGTCCGCAAAGCGAGTATGCTCTCCGAATATACCCATTGGCAATTTAGAAGAATAATAAAAATTAGCCGCCATCCATTTTAATTTCCAATTGCTTCAACACATACAACACAGTTCATACTCGGGAAGTATAAAGATATCCAGTATAAAAAAAATTACAAATACCAAATGTCGATGATGTGATTCGTTTTTAAATCAATAAGTACTTAGTTTATTTTATATTAATGTATTAAATCACGCTATGACTTTATCTGAATCAACTCAGAAAAATTACGCATCTACTGCACGTTCACATACTCTTTGATTTCCAAGATGGCGGCCTGATTGGAAAACGTCAAGAAAAATGTTCTGGGTTGCCAGTCTATACGTAGTAATAGTAAGTCAATGTGATTTTCTCACTGTTCTTTTTTTCAAAAATCTGTGAGTGTAGATTGTCATAACTTAAAAAGTTAGAAATGAGATTCAAAATATTCAAATGCCATTTTTGCGTAGCGGCAAGGGATCTAGTAGCTGCCCTTACTGCCCCGTTTTAAACTTTCCACCCTGTATTTCTCGATTTGTATTGAAGTTACCCGCGCTACGCTAGTAATAATTATTTAGGTTAATCGCACACGTTCAATTCGACTTCCAGGATTCTGCGGCAGCTGATACTTCACAAAATCGATCTAGAGTTCTAGACCTTGCTCTTGGCGCATCCTAATTATTCGGTTAGGGTAAATAATTATTTCGACTATAAACAATACGAGAGTTAATCGCGTGTATTTAACCTTAACTTATATTTAACCTTATATTTAACGTATTAGGCGCGTGACAACATCCTCAGTCGCGAGGCAAGGTGTCTTTTCGCTTAAAAGAACCTATTCGCGTTAATGTCTCGTTTAGTTAGTAAAAAAAAAAAAAAAAATTTGAACTGTTTATTTCAATTGATAGACAACAAAAAAAAATATTATTCAGGTACAACTTAACCCAATCTTAAATTTTAAAGATTATTAGCTAAGTTTAGTTAGTTATATATCATATCATTGACATTTAATTTAAAAATTCAAATTATTGTTAGTAAGTATTTGTTAGTTACTTATTGACGTTATTGTTAGTTAAGTTAAGAATTAACATTATGTTTTACACTCAGTATGGCTTTCTTAATTACATATTTGGCTTTATGCGGTTTATCCCTTATACAATCCATTACATTTTCCAATATATTTGTAGGGAAGCTGTTTAAGATAACAGGCACATAACTGGACCAGACCCTTTGTCCATAAAAGTTTTTGCTGTTTGGTACCGTAAAGGTTTTATTACTTGTTAGTGTCCGGAGGTTCTGTGGTCTGCTATACCTATTCAGTCCTCCTAGGCATTGCCTATATTCTAGAATTACTGCCATTTTAACTTTATCATATACATTAAGGATTCTACAATATTTAAATAATTTATCATAGTTGTTTTTGTGCTTATATTTTACTTTAAGTGGTACAATTGTCTTTATCAGCCTTAATTGTAACTTGTAGGTATATACGCTGTAGGTATGTTTTATATGTTCTTCCATAGATATGTATGCTGTTTTACTAGGTCTAGGGGCTCACAGTTGCAGCACGGACTTGAGTCATGCATGCAGGGGTGTTAGTATAAAGTACCAAGGAAAATCAAAGCTAATAGGCGTAATAAGTCAAAGTAGTAAAATTTTCCCGGAAATTAGATCTAGCTCGATCGATTATTTTCTCCCATTAAGCAACTACTGTACTGAATATCTAATAGAAATGTAAAGAATAACCGTTTGCAGAAACCATTTTCAAACAAATACTTAAACAAGAATAGCTCGTTGCTATCAAATTATATATATATTATTATAATTTTTTTCTTTTAGCATGCACAACTTAATTATTAGGAATATTACATTAAAAAATTCTGATTTGCAACTAGCTGTACATAATAAAAATATTAAATTCACGACATTTTTCAGTAGTTCTCTTTTCTATCGTTTTTTTATATATTTTATTTTATTTATTTTAGAGAAATATATATATTATATATATATATATATATATATATATATATATATATATATATATATATATATATATATATATATGTATTTTTTTTTATACAAGTAAATTTAAATAGGTAATAGCTATTTTTGTAAAAAAAATACATGCATAATCAATTGGTAATCGATATGGACCCCTCAACGGGTTAAGGCCTCCTCCATTTTGCTCCACGTTTGTCTTTCCTTCGCTTTTTTGATCCAGTTTTCACCAGCTTTTCTGATTATTTCATCAACCCATCTTTCTTTCGGTCTTCCTCTTTTCCAATTGTTTATTGGTCCTCGCCACGTAGTTACTCTCTGTGTCCATCTTTCTTTATCCATGCGTGCGATATGCCCTGCCCATTTCCATTTTTGTTTTTGAGAGTGTTCCAAAGCATCTATTATTTTTGTTGTGTTTCTTATTTCTGTGTTTCTTTTTCTGTGTGTTATGTTTATGTTTAGTATACTTCTTTCCATCGCTCTCTGACATCTTGTATTTTAATTTTATTATTATATATCCATGTTTGGGAGCCGTATGTAAGACAAGGTAGTAAACATGAATCCATAACTTTTTTCTTGAGCTTTACGGGGAGTTTTGATTTGAGGGTTTATTTATTACTCCAGAATTTATTCCAAGTCATATTAACTCTTCTTTGGACTTCGTCCTCGAGTCTCGTCGTAGCGAAAGATACCTGTTGTCCTAAGTAGTCATAGCTTTGAACGTATTCCAATGTATTGTTGTTGGCTTTTATGGGTATACTATGGTGGTTCGTCATGACTTTAGTCTTGGTAGTATTCAATTCTAGGCCGATGTTACTGCTTACTTCGTTTAGCTCATTGATCATTTTTTGTAGTTGAGATGCTGTTTCAGAAAAGATGATGATGTCATCCGCAAATCTGAGATTAGTGAGGAGTTTACCATTTATATAAATTCCTTCTCTTTCCCAGTTCAGATTTTTCATTATACTTTGGAGTACAGCTATGAAGATTCTTGGTGAGAGGGGGTCGCCCTGCCTGACACCTCTACAAATGTTTATTTCAGAGCCTTGTCTCTCTAACTTTACACGACTTTTACTCTTGAAATAGATGTCTTTTATAAGATCGATGGTCTCCACTGGGACTTCACATTCGTGTAGAGCTTTCCAAATGCTATTGTGGGATATCGAGTCAAAGGCCTTCGCATAGTCAATAAATCCAAGGTAGAGTGGCTTGTTGTGCTCTATATATTTCTCCATAATCAAATTTAGGGTGTGGATGTGATCTGTTGTGGAAAAGCTTTTTCTGAAACCAGCTTGTTCCGGAGGCTGAAATCTCTAGCTTATTGGTCGGTAATTTCCAATATCCGCCGGATCTCCTTTCTTGTAAAGTAATATTATGTCAGATTTTGACCATTCATTTGGTATTGTTCTGTCGTCTAGAATTTTGTTAAATAAGGTTGTTAAGTAGGGTGCTAGTAAGTATCAATTTTATTGTTTCGTTCGGTATTCCGTCTGGTCCGTTACTTTTGCCGGGTTTGAGAGATTCGATTTTCTTTATTATTTGAAGTGTAGAGAATCTAGTTAAGGTAGTAGAGTTCGGGTTGGTCGTTTCAATTTCTGGAGTCGTTTCTATTGCCGAGTATAGGTCGTTAAAAAATGTTGTTGCCTTTTCTATTATTTTAGATCTTGACAATATTTTTTGTCGTTTGTATTATCTTTTATGTAGGGTATCCATTGTTTAGTGGTATTAAGAACTTTTAGGCCTTTTTTAAGGCTGCTTGTAGATTCCAAGTGTGTTTAAATTACTGTTATTCTGCGTTCTATGCGTTCTCGTTTCATTAATTTATAGATGTTCTTGTAAAGATAGGTACGTTCCATTTTTTCTTCTTTTGTAAGAGATTTCTTCTGAATCAAATCGTTTCTTCTTGTGATAAGTTCTTTTATGTGCGCAGGGATGGCTTCCTGTTTTGCTGTCAATGTTTGTTGAATTGCATTTAAACTGGCGATAATCGTTTTCTTAATCTTGTTATATAGGGACTCTACATTTTCATTTTCTTCTAGTTCCATTTTGCTAATGTTTGTATTCAAGTTTTTTATGAATTGTTCTTTTTCTTCGGTCGTACTGAGTTTAGTCTTATGGTTTTTGTAATTTGCTCTACTTTTTTTTCTGGTGTTATCTGCAGCGTACCTCTTAAGAGTCGATAGTCACTAGGAAACGTTAGATTTGATATGATTTCTACATTCGTAAATTTGTCTTTTCTATTGGTTAATATATAATCGATTTGACTTTTATTTTTCTTTGGCGATAGCCATGTCCACATGGTTTTGTTGTTCTTTTTGAATAAACTATTTGTAATGTAGAGTTTGTTTTCCCAACAAAACTGGAGCAGTCTTTCACCTCTTTTGTCCCTTTTTCCATAGCAGTATTTGCCTCATATTCGTTCTTCACCTGGTATTTGCTCTCCAACTCGGGCATTAAAATCTCCTAATATGATTTTTGGTGGTTATATTGACAGTGTGCATTCTGTAGTTGTTTGTAGAAGTTATCGATATCTTGGTTGCTCGCGTCAGCTGTTGGTGCATGTATTTGGACAATTGTAAGTTTAGAGGAATTGAATTTGAGATTTAGAATGCAAATGCGTTCAGACACTCCAATGAAGCTCTCAACATTTAGCTTATATTCTTTCTTTATAAGGAATCCTACTCCATATTGTCCTTTCGTTTCCCCGAAGTAGCAGAATATATGTTTGTCTTCTTCTATAATATTAAATCCTGTTCGTCTTATTTCGGCAAGGCCGATAATGTCGTATTTTATTTTTGAGATTGCTCTCTCAAAATCTAGTAATCTTTCATCAGATAATAAAGATCTTGCATACAAAAGATGTTAAAAGAAGTAAAAGATGGACAGAAATAGTTTTTTAACAGAATAAAATTGTGATTCCATCTGAAAGGAATTTGACCTGAAACTCGTTTTTTTTATTTGCTTCAATTTCTGGCCAGCTGTAAGACTTAAACACCAGCATTG
Organism: Epinotia brunnichana; assembly: GCA_963854355.1. Taxonomy (NCBI): domain Eukaryota; kingdom Metazoa; phylum Arthropoda; class Insecta; order Lepidoptera; family Tortricidae; genus Epinotia; species Epinotia brunnichana. The sequence continues at coordinate 17,271,244 of OY977943.1, read as the reverse complement.
AGATACTGAAGGAGGCCGGACATCATTAATTAGTCACTTATTAATTAGTTTACATCTAAAAATTTACTCAAAAACAGAAATATGTAAGTGGCCCTTATTTTCTTTTGAGTAGTATATATATATATATATTTGATACCTACTCTCCTGGCCGATTTCGGCCACGGCGACTGCTTCAACTCCGGGATTGATGCCGTTCATGTGCTCCGGGGTGTGGCTCACGTAGCCGATCTAAGTAAGATGCCTGTGACACACGTACGGCTATTATAACGAAACTATAGGGGTTTTGATTTTGTCATTTTGGCTACGGAACCGTAAATAGTATTGAGCCTTTACATAGCTGCGCGACGACTTTCAGTTATATTAAGGCTTCTCTACACAATGGGGCATCATGGCCCATCATACAGGACGCAACTATGCGTTAGAGGGAGAACGACATACTTCTATCGCATTCCAACACACAAAGACTGCGTCCTGGGGCCTATTTCTCGTACGTTACAAGTTCACAAGTCTACAAGCTTACATTTAAAATTTCATTGTACAAGTGTGTTTTAATTCTGTTTCTCGTAGGAATGATTACTACAAGTGCTACGACAATGATTACGACACTTTATTGAATTTAAGTGACAATCAATCTCATCAACTCGTCCTCAACAAAATGGCTGACTTGTGTTTTCGGAATATACAAGCGTATAATAATACAAGTAGTAATGAAAAGCGTTTCTCAAAATTATCAATTACAAGTGAGTCGCTAAATTTTAAACCCGGGTAAATCCATCTGTCAAATCATGCGATTTTGCTATTAAGAAAAGGTGATAAGGTAGATATTTGCTGATAGGGTCGAATGGATTTATCCGATTTTGAATTTAAGCGACTCAAGTGTAAAATCAAACTCAGTTTCGTCAGTCACTCTATGAATGTTTATAAGCTTCAGGGTGGGTCAGTTTACAAAATTATTATGTTATTGGTCATTTACTGGTTCTTTCCCAATTATAATCATTTCATAGGAATGAGTTTACTGTTTTTTTTGGAGAATAAAAGCTAAATTTAAATAATATTTCTGATTTTAACGAAGTGCATTCAAAACTTTCACGTTTGAGATCTTAAAAATGCAATATCTTAATTTATTTATTAATCGATTTTTACCAAAAACGCATATTAGCAGTTTATAGAGACTCCTCATTATTTCGTGATAAGTCACAAGCTACAAGTATAAAGTAGGCTTTTGAGAAACGAAATTACTATTTTAGTATGTAATATCTACTAGTGTTTGTCAACTTGTGAAACAACAACACTTGTGAAAACTCTTTTATCCCCACTCTTGTAACAATTATACATTTACGTGAAACGGAAACTTGTAAAAAAAATTGAAATACAAGCGTTACCATAGATACACACTTGTATTACAAGACTTGTAACGTACGAGAAATAGGCCCCAGAGGGCCTACCGCGAACGGCATTCGAAGTGTTCCCTCTCTGTCGCACTTACGTACGAACTCATAAGTATGACAGAGAGGAGAAACTTCCAATGCATTTCGCGGTAGGCCCTCTGATCTGCGGCCTGAGTGCGCGTTGCGTGAGTACCCTGAGAAAATTACGGTTTTTTGGAAATAATTAAATATCAGGCTAATTATTTGTATACGGCTTTTATATGTTATTTTAAACAACTTTTACTATTGAAATCAATAATTATATAGACCGGAAGTTAGGAAAAAAGCTATCAGTATTTTTATAATGAAAACATGTTTGAGTACATAAATTTGGAGACTTACTACCTGAATCCAAAAATATATGCATCAGGAAATAACGGCATTTTAATTAAATATTTACGACCTTGAGATAATATTGAATTTCATCTGGTCTATAGAAAGGTTTATTCATTAACAAAAATAAGTGGATTATGCGCGTATCCCAAAGAACGTATATAGACGTAGTCAATTAAAAAGTAAAGAAAGTTTATACCATTTTCGCCTGATTTTTACGGAATTTAAGAAGATTACTTTTCATTATTTTTTACCGTATCGGTATTAAATTTAGATGGATTATTAATGAATATTTAGTCAAATTACCCAACCTATTTTTTGGTGTAAAAATATGGCTGATATCGATATATTGTTGTGTTTAGAAACCGTAAAGTTCTCAGGGTAGTGGTCACACATATCACGGATGTCCCGCACGCTGTGTGACCAACAAGGCTATCACAGGACAGCCCGCAAGCTATGTGACGACGGCGACATAGATTATCCATCTCTTTCTAAGAGTTCTAATTTAGAAAGAGACAAGAGCTCGCGGGCCGTTCTGTGATAGCCGAGTAATGGATACGCGAAATAGGCCGGAAGTGAGATATGGACTCAATGGTCCTGTCTGTTATTAGACTTATTAGAGTTATTCTTCCAAATCAGGCCACTGAATAAAAATTAAAATCGTTTGCAAGCTACTAAAAATGTTGATACATAAAAACACAATAATTATGAATACAATGAAATGGTTTGTTCATATCACTGTTTTATTATCCACTCTAAACTTAGTTATAATGTAACAATCGGAAAAGGAGCCCTAAAATCTTTATTAAACTTAGGTATGAATAAAATAAAATAAAATTTTGGTGTAAACCATCTTTTGTAAACTTAATAAAAAGCAAATAAAATTCTATTCCTGTCTTAAACGCTCACCCTCGCATTTGGTACGGTTTAAGAGGTTTCAACAGAATATATAAATTAATTATTTTACATTACACATATTTTATTAATTATGCTAAACAATAGAGAAATTGAATATTAGATAGTGGATACCTATGAAATTTCTCATGTTAATTCTTACCAGTGCATACAATGTACGAAAATAATTCATATTTTGTTCCATGACATCACTGTTCCATAGGACAAATTTAATGGCATAGATCTTTTGAGACTTCGTTTTCACTGTTAATCAAAAATGTGTAAACATTATAATAAAAACTGTATTTCTTGAAATATCTGAATACAAGTTTTTAGTTAAATTTGTCTATTTTCCCAGTTGTTATTCATGGTTATTTCTTGATTAAAGAGTCACTGTCAGTTTACAGTAACTGAAGGGTCCACAGTTTTGTACTTTGGTTTGCTGTGGGTGAACGGTAAATACCGATACTTGATCATATGCTGAAACAAATAAATTTACCTTATATTAAACTAATAAATGACTCATGAATTAATTTATAAATTATTAGTATACTAGCTGTATTACATTTTTCCATAGAACAATCAAATACAATATATTTACCAATTTAATAAAGTCCTATACACCTCTCAACTTGTCACAACATCCACCTTCAAAAAGAATGAACTGAATGTTTGCTGTCTTTTTCCATCTGCTATAGCTGCGTCTCTAGGTTGTTGTGATAAATTGCTAGGTGTATAATAGTCTTAACTTATCTTAACTTAACAAATTGTTAAGGCGCATTATCATTGCTAGATAGCGCCCGCATTTACGGTGTGGGAGATTTCCAAAACACATGCCATAGCGCCCGCATTCGGGAAGCCGTTTTAACTGGTTGATAGAGGTTTATTAATTACCTAGGATGTATGTTCAAGCATACCGTCTCCCCATTGATTTAATATATAAAGATACACAGTCAGTAGGAAAAAATGGCAAGTCAAAACTACTGCCAAATCGACTTGGGCAGTAGTTTGGCTATTAGTCTTGTTTCGACCACAGACAGTGGCAGTTGTCAACCATGACAAAATGTGCAGTGAAAAACTGCAAAAATAATAACCGAAAAACAAATAAAAAGGATGGAATGTCTTATTTTACGTACGTTCTATTTATTTATAAACAGATCCTAGTTAAAATTATAATGCTTTCATGATTTTTAGGAATTTATTTAGTACATACAAATTATAACTTATCACAGAACAAAAATATATGGAGTAGCTATTACTTTTTTAATTTTAATAAATCGTGTTGGTTTATTTTGACTTATGACAAAAAAAGTGTTTATAATAATATTTCTTACATTTATAAATTAAAGCTTTCCACGTAATCCTCTACGACGTGCAAAATGGGTCGCAATATTAGCACGACATAGGCGTGATCAACTATTCAAGCCAAATAAGTCGTCTGTTGTGTGTCATACCACTTTCGCACCACAGACGTATATACCACAAACAAAGGCTTTAGTAGAATGACTAAATCTGCAATACCTGTCTTGGATGTAAGTACTTAAATGTCACACAATAGTTTTCATATTAGTAATCTCAAAAGTTAGAAACAACCATTAAAGCTTGATTTTGCAATCATTCAAAAAATGTCCGTGTTTCAAGGCATTTTTAAAGTAAGAAATTTGTAACTACGGTTTTAGACTGTTTACTATGAGCGTTCAAAGGGAGTTCTAAGTTTGTATAAAGAGCAAGACATTTCGAAAGTAAGAGATTTGTAACTTCGGTTTTAAACTGTTTACTACAAAACTAATTTAATATTTTTTTTTTAATCATTCCATATACAAACATTTAGACGATAACATGTTCTACGCGGACGAAGTCGCGGGCAACAGCTAGTACAATATAAAAATGAGAAAAGTGACTCCATTCGTCTGATGTTCACTTTTGTTGTAAATATTATGATAATGGCGATTTCACTAAAAAGTTTTAAATATTTTGAAACGTTAGTTTACAAATTTGACACTTGATAGCTAGTATATTGAGCTTTTTTTTGCATGAATGTTTAAGGTAAAAAATAGTGATGTTAGCATGTATCAGCTGTCAATGTCATAGTGGGACGGTTTATAACAACATTTTCATGCGGGATTGTGTATCTTGTATATATTAAATCAATGCGTCTCCCTCTTACTATTCTCGCACCCTTGTAATTGACAGATAGATTTCACTGGTTGTTATAACACATGCAAGGAATATCCATATCTGGTAAAACGACCGTGTTATCAGCCGATGACGTTCATTAGTTGCGATATACCGATCGTTTTATCAGCCAATGAAAATGCGCCTTTAAGATATACCACCCTTCTTTGGGTATCTTTTAACCCTTAATTTGTGGAGATAAAAATGGCTTACCTTAATTTGTCTCTTCATAGTAATACAAAATAGAGTAATGAAATACATAACTAAAATAGGCCAGAATACTGGAACATTGAAAGCATCAATGAAGGTGCAAAAGAATCCAATCACTGTACTCTTGGTGACAGAAAGCCAGAATTTAAATTCAGGTAATCTCCTGATAAATGGTTTGAATTCTTCGCTGGAACGAGTTGGAAGGGCTGGCTCATTATCATCATCGCCTGCAACACAAATAGTAAATAAATGAAAGTCCTGTGTTTTCAGCAATTAGTTAAAATCTAAATAATATATTTTTTACTTCGCCATATCACACACATGCACATTTTCACATTTGTTTCTATTTCACCACATAAACATCTTTCCAATAGCACATGCGGTGGTTACTACAGAAAAGAGCCAAGTTGCTATGTGAACCTGATAAAATGAGTTGAGAGTTCTATCGATTCCTCAAGGATCTCAGAATGTATATTTTGATGAGAATTAGTTGCTATGTCAATGAAATCTCATCTGAATCTGTCAACTATCTACATATAATTGAGGAGTTCCTAAGGTCATCTGTTCCACGTTCAATTCGAGGAAATGCATGATTGACTTTATAAAATACAATTTTCGCCATTTATGCCCATCTATCACATTTGAGGAGTTGCTTCAATTCCTCATGGATGTCATCAACAGATATTCAACAAATTGATACGGGACCACCCTACAGGTAGGTACCCACTTTCAGAAAAAAAAGTAATAACAAAATCAGACAATAAGGTAAAGACAAATTGATAACCTCCTTCCTTTTATTGAAGTCGGTTAAAAATACATTTGGGTTCACACTAAACAGTTTGAAACACATTAGGTTCTTCTCAAGCTTCACAGTTAATCCTATACTATTAATCCTGTACTATTAAACGAGCAATATTTGTATATACATATATATTTGCAAAAACGTTCTCGGAAACGGTTTGAAATTTGGAATGTAGGTGGTTATGGGGGCGAGAAATCGATCTAAAGACTGTATCGTTTGTTATAAATACAAGAAAAAAATGCGACAACTTTTTTTAAATTATTTATTGACATACTAAAATCAATCAACTATGTACAAAATAATATGGACAACCCGAATAGTACCATAAAAAGCCCAAATTATTCATTTCTGGCCAGTTTTCTAATTTTTTGCCTCATGGTGCCCATTAAAAACCGGACAGCGACTTTGTCAACAGTTCGAGCCACCTTATTCCAATCTGACCGAAACTGTTGCTCTGTATCGGCACTACGGGCTGTTTTACGTACAGTTCAACCTACATTTTGGTTGCACAATGATACTAATAAAACAGAATACAAAAATAATATTTAGTCCCTGGGCGACCGAGCTCCGCTCGGATGAAAATGGAGAAAATACGGAGAAAACTAATTTTCCCGGACATGAGACCTATCTAAAGACTGTATCGTTTGTTATAAATACAAGTTAGCTCTGGCAGGAATAAGTTGTCTATTCATTTAAAAATATTCTGATACAAGACAATTGATTGACATTTGTCATAGAACCGATATCTTTATTATTTTTTTGCTCAACTTGTTCCAATAAAAAAATGAGGGGTCTTACACCGCAAAAGCGAAAATCTATTGTGGACAAATGGTGTTCGGTTAAAGGTATTACGTACCGAAAACTCGCACAAATGGAAGGTGTTAGTGTTGGAGCCGTACGTAAGTACGGGGAGGATTATACCTTCGAGGACCAACAACGGCCAGGCCAAAAACCAGGTCCGTCCAAAACTGGACCAAAAGATAGTAAAATTATTCGCATCTAATAGAGAGCTATCTGTCCGAGATGTCGCGAAAAAAGTTGGTACGAGTATCGGGATGGTACAACGTGCAAAGAAAAGGAATAATTTAGACATTAAAAAAACAGAAACAGCCGAAAAGAAGTCAAAAACAAAAAGCATCTGTTAAGACACGAGTCCGAAAATTATATGACTCGATTTTATCGAAAAAACACAGCTGTGTAATAATGGACGACGAATCGTATGTAAAACTGGACTACAAGTCTTTGCCAGGCCCCCAGTATTACACTATTCGTGAGGGGACACAAATCACAGAGGCTGAAAAATCCATTTGCGTTGAAAAGTTCGGCAAGAAAGTCATGGTGTGGCAGGCCATTTGTGAATGCGGAATGAAGTCAACTACTTTTTTCACTACCTCGTCGATGAATGCCGATATTTATATGAAAGAATGCCTTCAGAAACGAGTATTGCCGATGATCAAAAAGCACAACTCCGAAACTGTATTTTGGCCTGACTTAGCGTCTTGCCATTACGCGGCTAAGGTAGTAAAATGGTATAAAGAAAATAATGTAAATTTTGTGGCCAAAGAGAGTTAAATCCACCGAATTGTCCAGAGCTTCGCCCGATTGAACACTACTGGGCTATAATGAAAGCTAAACTACGTAAAACAGCCCGTAGTGCCGATACAGAGCAACAGTTTCGGTCAGATTGGAATAAGGTGGCTCGAACTTTTGACAAAGTCGCTGTCCGGTCATTAATGGGCACCATGAGGCAAAAAATTAGAAAACTGGCCAGAAATGAATAATTTGGGCTTTTTATGGTACTATTCGAGTTGTCCATATTATTTTGTACATAGTTGATTGATTTTAGTATGTCAATAAATAATTTAAAAAAAGTTGTCGCATTTTTTTCTTGTATTTATAACAAACGATACAGTCTTTATACCGTCTAACGTACTATTATCGCCTTCTCGATACAACTCTTATTTCACACCATTTATCAAGCAAGTTTAAAAAAAAACTTGATAGATCTACACATATCATATAATTTACTTTAAAAACAAAGTTTAAGCCGACTTCAATTCAGTACTTCGCCAAGCCACACAGGTACCTACATGAAAATTTCCACATTTCCTTTCCAATTTACTACATGAACTACTCTCCGAGAGCAAATGCGTTGATTATTACAGAAAAAACCCAAGTCGCTATCTGAGGGCTGATAATATTTGAGGAGTTCCGTTGATTCCTCAAGGATCTCAGAATTAACACTTCATTAGTTGCTACTTCAACGGAATCATGCCAGAATCTAAGACGTACTTTACATCTTTGAGGAGTTCCATAAGTCACCTGTGGTCTTCATCATCAGTTCCACTTCACCAAAATTACGATTTCCGAGGGTAAATACACGAGTTATAATAGAAAATACTGAAATCACTACACGCTTGCCTATAAAATTTGAGGGTTGCTCTCAATTTCCCTGGGATCCCATTATCGGATCCTGACTTGGTGACAATGGGACCAACTCGGGAGTATACTCTATCGATTAAAAAATAATTTTGGAAATCGGTCCACAATTGACGGAGAAATCGGCGAAAATACACAAAAAAAAACATACAGTGGAACATATTATAACCTCCTCCTTTTTATGAAGTCGGTTAAAAAGAAACCTGCTGTTCTGCTTTTATGTTTCTAGCAGAGCTACAGTTTTTCATTAAACACATATTACTTATATGTAAACTTTCAACCCTTATCTTAACCGCTTCAAGGGATGAATTAGAAAAAATGCCCTTATCAATGTTTTGACCACAGATGTATGAATATAAGAAGATCGGACATGGCGGCCGATTTGTATAGAGTGAGCCTGTCGCAAGTACATTAACCCACACAACGCCCAAGTAATTAACAAGACAAAGCACGCACACATCTAAAACACACACACTTGTATACCTACACGCTTATTTGACAATAAACGCGCATCATATCAGGCATTTTGGGAAAAAACGTAATATTCTCTGCGATCAGCACGCGTGCACAGTATTGCAGTGTATGCCCATTGAGCATACAGCTGCGACACGGCCGCCGGCGGCTTGTCCTCTCTCTAGTATTCTATGCTCTGAGGTTTTGACTGTACATTAGGAGCTTATGACCAAAGTTTTAAAAGTCTAACTTTAAAAAACGACATGTTTCCCATACAAACTTTCAAATCTTTTTTAACCCCCTTAGAGAATGATTTTTTATATCAACGCTATATCATTTGTTTTGTTTTTTAGTAATAAACCTTCATACAAAGATTCAAGTATATAACTTTCCAAATTAACGATTTCCATACAACGGTTCAACCCCTATTTCACCCCCTTATGGGTTGAATTTCGAAAAAGCCTTTCTTAGTACACGTCCACGTACTGTAAAGAATATATGTTCCAAATTTCATGCTTATAACTTTAGCGGTTTAGGCTGTGCGCTGTCTGTCAATCGACCAGTAACGCAAGAGTTTTATATATATTTATTTATTTATTATATGTATAGATGATTGTACTTTTATTTTATAGTGTTACATCTATGGATTATTAAAAAAAAGTAATATTTCTTAATAAGCAGTTGGTAGAAAAATATACTAGATCAGGTGCGGCCGGATTTTATCCTGTAGTCTTTAATTAATTTTTATTATTTATACGCCCAAGTTACCAAATTTCGGAAAACCACCCTTTTGTACAGGATAACAAACTTACTATAGCAGTTTTTATATCTCTGAGATGTGACAAGCAATATTTTTAGGTTTTTTATGAATTAATAAGCTAAAAACTAATTATGTTTAATATTTGGAGCTTGTGGGACTGCTAGGCTAGAAGTACCTTAGAATTATGTTGATCATCAGTAAGTGTGTCAGTGACAAAACTAAGGAACTTTGAAGTGCAGTAGTTCTTAAACTAAAAGTTCAAATTGAATAAATGTATACTAAGCAGAAACGTCCGCTAACGAAATTCTAAGTTTCGATCAGAGGAAAATTGAAAATTTATTCGCCACAAGCGGGATTTGAACCCGCGACCTCTGGAATCCGTCCATTGCTCTTATCCAACTGAGCTACCGTGGGTCCCGCCAGTGGCAACGAATCTTTCAATCCCTTCACTCTTCTAATTAACCTTAAGGAGGCTCGTAGCGACATCTACCGTGAAGTTGTTACAAACTTCTGATACGGCACCAACGTCCCAAGTTACATTGAGGGTTAATTAGAAGAGTGAAGGGATTGAAAGATTCGTTGCCACTGGCGGGACCCACGGTAGCTCAGTTGGATAAGAGCAATGGACGGATTCTAGAGGTCGCGGGTTCAAATCCCGCTCGTGGCGAATAATTTTTCAATTTTCCTCTTTGATCGAAATTCAAATTGAATGTTATCGACAATATATCTAAGCCATAATATGCCCTATTATGTTATTGAAAATACAGGGTTCTCGCTTTAGCCAGCACAACATAACAGCATGTTGAAATTGGCTGGAATGGCTTCGAGAAAAGGACAGTACGGCCGTGCCCCTTTGTTTTGCTTGACTTGGCGCAGATAAAGGATTAAAGAACCAATAAGCGCCTGTAGCAAAAAATATATCTATAGTTTTGACAGAGGAATATCAACTCAAAACTCATCAAAAAGCGCATGGAGCCCCTTAAGTATACATTTTTAATCATATTTTTCAGTGTAGTTCACCCCGCAAGAGAAAATCTAGAAACAGATTACTTTCAGTCTAAATAATAAAGTGAGTCTATAAAGATAAGTCTTTATACATGATATATATATAAAAAAAAAAAAAAGATTTATTGTCGCAAAAAAACACAAAAAAAAACACAAAATCACAAAATCGAACACTGATGTAGATAGATACTTATATAAAACAACACAATGCAGAAAATAAATGATGCGACACTATTGTCGCATCATTTATTTTCTGGCTCAGCGTTTGCTGATAGCCTGGCTATACAGCGCTGTTTTTCAGCCCGCACCTACAACACGGGATACAATATAATTAATAGCTAGCTGCAAGGGGAACATTCGCATTACTCGTAATGAACTTTTACTTATATGAGGCTTACTCATACACATCATGCAAAATTTAAGCCCTAATGCTTATTAAATTGGCTGAATAGCCTCAATATTAATTTATAGTTTATAATGTATATTTGTGACCGTTTCAACCTGTTTGCCATATGATACAGTCCCTAGATACTTATGCAATAATTATGCTAATGATGTTATGAATTACATTGAAACCAAATGCCTTAAAATAATACTAGTAACGATCCTTGTACCTAGGTTAATAATTATAGTTATATACATACTGTAAACAATTCTAACTGCTATTATGTTCCTACCATCTATGGCTACGTGGTTGATCATGAGGAGAAGGAGGGTACCTTGCCGTAATACAGTTTAAACTAGTACGGAAGGTAGCTTACTTAACTTGATATCTTAACCTTTACTTATATTATAATACAACATACCAGTATTGTTACTCGTAGTTACCTAATTTGTATACCTAGTTTAAGTAAGCTGAATAAATATATGAATGAATATATGAATGAATATGAATGATTAAATAAACAAAGGTGAAAGGATTTAAATAAATAATTCCATGGTTAACCAGGTTGATTGAGTACATCAATACAACTAAAATACTCCCCTATATTACTAGAATCCAGGCAAACCTTTAAAATACTACATTATTATGATATTTAATACTTTATTATAATTTAATGATTACTGAAATAATATCAAACCAAAGGTTTTTGTTGGAACATAGGGATAGTATTGGGTTATTTTAAAATCTGTTGAATAAAAGTTTGATGCAACTGAAGACACATCCATAGTTATATGGTGAACATCATAAACTTACCATCAAAATCCATTGCTGGATCAATCTTCGGTGTAAGGAATGCAATGAATAAATTTAAATGGTAGATGCCGAGTGCATATGTTACTATGTACCAACCCTGTAAACATAATTAAAATACCAGTGAGTGCTTATACAAAGAATATTCCTAGCACTTGCAATGCAGATATATAACTGGGATCTCATCACTCAAAGGAATTTCCTCAAAAACAATAAGTAATAACTGACAATTCAACATAATTATTACTAAAGTTCAAATTGTTAGAAGAATATGGGGTAATATTTTACTGACTAATACTGTAATACATTACTCACTTGCTTGGCAAATATTCGAAGCATAAATACTGCAAGTAGAAGTATAGTTCCAATCCATCTTCCTCTTGCATATGGAGTCCATCTATCTAGTGTGCCTTGGTATACCTAAATAGAGAAAAGATATACCTAATCAGTTCGAAGTGGCCTCACTAAAGTTTAGAGAACTTAGATTGGTTGGTTGCTATTTGATTTAATTACCGTTCCACAAGTAGGTTAGGTACCATGTCGACGAAATGAAATTGTATCAACAACATGACTTACATTTTCTCGGAAAATTCTAAAGAATTACCTGAGATATACGCGTCCATCCCTGTGAAATTATGCCCTTCCGCGATGTTTCAGATGTTAAATCATTTCCATCCATCATATCGACAAATTTCACTTGGAGAAAGATCTAAGATTCTTGTTAGACTAGTACAGACACATTACTAAAACGATACAACTGGTTTTCTAGAAATGTAACTAAACAATACATGTATACTAAGTTGAATAATTAATTACTTTTATCTATATAAATTTGTTTCCTAGCCGAATAAATTTATCGTAAGAAGGAAAATTTACGTCGGCCCACAGATAAAACCATGATGATGATGACATAAATGACATGACACAAGTGTGACAGATAAGGAAAATCCGAATTTCTACTCGTAATGGTAGATTTTTAACCAATCGTGCCTCTTTATTTTCCGAATTTGAGAAAAGGACCAATCAAAAATATATTTGACGGCTGGTTACGTGGCTTTGCCCATCCATAATCTCTATGCTTAACTTTTAAGGCTCATTCCATAAGGAGACTTAGGAAACGCTCCACGGGCTGATTTTGTCGGATGGCCAAGCAAGGTCACAAAAAATCTGGTATAGAGTGATCTTGACTTGGTTGGAAGCCGTGCTTTCGACACGTACCTAATCGCGTCGCAGGACTGCGAATTTCGCTCGTGTAGCGTCTCCTATACAGGCTGAAATCCGCGGCTGTATAATTATTCAGCCGGGCTGATTCCAACCGCAGCTACTACTAAAAACTTTGATTTGGTTTGGCCGACCGCCGATTTTGCGCGTTTGGCGTCTCCTATACTACATAGGATTTACTATTGACTGCCACGCCAATCTGCGGCGCTACCACGAACTTCGAATGTCGAACTTCGTATATCTCCGTCTATATTGCACTTATGGTTTATGGTACTTGAGCGACAGAGACGGAGATATACGAAGTTCGTGGTAGCGCCGCTGTGACAGGCTTAAATGCCTGCCTATGGCGGCCCATACACAGTGAAGTATTATCACGTGATCCATCAATCCATGTGCGGTCTCTTTGCATATTATAGATAGAGACAGCTATGGTGGATCATCAGTATGTAATCACCGTGTATTGGCCGCCTATAGGAGACGCTACACTGCTGCGTACCGCTCACTCCATCCACCAAGCATAATGCGATTGTGGCGCGCCCGTGCACTATCCACCACATAAGGCCTGCAACACACTGGCGCGGCCTGCGGTGGCGGTAAATAGTAAGTTTGTCAGCTAATGACAAGTTTACTATTAACCGCCGCGGCCAGGCCGTGCCAGTCTATGAGTGGTTTTATCAACACATAATGAACGACTGCCCAAAACGGAAGTACTGTGGTGGCCCTCTGGACCTCTTTGCTCCAAGTACAGACGCAGCCCAATGGATTCTTCAATCTTGATATAAATTTGTTTTTATTTATTTAATAATTTACATCAGAAATATTATTTCCATAATTTGTTAGTAACAGTGATCTTAAAACTATGTAAGCAGGTATTTTTTCACACTTACAATTAGCAGTTGGATGTCCTATGCAACCTATCCCAATGGAACAGGAAGGGACCATCCAAGCGCGCCGCCACCGTCTGCAGGAGGCTGTTCGGGCTGCCGCGCAGGCGCCTCATCAGGGACGCGACCCGCTTACGCATTATGGCGTGAAACCCATCCGTGTGCGCTTCGCAAAACATCCCTGATGCACTGCAATGGCGCGGCAGCCCCAACAACATCCTAAACCCATTATTATAGTGGACGCGTAGGGCACTGTAAGCCTT